>CAJJDP010000015.1:38827-437324 GCA_905182995.1 Paramecium octaurelia | reverse complement strand
TCCCCAGTTCATTTGACAGCCTTTGCAGGATTCAAGGCTGGTATGACTCACATCTTGAGAACTGTTGAAAGACCAGGATCAAAATTGAATGGTAAGGAAGTCGTTGAAGCTGTCACCATCGTTGAAACCCCACCTTTGGCTGTCGTCGGTATTGTCGGATATATCGAAACACCAAGAGGATTAAGAGCTTTGACCACTGTTTGGAGTACTAAGATTGCCAAGGACACATTGAGAAGATTCTATAAGAATTGGATCAACTCAAAGAAGAAGGCTTTCACCAACTACAACAAGGCTAATGCTGAGCCAAAGAATTTGGAAACTCAATTAAAGAGAATCGTTAAGTAAAAATATTAATTAAACTATTTAGATATTGCTAAGTTGTCAGAGTCATTGTTCACACTCAAATGAGCAAATTGAACTTGAGATAAAAGAAGAATCACGTCTTTGAAGTTCAAGTCAATGGAGGCACAACAGAATAAAAAGTTAACTATGCCAAGGGATTATTAGAAAAGGAAGTCAAAGTAGATTAAGTCTTCAAATAAAACGAATAAATTGACGTTCTCGGTGTCACCAAGGGTAAGGGAGTTGCTGGTGTCATCAAGAGATTTGGTGTTAAGCATTTACAAAAGAAAACCCATAGAGGTTGGAGAAGAGTTGGTTGTATCGGAGGATGGCATCCAGCCAATGTCAGATACAGTGTTGCCAGAACTGGTCAATTGGGTTACCATCACAGAACTGAAATGAACAAAAAGATCTACAGAATTGGTGCTGCTGGAGACAAAAACACTGCATCTACCGAAGCTGATTTGACTTCAAAGGCCATCACTCCATTGGGTGGTTTCCCACACTATGGTGAAATTAGAAACGATTTCCTCATGCTCAAGGGAGGTATTGTTGGACCAAAGAAGAGAATCGTCTTGTTGAGAAAGTCTCTTGTTCCATAAACTAGCAGAAAGGCTTTGGAAGAAATCACTCTCAAATTTGTTGATACATCATCCAAAATTGGACATGGTAAGATCTCAATTCTATTTTATTAGGACGTTTCTAAACTCAAGAAGAGAAGGCCAAGTTCTATTTCACTAGAACCCAAAGAAAATTAAAGCAATAGTAACAATAATGATGTATAATTACCCTCATTTAAGAACATTATAAACAAGACAATTTTATACTAAATACATTTCTTAATGCAATTATACTTATGTAATAAATCAGAACCTCAATTTTGAAAATAGGAATCTTGATTATGCCTTCTTATCAGCCAAACTTCCGGCTGGTAATGTTCTGTATTTCTCAGCCAAGTATTTTCTCAAATTCTTTCTCAAGTCTTTTCTCTTTTCAACGTTCTTCAATTCTGACTCTTTCACTCTTTCGATTCTATCTCTCACTTCTTTCAAAGTTGATTCTTCTAATCTATATCTATAATAATTATATAACCATTCCTAACCTTGTTGGCATAATGTGATTCAGATTTAATTGCTTAATGAAAACCTTTAAAGTTGTTCGCTTTCTAATCTATTTTTAGCCCATTCTCTTTGTAACCTTTCTAGGGTATCTTTAAATACCAACAACCAAACCATTTGGGAATTTGCAATCCTAATTAATTTTTCTATTATATACTTTTGTTGTCTCTTCATTTGCCTTTATCAAAATGGCTTTCTTTCCTGCTTATCTGCCTGCCAACATTACTACTAAACGTCCTGGTTTTAAGCTTAAAATATGTCTAATACTTACAATTTTCCCATTTCAAAATACTAAATAAATCTTTTAATTATTTAATATAAATTTTCCACTAATTAAACATTCTCATTCTCATTGCTTCTGTAATGTAATGGAATAATTCTACTATAGAGCATTTAAAACAGTCATTTTTGAATGAAATTAATAACCTAATTTCTTTAAAATGCAAATTCATTCCTAAATTGAATTACCATAGACTTTTATAATATTAACATTTTATAAATTATAATCTTTCAAAATATGTTGCCTATTTATTAATAATCTTAAATATTATAAATTTAGTTATTATCATTTTAGCAATTCAAAAAATAGAATAAAGATTAAAAATGCCAAAAAGTAATTATTAAATCTCTCAAACTCAATTTCAATAAGATAGAAATATTACTTGCGTATTAAGTGTTACATTTAATTTTCAGTGTCTGCCATGCCGTATGGAATTAAAGTTATTATTTTGTAAATTACAAAATTTCTTAGTGCAAATCAATATAAATTTTTACTATAAATCTTATGCTGGTTTAATTAAAATCAAACTTATATTTTGTTCCAAGATATAGATTATATTTGTATTATGTTTAGAAAATTTTTATAATTTATGTCAAAATTTTTGATTCAACACATTTATATTTTACTTTAAAGCAGAAAATAGACGATATCGTAATTATTATTAGCCTGATATGGGCTCCTAAATCTAAGTTTATTATGCTATCCTATAATTAAAAAATCATTATTTTATTTCATAAATCTCATGATTTATTAATTTAGTTTGTTCTCTTACTATTAATTACTATTTTATAAATTTGAAAAAATTATAAATACCTTCACTGCATATAATCAAAGAGTTTTATAAAAAAGATTTAATTTAAGGATGCTTAAAGCAAAAATTTTTCAATTTATATATAAAGGAAGAATACTATAATATAAAAACAAAATTATTCTGTTTACTTTCTCTTGAAAAATGAATTTTCATCATTATAAAAATAATTGTATTTATTCACCTTAATTTAAAATAAATATATATTTGTGTATTAAACTTAAATAAAAATCTTTTAATAATGAAGAGATGATATGGCAATTATTAGAAAATGAATCTAATTAGTATTTTCTTGTTAGTGGATAATAGAAAAACCCAAATTTTCAATCTTTTACTCATTCTTTATTCTTGATAAGGCTCAACTAAAAATTATAATTCACAATTTATTTGAAAAAGTTAATTATTCTGATCAAATAATGTTAATTAAATGATTGAATAATATCATTAATTTCTTTTATATTAATTATTTATTAATGTTCAAAATAGTTCAATAAAATGATAAATATATCAGTATAACATTGGGAATATATAAATAATAATAAATATCCAAACATAAAAAAAACAAGTAAATTCAAAAAGGAAATTAGAAATGTACTTTAGATTCATATTTTTTATGAATTTTTTCAAATATTTTCTTAGCTCCATTACTATTTAATGATGCATCTTCATCGAATTCCTTTAACGAACAGATCTATTCGTTAGTTTTTTTTACTTTTTGAATCCAATTTTAGAAAATGTAAAATTAAAAGCTACTTTCATCTTTTTCCAGATGAAAACGGACTGATTTTTCTTTTTTGATACATGACAAACTTTTTGAATGCCTGACAACTAAAATAGGTCTTCTTCTTTTATATTTCTCGGAATATTGATTTTCATTCTATTTCATGAAGGAGTCATCCTGTTTGAGAGATAGCTTTGAGCTTTATTTTACTTATTTTTGGTTTTATTGATCCTTATATAATTTAAAAGTTTTAATTTCCTTTGGAGTATCAGGAGGATTAATGGGGCTTATCTTACATAGAATGGTAAAAGTGCTCATATTAGATATTTGAGTATCTGATTTGTACTATTTTACATTGGGCATTTGATAACTAAGTGTCTTTTAGGCTTAAGATTCATCATGAATTCTTTAATGGAAATAAATTTTACTGTGAAACAAATAAACAATCATCTTCTATCTGCTATGAATAATTTTAATAAACTCTATTGGTCATTAATATTATATTAATAATTAAGATTAGATTTTATATAAATGGACTGAAAAAAATATTAATTTTTAAGAATCAAATTGATTATTTCTTAAGAAAAATGACAAGAATAATACCCACCTTTCTAATTAATATATTTGACTATGCTTAGAATGATTTTCTAAGATAATTGTATTTATAATTTATTTAATAAAAATAATTGCCAATATTTTTATTATATCAAGAGTTCATTAAAAGATATAACCCTAGTTTTTATATTTTAGTAGCTTTTTCCTTAACATATTAAATTTTATTCATATCCATTTAATAATTGTTAAATTCGATTTTGGATGTGATATTTTTGGTTTGTTTTCTTCTAAAATTGCGAGCTATTAGCCCTCTAGTGAATTGTTTATCATCTTATCTATTATCTTATATAGGATGATCGAGATTGCATTAATAAACCTTTTTTTCGAATTCAGATTAAAATTATTTAAGAAATTTGAGAAGTTCAGTTTCATTCATAAATTCACCTCTTCGTTTCAATTGATTTTCTATTTCCACTGGATCAAAATTGCATACCAACTTACTTTATTTTTTAAAAGGAGAGCCTTCCTCTTCTTCTTCTTTATCTCCATTTTAATTTAATTTAGGTTGATTGTTATAATTTTGATCTTGAAATTTCAAGTGTATAATTTTTTGAGCTTCCTAATCTTTTTATTTTAATTTTAACTTGTGGTCGCACAAATAATCCATCTCATAATAACAACTATTCACAATATTATATCTGAAATCTATCTTTTCTTCATAATTTCTTTAGATGTTTTAAATTTAATCTTATCTTTCATTATCTAAAGTATATCATAAATTTTACATAGAGAGACTTAATAATGAATTTCTTGGTCATGTTGATGACTCAATTCGCCAATGAGGGATTCGATAATTTGTTTCTTCTAAGGGAGAGGCATATCTTCAGGAATCTTATACTATTCCATTAATTCCCTTTCTAATTTCATCCTTTCAATTTATCTCTAGTACTCCAACTACTTTTATTTCTCCCTCTCCATTTATTCTACTTTTCTGGGCTAAAGATAAAATCATATAATATGAATTACATCCATTGGAGAAACTTGAGCAGATGATTTTCTTCTTTATTATTAAATTTGAGTCGAAGGTGGTTACAATTTCTATTATAGTTTCTTAGGTTTCAATCTGCTGGATCGTTCTGGCTCTTGGGAAGATTCATTCGTGTATTCCTTTTCGTAATAGCTATCTTCCGACTTTTATTTCTGTATAGAAATCTTGGTTTGAGAATACTCATTTGAAAGCTGAGGTCGTTTATGCTAATTAGTCTACTTCCTCTTCCTTTAAACCTAGGTATTTTGAACAGTGCCATTAGTACTATGTTAAGCAGTATAAACCGAACCCACTGGAGTATTTGGTGTAATAGATTTGGCTACGCTTCTTGAAGAAGACTGAGGATGATATGAATTGTCCCCAATCTTTAAATGCATTCTATCCTAAGTTGAAAATAGTATTGCTTGATGCTATCTCATAGAGCCATCTAAGGATTCTTCCTCTATTATTTTTTCACGATTATCACATCTACTTACTTAAATATTTATTTAATTATTATTATTTTCATTTTCGTAATTATTTAAGTCAGAAGAACTACCACTTTATTCTAAATTATTTATTGTGTATTAATATCTATCTTCTTCAAGCTTTTCAAATCTATTGTCACTTTTGAATAATCTTTCTTGTGAATACCTTCTTTTTTTTTCCTCTTCCTATTAATCATATTCATTTTCATTCCCTTAAACATTGTGAGATTTCATTCGCTTTGATCCTCTCTTGAAGGTAACTGTCAACTAATTCTTGTGTTGTTTTTGGTCAGTCTCTGAATTATTGCTATCGTGATTTCTTTAATCAGTCTTATCCTTCTAAGCAGAAGTCAAAGTCCTTGAAGATTATGGAGGCATTAAAGAATTAATATCATATTAGTCAATCGTGTGTCTCTTAGACTGAAATGAATGTTCACTTATATTTAATCCATTTGTATCTTGTTTAAAATGAGTTGTTTATCGAGTGTCCTTAGGTTGTGATTATTAAGGAGAATTTGTTATAACCACATCTTCAATGAGATCTGTCTTTAAAAATTAGGGGCTTTCTTATTGTCTTTCATCTAGATCCCTCCTTGTTGGTCTTTAAGAATTGTTAATATTACCACAAAAACTAGTTTCTTATGTTAGTAGCTAATATTATTATTACTATTATTTTCCTTGCTCTATTATTGGCTTTTATTTTTCAGCTAAAGATTGTTAAGGCTTATGTTATATTCTTTTCTATGATTTAAATTCTTGTTGAGATTATTGTTGCCTATGAGTGACTTTTTAATTTTTTATCACATTTTACTATTTTTCAGCCTTGTTGACAGATTTTGTTTATTAATTTTTCTCACCATGTCTTTAATTTGTATCGAGTACAGGAGGTAATTTTGTTTGTTGGATTGGTGTCAAGGTTTTCCTTGAATTGCTTTCTTATTAGCTTATTAAATATGCCTATTAAGGATAACTGCCTTTAATTGACTTTAATATGACGTCAGACTGTTTTCTAGAAGTTAAAGGCTATTGTTAATTAGATTCTTATTAATTATTAAATTTTGCAGATTAATTTTATACTTATCCATTTGATATTTCAGAAGTGAAGTTTGTATTTAAACCATACCTCAATTTTTCAGTTGGAATCAAGCAGGATTGTTATGATTCCATTTTAATTTAAGATTAAGATTGGTCAGATTATTCTTGAGTTAACAAATTGTAATTTAATTTTTCATTCCTTGCTGTTGACAAATTATCTTACTTCAAAAACTAATCCTGAGTATTATCACGACTAGTTTGAATGGTTCTAACCCCCTTAATTTCATTTTTATCTGAAGTTATTTAAGACAATCTTAAATTCCGTTTGCTTCTTTCTGTTTTAGTTGCTTCATCTAATATTTACTAATCCAAAATCTCCTTATCACTAAATTCATTTGTTTGATGTTCCTTTAGATTGCTATCCTTGTGTAAAAGCAGAGCACCACTTTTATTGGAAATGTTAAAGGATCCTCTATAGCCTAATTGTCGAGTTGATGATATTGTTTTTATCTCATAACTTACTTCTTAAATCTTTTATTATGATTGTTAATGCTTTGCCAAGTTTATTTAAATTGCTGCAAATATTTTATTAAACACAGGCTATACTTTTGCTTTCTTTTTGTGCTTCTATGTCATCAAATCAATGAATTAGGCTTGATCAACAAAAGATATCAACCCAATTTTTCCTTATTATACTTTTTCAACTATGTTAGCAAGAAACATGTCTTCTCTTTGATTCTATCGATTATCTCCAAATTATAGATTAAGTGATTTCATAATAATTTTAATAATAATAATAGATTTGAATACTTTTATTCCTTTAACATAATTACTAATTTAAACAAAAATTATATGCATCACCCTTGTATTCTCACTAATTAGATAAAATAAATTAAATCTGCAAATAATTAATATTAATATACAACCAAAGAAGAAGTTAGTTACTGATCTAAAATTATTTTGCTTTATTTTACAAATAAATAGAAGCAAATTTTATATGATCTCACCTCTTGCAAAAGACAAGAGATATTTAGAGAATATTTGTAATTGAACCCCCATTTAATAAAACTGTTTAATATAATATATTATAATCATAAGATATTTTCTATATATCATGTACAAACTAGCCTGTGTTAAATTTTATTAAATGTAAAAATTCATCATAAGTAATTTAATTATTATATGATTATAAAAATTAGTAATTAAATAATTTTTAATATATAAACAACGCAAAAAGTCTATAATTTTAATTCATAGTATAATTACTATTTTGCTTATTTTTAAAACCACATAAAATCCAATTAGGAGGAGAGTATGAATTTATTCTTATTGTCATTAATATAAATTTAAACCAGTTAGACAAAAAATCAATACAATAAGGCATGCTAACTTTAGGATAACTTGATCCAGGTTCCAGATATATAGATATTCTTGATAGATGTGCATTCCAAGGAAATATATTTCTTTTAGCTTTGGCTTGAAAGAATGATAAATGTTCATAAGTATTATAATAAAATATACATTAAGAACAATCATAAGCTTGGGATCTGTTACCTGAATTTTCTTCTCTTGTATAGATCATTTGAAGATAGGTTGAGTTTAGGGATAGAATGAAGCCATAATCTTCTTCTTTGATTGATGGAAGATATTACGAATTGTTTATCTTAATCATAGTTTTCTAAAAACTAATTAGATTGATGTTTTATTTGATTTTCTTCTTAAACTTTGCTTTGTTTTCTCGTGCTTGACTTTTAATTTGAACAACCCATTTTTTTTATTTTATTTATATTATGAATGATTTAAAATGGTTATTAAATAGTATAACAAGACAAGATATTATTAATCATAGAGAAAGAATGAAAAGTAAACTAATTTTCTAAATATATTGGAAAAGCAATAGATACTTATACTTGTTTAAAATTTAACAAATTAAGTTATAATAATTATGAACCAGTAATTTATCAGTCTATTTTTATTCTAGTAAAAAATGAGGAAACCAAATAAGAAAATTAAAGACTGTAATTAAACATAATAATAGATTAATTGATATTAAATAACCCTTTGGGGAAACATAAGGAAAAACAATTATTTAAATTTTTTTAAATATTCATATTGGCTTCTTCAATAATATTTTCTCTTATCTATTTTCTAGTTTTCGAGTAGTGGGGATATCAGAATAAGTTTCTGGAAATATTTTCCCTAAATGAACTTGAGATGAATCCAAAGAGTGTTATTGTTAAATCATTAATCCTTAATAATTCGAACTTGGTCTTTTGAGTAACTTAATGTCTTCGTTATTATCTATGTCTGGGCTCTTCAATTCTACTTGTTGATCTAATGAATTTCCTTGTTTAATATCTATATCCTTTTCAGATAAATCTTATGATAGCTAGCCAGATTTCTTTGTTCTTTAGATTATTAGAAGTGCATTTTTATCATTTCTTCTTCTTTTTATACCTTCTCTAGTCTCATACCTCAGGATTGCCCAATAATTAATCACTTTCTCTTTCATATCCTTCTTATTTATTAATAGTTTTTTTAGACAAGGGTATTAGAAATCAATATTTGGAAATTTCAATTTAATTTTGTTCCTTACAATGTCTAGTTTATCATCAAATTTATTAATGTAGCCTTCAAGTAAATGAAAGAGAATCAAAGCGATCAAACAAGCATTGATAATAATTATGATTAAGAACATAATGTATTATAAATAATCTAAATTTTCATTCATGCTGGCATAGATGAGAACACCTAAACAAAGAGAACAAGAACAAGCAGCTGTCGACATCTAATCTATAAAATTCAACTTCTTTTATTTGTAAGGTATAAAAGTGAATGAAAATGCCCCATATAAAAATACTATTAGAAATATCATCAATCCCTTAATAACAATTTTGTTTTCATAGAACGTCAAAGAAATTATCACAAGTTCCTTCTCAAAGATTTTTACAAATTCCCATAAATATGCTTAATTTGTATATTCGTGATAGAAGAAACCCCATCTCTTTCGTACTTCCATATTCTCCAATTAGTGCTTATTTCTTCTGATAAAATGCATAAATATAAATGGTAATAGAAGACTCCAGACCAACAAATTGGGACCAATAAAGATATAAATGTAATATTGATGCATCTCAGTATAATATTAATAGCTGACATTGCTCTAGACCCATTCTATTCCACTGACAGTTCTCGAACTCAATAATGAGATGAACCCTCCAACTAAAGTAGGCTACAAATAGATGAACATGTAAATAAATGTAGTGTAAATGATTCCAATTTTAAATGGAGCAATTCTCATTAATACAACAGAAAAATAGCCAAAAAAGAATACAATCATATAGAATAGTGGCATTAATAATGCCCAAGCCATTCTGAAGTACAATAAATCCATAGTTGCAAACGTCACTAAAAAGCAATCAAGAGAGTAGGCCATTGATTGAGTTGGATTTCCCAATACCTCCATTGACGAAACAAAAGCAGCAGGTATGGAAATTCTAAATGTAGTTAAAGATGCAATGATTTATAAATAATTGGTTAATTACTTCATAATGATGGATGCATTATCTAATTGATAAATACTGATATACTTTGTTATATATTAATTCTGGCTCCAATGGATTACAAAACTTACTGGTGTATTAAGTTCTCAATAAATTCATAGTTCCCTTTAACTGACATAATCATTGTGACTAGAGTGAAGATCGAAATGGCAATTATGATGAGAATGTTGGACTGAATGGTATCTTAACAAGCTCCGCAAGTATATTTCTTACTAACTGAATATTGGGGTCCTCTGATTCCATAGATGTCACATTATTCACATAAAGCACCAATATGGCCATCATAACAGGAGGTATCACCTGGAACCCAACCTCCCAGACAATTGGATTTCAAGTTATAGCATTCTTCAATATTATCATTTTTTGGAAAAGGCCTCCAATATTATTCTTTCAATTTAATTCTAACAGGAGTAACCATGTCCATTTAAATTGAATTGATGCCTTTACATTGAACACTATTCTCTTGAACAGAATAAGTATTTGCTGAGCTACATGCGGTACACTTTTATTCTAGGTAGGCTTCCCCAATTTGGCACGGAATGGTCTTCAGATTCAGATACAGAGCGTAGTTTTTATTATAAGAGAGCACATTATAAGGAGGCTGCTGATTATATATTGGGATCTTGATGGAGGAGCATTAGACTAATGTATATTATAAAGGGATTACATTTGAGTTATAGGAATAAGTTATCTTATAAGAATGGGTCGAAGTATATTTATAAGTTGTCAAAATTAAAGGAGTTGTTGGATTCATCAAAAAATGTAGCCGAATAGGAGGTGAAATTAAGCAGAAATTATTTAGTGAAATCCAGATTTAATTCATCCATCAGACGACCTGAAACAGTACAAGTTTCAGTGGATGAAACTGATTTTATGATATTTTTATTCTTATCCAAATTGTAAATTCTAAATACCCAATTGTATGGTATTTATTCTTAAGTAACCTCATAATAGTATTTGTATTACGATATCTATTACCCGGAAGGAAGCAATAAGTAGTTGCTCTTAAAGTTAGGTATGCTGCTAGACTGAACACTTACAATATCAATTATTTAAAGATTTGAGTTATCGATGATATTATCATCATTCAAGTCTCCATCATTCTCTTGAAATGTGGAGATGTCCATCATTTAACCTTCTAACATCATCAATCCCAACCTTTCTGGCATTTGCTCAATCTAGGTATTGCTGTTATGATGAATGAAGATCTGCGAATTTTCAAGATTGTTAAGATTATTATTCATCATGTAAATAGCACTGCCTAATTGGGCATCATTATTGATGTAATTGTTGTTAAATTGATCTAAGATATTTTTACTTTCGGAATCATAAACGAAGGTCATTCCTCCTCCAATCAAAGTTGCTTTGTTATCCATAAATTGGCTATCTGTTATCTTTACACTCACTCCAATTATTGAAACACCAGCCCCTATTTAAGCAGAATTACTTTAAAATAGACTTTATTATAGATATATGTGATATTTTTAGGTTGGAATTGCACTCTACAGGATTCTATTACTGTAAGTAATATTTAATTAAGGGATAGTTTGAGTTGTTATGACCAAACAGCCAAAGTATCCAATTATGTTATTTTAACAAGTCAATTCAAAGATACTAGTAGTAGTGTGAGCAGATTAATCATAATTATTAATTAGAATTAGCCCTTCTTTGCATCTATCACAGAAAGAATTTTTGATTGTAACTGAATTCATCATAATTGTGTTAGTTGATTTAATATGGCTTAATTTAATATAATGAGGAATGCTTTCGATTTCATAGGCGAATTATAGATTTGTAAAATAACACAAACTAAAATCCTATTGTGTTATCACAGTGTCTTTAATGTATACATTATTAGATGAATAAAACGATTTAATTTCTCTAAAAGTATCTAATTTAATTTCATTAAGAACATATTTGTCTGAGTATGATAAGGAGTCGTAATAATTGTACAAAGTACTATTATCTAACTTAGTTTGTGATATTTGTCTATAATCATAGATATCCTTATAGAACTATCTTAAATCCTCCTATTCTGCACAGGTTTAAGTATTTGCTAGTTCAAACATTGAAGAAATTGATTGGCATCTACTACTGAATTTATAAATAAACTATTCTTCTGTCAACACTTTTTATTCTGTAATATTATCAATAACAACATTCTAAAGTTCTACTGTCGATTACTTTGTGTAGTGGGTAATTTCTATTAAAGATTTACTAAATACAGTGATATCTTTAACCACTAAATCTTGAAGGATTACCATAAACATATTTTTAAGTTCCATTAATCCTTGGATTTGTATTTCAATAAATTAACTTTATTGGATTTCCAATATGCCATAATTCTATTTTATCAAACTTATCCCAGATATTATTTATTGCTCTTCTTCTACACTGATATCACTTAATTATCTTAGAAATCCTTCAAAATTGTTATTCATTATATTTGTATTCCTAATACTTAAGGCTGGCAATATTAATGAAGACACAGAAAACTATATATCTATTAAAGAACTTTATAGGGATTAACATTCGATAAATTGACTATTTTAAATGGAGATAATTTATTCATATATGGATGTTTACACATAAATGCATCCACCTGCTATTCGTGATACACTATGATTCATGGTGACCTTGTTTAATTTAATCTCATAACTAGATTTCTATAAGTTTAAGTATAAAGATCCTCCATAAGCCTAATCAACATATTCTAGTGATGTCGATAGGTTTGTAAACTCTGTATTGTTAATGTCAATAGATACTATGTCCTGACCTAGAAAATAAAAGGCAGTTCCCATAAGAGATTTGCCATTCATGAATTAAGTTTGGTCTAGCTCTAAGTTCTTACATTAGATATATATATTTGAACCCTCAGACTCTATGTTGAATTAGCCAAGGAACTAAGAATAATTGTTGACTTAATATTCATCGAATCTATCAAGCCAATTTGATTCCATTATATTTGTATGGTTAAACAAAGACGAAAATATTCTTAATGACTGGCTCTTTATGATATTTATGCCATATTGCGATTAAGTAGCTCTATTATTCTAAGCAACTAACTGTTTGATGCTTATCATGCTATTTGGACTCAAGATTGTAAAGCAAGTTGATATTTTCAAAGTGATAGACTCAACTAATTAATGTAGGTGATTGCCAATCAATTGGACATTATCTATTAAGATGGTTTAAATTTAATCAGACTCAATAATGATACTTCCAATATTAGTGACTGGATTTGAAATTGCAATAGATGTATTAAAAATATTGATGTTTTCTAGGATTATGACTTCATTGGTGTAACCATAATAAAAATCCAATATATTTTTAGTGCCACTTTAACTAATGAAATTACTAGTTTGTTTCATCAATGACTCATATGATTGAATGTAAATAAATCCATTGTCAATTCCTAGAAGACCCTTCAGAGAAGCATCAGATATTTTCACTCCATATATGAAATCCTCGACATCCAAACAATATGAGCTATAACTACCGAATGATTATTTCTAATAGGAACAAGTAGTATTGCCAGGTAATTTGTTATTAAAAGGATATTAGATGATTGTGCTGTTCTCAATCTTAGTACGGGGACTTGTGTCTTTCTTGCCAATAATGTTGTTTGAGAAATCACATAAGAATTTGGATACTTCCAAAGAAGCTATATCTTAGAGTGAAATCACAGTTATGGATAATTGAGTATCAATGACAATATTAGTTAGTTTGACTTGCTTAATTTCAGTAACTCTGATGATGGCAGAGGAAACCGATTGTCTTTGTATTAATGATAATTCAATGTAGTTGTTAAATATATAAAAATTCTACATTGCTAAATCTGAATTTATTTCCTCTGAGTTGTATGGTGTTTATAAGAGCATAAGACAATTGATGTTGTAACAAGTATTTTCAACAAATTTAAGATTCGATATTTAAAATCCCTAATTTTTGATTTGGTTATAAAAAGATTAGGTATCCGGAACTTAATCTGCAGTTGTAAATATTAGTGAATAGTTAGTAAAAACATTCATATAGATGTAAACATTCTAAATTTAATAAGTGTTACATTTAAATAATTCTGTATCATTAAATCTATTTCCAATTATATCTAACTAATTTATTGACAATGTGGAAATGTAACTAGATTTTATAATGCTTGATGATTAATAAAATTGTGTCTATTTGATAATCAATCGGTTGATTGAAAACTTAGAAACAAATAACTAATACTCTTGCTGGTTATTAAACAACGATGAATTAGTGAATATACAATCTTGAATTACTAAATTGTTAATGTTTACAATGCTATAAGGTGTTAATGGAAAGATTGCATTATTCATAAATTAATTACTTTTTAAATACACATTAGTGAATTCGAATACGTAGTTATTGATTTTTAGTTGATTAAAATTAATTTGATCCGAACGTTACAAATTTTAAAAGTAGACATCCTTTAATTCTAATTATTTAAGGTTCTCTAGTTTCAATGTAAATATTTACGAATCCTTATATTTATTTTACTCATATCCCAATTTACAATATTATATTTACAAGTATGTTGATGAGATATTGTTGGTTATAATTAATCCAAAGTCATTCTATAAATTAGAATAGACATTAATGTTCTTGATCATCACAAAAGGGAAATCTTATAAGTAGAAATTGTCTGTGATGTAAAATGTAATTGGTTCATTGTGAGCACTTTGAATATTAACTTAGAATTTACTCAATGCATAAACATTTTTATGGAACTCTGTTATAAGCTATGTTGACTTTTGAAATGTGCATTTATAATCAATAGAATTAGTAAATAATATGTCTAGAGTCAATTCTTCTAATGTTGCTTAATTCATGCTTTAGTATGATTGAAAAGTCTCTAAATATTAAAACTCTATGGAGGCAATATCCTCAAAATCTAATGAATAATAATCATTTAGGTTATAGTGATATTATTTTTAAGTAGAGGTCAGGGTATCATAAATAGAATTATATTCATCCTCATTACAATACACATGGACAGTAATTTGAGCAGTATGACGACATCTTTTGGTGTTTGTTGAATCTGCTTGTTAATAGATACACAAAATAGGTAAACTCAAATAAGAATTATATGAAACACTTTAAAGGTTAGACATCGTCATAGTCTGAGCTTTGTAACATAATCTCCCATATTGGATTAAGTTGGAATTGTCTGGATTAAAATAAAGGTTTGTTATTTCATATGTCTCTCTTTCTCTACATGCCAAACAATTCAAAGGGCACTCGATGCATTCAGATTTATCTGAGACTAAAGATCTATCATTGAAGGTATCATAACATTCACCACAAAAGGCATAAGTTGATTTGAAAATACAACTATTAATTGAGTCATCACTCACAATCTGATTCTCTACTTAGCAATTGCTACTACAACCTAAGCATTCGTTCCCATATAATTAATAACCAAAATTACAGGATGTACATTAAACTTTGATAGGAATATCATTTAGGAAAGTCTCCTTTAGTGAATTACTAATTGGTTACATTTTATATAGGTAATCTGTAAAATTATAGGTCTAAGAGTATTGCCAACATTTTTAACAATTATTTGGACATAGATCGCAAAAGCCAGTAAAGATGTTTGGGTAATACCCATTGCTGCATTAAATACATTAATAGAGAGTTTGGGCAGTTCTTATAAATATCTAACCTGTACCATCCGTGTATTAGGTTTAATCCAAACTCTTATAAGAAAAACAACTAGAACATTGACTTATATAGGAAGTGCACGAACTAGAACAAGTATTACTTTATTAATTCAAAATTACATTATTCACACACTATCTACATTTTAAAGTCGTATCTGCATATTTCCTATCACATTAGTCTGGAGCTAACACTGAAACTACACAACTTTATTTATCAGCACTAACAGTGTAGCCACTAATGCATTTGAAACACAATAAATTTGATACCAGATCATTACCTTTACTAGGTTCAAAATCATAATCCATAGTTGTTACACCTCCTCTTATGTTGTAATAACACAAATCACATTTTGGTATTTGACATGTGACACAATCTATTCCATTATGACTTACAAAACTCTTCGTTGAACATTGTCTACATCTTTTAATGTATTCATTTTATTTCATTCTATCCTAAATCCTTATCATAGTTCTTGTTGGATAACGATACTGGGCATTTGAAGCATAGGTTACATATTCACATCTTTAACATTCATTGCCACACTCTTCGCAATTTCTTTAATCCAAAGCAGCAACCTTACCTTCTTTACATTTTGTGCAGACTGTCTGTAATTGTACATTGAAGCAATTTAAACAGCCATTACCGCATTTCTAACATTAACCATTCTATATCATGTACCCATCATTACACTAGGTGCATTACCCATTTGAACATTTCAAGCAATCTGGTGGACAACTAATACACAACTGATTTTTAAATTCATAGGTTAATAGACATTCTATACCCATTATCCCACCATCCTCAGCATAAGGGGAAGTAATACTATTACAATTTTCACTTACTCCTGGAATACAAAATCTCTTACAACCTGAACAAATATAAGTTTCATATTAGTATTGAACCTATATACATTACAGTATGCATTTACATCTCTTGTTATTGAATCCAAATTAACCCCACTTGAAGTTGAAGGACCAATATAATATAATTCAGTATACTGCTTTGATTTACGTACATATGTTCCCTTCATAAAATCTCCGCTTTCAATTGTGTATTCATATGAACAAGTTCTATTGCTCGACCAGGTATAAGGATGCTCCACACAATCCATACAATATAAGGTGAAGCTATCTATGACCTATTAATAAGGACTACATAACTAACTTTTCTTACCATTGCACACAAGCATTTCCTAAGTAGAGGAAATATCCATACTCACATTAAATCTATTAGTTTTCACAATTAAATTATCCCAATGAACATAATTCCTGACAGACTCCATTTCGAGATGTTTTACATCCCATCTCTATTTACTATCTAAGAATATTAGTTATATTTTACGAGATTATCTGGTTTCTCGCAGTTGGCACAAGCTATATTAGGGTAATAGTAAGAAGAAGTAACATTAATATTATTTTAAAATTTAATTGTTTTTTATTCAGTTTTGGTTTAATACCTGTAAATGTTAAAAATCATAATATAAACAATCGGCCATTAATATTTCAAAATATTTTTGCTCATTATTAGAATCCCCTATTCTTAGATTTTTATTATTCTCATGAATATTGATTAGGTCAAAAATACGAAAATAGAATAATTATTATTCAATTGGTCTATCTCCAGATTATTCTACATTCTCATTTTGTGGTAATTTATGAATAGTATGTTTGTATTTTTTTGATAGTATTGTTTAATGTCCTTTATTATTATTAAAATATAATAAGAAATTCTTATTTATGTAATTTTGATATTTTATAGTTGGATAATAAAACCAAATTAAAATGTTTAATTTCAATTCTAAGTTAATTCTTCTACAAAGTCCTTTAATAAACCCTTCAAATCCTCAGTAATTTAACTAACTAGCTTAATCAAAGTTTCATTAGTTTTGGAGATAACAAATTACAATCTTCCTTCTTCAGAATCATTCTTTTGAATTTCGACCCTAATCAACATAGAATTAACTCTATTACTTATTAGAACTCTTCTCCTCCCTCAATCTTTTCTTTTCAGCAAACCATTTGTAGATTTACTTCTATATCTATTCGAAACTATAAGTCAAACTATTTAATTAAAACTCAATTTGCATTACTTAATTCATTATTGAATTCTAATGTTTAGAATCTAATAGATATATTTTAATATTTACAATTTGATTAAAATAATTTTTAAGTTTCTTAAGCACACTTAATATTCTCTTCAGTAATGATTGATGATACCTATAATTAAGTACCAGAGCTGAATTTCTCGATTGGTTCGTAAAATTAGTTTAAACACTATTTGAATTTGCTTAACTCGAGCTTCTTATTCTCAAGGTTCTTATAATGCTATTAAACCTATCGGTATTCTTCCTGAAACTTGGCTTCTATTTCTTTTTCCCCTTTAAAATAGTCAACAATATCCATTATAGATTTTCCCGCAATCATCTCCTTTAATTTCTATTTTCTAGTAAATTCATCAGGATCAGGTAAAAAGGTATCCTCGTCTTAATTATCTCCCTTGCAATATCTCAGTTCTTTTAAAATGAAGTCAAATTTCTTATCATTACTTAAAAAAGACAACAATATCTAATCCTCCTTATACTTGGTTAAATATTACAAAAACAACTATAATTATTCTTACCTTTATGATATGAACTCAGCATTTTCCACCACCATACTCTTTATGCTAGCAATAACACCCTCCTTCTCTGGTAAACTAGGTATTATATCCCCCAATTTGGACTTTGTAAAATATTATTGAAGCATCTAAAAGTCCGTATATCTTCTGTTAACCTAATATTTAGTATATGTTCCTTAAAGTGGGTCAGTACGAATTTCTGAACAAACAGTGTAAGTGTAATAAGTTTAAGAAAATGGCCCATCTTTAAATGATTAATAACCTGAAATCCAAACGTAAATATCTTTTGATTCATCCTTCTTAGGAAGGTCTTCTTCATCTTCACTTATTTCGATAAAATCAGGTTTGATTTCCTCTGTCTTTGGAGGTACTTCATAAGATTCAGTTATGTAGAGTTATTCATTATTTGATGATGTCTAAATAATAGGTTTAGATTCCCCAAATGTAAAATTAATGTCATTTTATTATATTTCTTTACTTTGATTTACATCTATGCGACCAAACTCAGTTATTACATATTATTTATTTTGTTCTTTGAATTAGCTTAAATCTTCCTAGTTATTTTAAATTATTTATTAATCATCTTCAGATAACTCATTTGTATCATTTTTTGCTTAGGTTTAATTTATTTGCTCATTACATTATTCAATTTCATTTACTACTTCTTATTATACTTTCTCCTTGTTTTCAGGTATCTCTTCTATTTCTTTTTAAATTTATTAGTTTGGATTATTCTTTACTTCTGATGAAGCAGAGCTCTTCTATGTTTCTAAAGCTGGTGGCTCTTTTACTAAATTTTATAAATTCTTGAGAGCAATCATCGACTTATCCAAAAGATCTTCTGGGTTTGGAGGTTAAAATGACTTTTTCAAGTTCTATTTGCTATTGACTCGAAGTGGGAATTGCAATTTAATTGTGTTTATATTACAAGTTTCAATGTCCACTTTATTTTGCAAACATTATATATACCTGAGTGTTGTAAAGAATCCTTCCCTATCCAACTCATCAGAGTTTTAACGAGAGAATACCTTTTTTAAAATTAAATCAGCCTAAGTTTCTGTAATCGAAAACTAACCTATTATTATTTTTTTAGTTTTTTTAAAATCTAAATTCACTTTGGCCTTTACCACTTTATCATACTTTTCTTAATAAGAACGCAATTCATTTTGGTTTAGTTCAAACAACATCTACTTTATAAAAATAATAATATATTTAATATTCTATAATTTTGCTTTTTAATTCAATAATATAGAAATATTTTTAAAAGTAACAATAAACTAGGATTCTATCAAGGAATAAATATCATTTACATTAATAGATATGCAATAATGATTAATTTGAAATAGTAATTTGTTGAAAAATGCACTTTTTGAGAATAAAAACAAAAGCAAGAAAGAATGATTTTCATTTATATTACCATTAACTTTTATTATTTCAATTAAAAGTAGTCTAAAATAACCGATCACTTAGAGAAAAAACTATTAATTGGCATAGGTTTCAGATTAATCTAGTTTCCTTTAAGATACTTTGAAAATAGCAAAAATTTTATTTATATAAATATTTAAATATTATTTTTATTGCAGTTAAGAACAATGTCCAATCCTCTAAAATAATCTGCGCCTTTAGCTGCTAGCAATCAAAAAGGCTATAATCCAATTCCCAAATACGAAGACATCAGAATAGGTCCTTCAATTGCACATTCCAATTCTTAATAAATATAAGACAAACCTTATTTTTAGTATCAGGATAAAAAGTTAAGTTAATCCTAAGTTCAAAAATAAAAAGGGCAGCAAGAATCAGTGATTGTTTAGCATATTCGAATCATTTTTATGTTTTATGTGTAATTTGGCAATAAAACAAACATTTAATATTTAAAATCAAGTAAGTTTATAAAAGCAATGGCAGATGCTGAAATAATCACACAGGGTATCTATACATAATTTAAATTAGAATTAACTAGTAAAGATCTTGATATTTTGTATTTCTAAACAACAAAAAATACAGAAACTCTAACATTAGACCAATTCAAAGATTTACTTTTAAAAATAGCAACTAAATTATACAGGATTCCTGAACAATCAAAATCGTTTGTTTTACTTTATAAAAATCATTTATCAAAGTTATATGAAAAAATAAATGATCAAACAGACTTTGGTTAAGATTTAAAGAGAATTGAAGCATGTAGGAGTTTAATAGATGAATCATTTTTGGATATCATTTCTCAAGTATAAGGATTATTGAGTAAAATACATGGGTTCATATTTTAAGATTAAAGTTAAAAGATTTCTTAAATTTAGAGTTAATACATGCATTTTTTATAATAATTTGACATAATCCCTTTAATTATTACACAGACTAAGGGTTAAATGATATTTTTTGATTTGTTTCATCGGGATTCAATATTGAATTTAAAGAATGATGGAAAATTTTTATTTAATTTTTCTAAATTTGTAGAAAGCTTACTCATCATCTCTTTTCATTAAATTTAAGAAGACAATTAAAATGGATTGGATTTGTTTTATTAGTTACTTGAAAAATTAGAGAATTCTTCAGGATTTCAAAATTTTTCAAAATAGAATAATTAAACAAAGAATGAATAAACTCAATTAGTAATGGCATTGAGTAGAGTCAATTCTGCAAAGCAGAGTAGGGTTTCTACAGTTTATTAAAGTTAGTAATAATAATCAAATTCAAATCTAAAATAATCCCAACAAATAGTTGAGGAAAGTAAATAAATATAATATGGTTCATAAATACCTTATGAAAAAGAGTTAAGAAATGTATTCGAATATTATTCATAAATAGGAGAACCTTTAAATCTGGTAAATTTAAAAAGTATAAAATATAAAAAGTTACTATAAAATTGTGGCCTAATTGGTACTTTGATCACTTAAGTGGATGCAGATATGTTTTATATTTAATCAACACCTAAAAAGAGATTGGATTCAACCAAAACTCCAAAATTTAAAGTTAATAAATTATATGACAATGATAATTAAAATGGTAAAATGGATTTTATAAACTTCTTTAACTCTTTGCAGTTGATAGCAGAAAAGTTCAATGGTAATGATATTACAGGGTTAATTGAGTAATATTTGATACCCCATGAAAATTAGTTAAGAATAGAAAAGCAAGAGCATATTTTGCAGATTTTGATGTTAATTTTAGATGATCCAAAGATAGTAATAATTAATTCATTTTTAGATTAAATTGTATGAAATCATGCAAGAGCATTTTGATCCATACTATAATCATTATACAAAAGATTTAATGACTTTATCAGGCTTTATGAAATTTTGTTAAGATTTTGAATTGGCAAATTCAATGGTATCGAAAGGATAGCTTATGCATGTTTTCAAAGCAATTGCATCTCTAAATAACACTGATACGATTGATAAACACTAGTTTGTTGAAGCCATAAGTGTAATTGCTATTTTAATCTACAATAATGTGAATGATAATGAATAGAAAGTAACAATGATCTGATTAATAGATTATCTATTTATTGGAAAGAATAACTTAAAGTGATGGTGCTGTGAAGGTATCTAAACAATTAGGGATTATGAAAAACCCCTAAAATACAAATTTAATCTAATTGTTTCGTTATCAATCTTATAAGGAAATAGCAAGCAAAGCAGAAGTCAACTTTAACAATATAGTAAACTAAATACAAGATGATTTTTGATTTGATATATTTATCTATATATTTATATGATAATTCTAAGGGTTTCAATAATAATAACTATCATTGTCATCATTTTATTGCTTCTCCTTTGCAGCAGATGACTAGAAACTTCTGGAGAAGACTGATGAGGATTTATTAATTTTAAAAGAATCATCTAATTCGTCATCGTAATTTTGATAGCTGATTTCATTGATTTCTTTAATGTCGTCTTCAAGATCGCTGTCTCCCTCAAAAGCCCTTCTCCAATCTGGGATTTCATTTTGAGGTTTATTATAATGCTTACTCTATTATTATTATTATTATTATTAAATTTAAGGGACACTCTTTTCGGGAGGATTGTTGCTGAATTATTGAGCAGCAACAAGTTGCATTTCTTTGAATAAATCAGCTTCCTCTGCCTTTTTTGTATCCAATTAGTTATATCTACATTGAGCAATATGTCTCTCCATTCCAGATTTAATAATGATATGTAAACAATTATATGGGCAAGTGTCATATTTATGACCTAAATAGATTGTAAAGAATACCCTTTTCTCTCTTGTCTTTGCATCCTTTGGTAATGTGGAACCACAATTTACTGAAGGGCATTTAATGTTTCTTATTATATGGACACTAGGCTTCGAAGTCATGGCGTACATCTCCTCTTTTAAAACTCATTTATTTGGAGGATTAATATTAATATAATTTAATAATTATATAATGATTTTCATTATTTCAATGTACTCAAAGCACAACACATTCCGCAACACCCACAACAAAATAAAATTGATATTATTATTAGATATATTACTGTGAATGTTCTTAGGTCTCCACAAGGTTCTTTTAAGTAGAGTGCATACTTTATTTCTAAATAATAGAATACTTACGGCAAACAATATTATGAAAATGACTCCTACAATTCCAGAGAGCAGCTAAATACAATCGATGCCTGAATTACATCCTTCATCTTTTATCAACCTTGATACCATCCATATTAAACTAAATAGGTTTCATTTGAAAAATAACATTATAAATATAGCAAAAGTTATGCAAAAAATGGAATAGTTATGAGTGTAATTTCTCAATTTAAAGCAGTCTTCGCTCTCTATTTAATATTTTCATAACACTGTTTTACCATATAATTCTTCATGTGATGAAAAATAATAAAAAGATCCTCCAACAATAGCAGATGTTATTAATGTTAACCAGGCAGCTTATTATCTAGTTTTAGAATCCATTTTAAATAATAATTAATTAAAAAACGATAAGCAAGATATATTGTATATAAAGTTCTTCTAACAAGAAGAGACCAAACCAAAATCTTGTTATTTTATTGATTGTATAAATGTTTTTTAATCATTTTTGGGATGTAGCTACTGCTGCAAGGCATACTAAACAACAACTCAAGAAAACTCCAAGAATAATTAAAATTGTGAAAACCCAAACTAACGTTGTCAAACTTCCACATTCCTCTTTTTAAGCCAAGGCAATCTTTTGTATTATAAATCCTTTACCCACAACATTATCCAAATTACTAATGAAAAGATTCCATATACTGTGTTCATCACTCCCTCTGCTGACAAAAGGAAACTAATGCTTTTTGAGCTGCAAGAATAAATTAACAAAAGACTATATAATATATATTTATTTACGTATGAATTACAACAAGTATTAAAGTAGCGGCACCTAAAATATAAGAAAATTTTTTCAACTAAATGCAGCTGCTCTCATCACCTAAAAATTCTAATAAAATTTTACCATAATATCCAGGAGTGGTAGAAAATAGATAAAACAACAATCCATACACTGATTAGAAAATAATGGTGCAAACCTATTAAGTCCATACCGAAGCGTTCTATTACTTTTACAGTCTAAAAGTATGATAAATACAGCAAACCTGTCGTTTTCTATGTTCATGATTTGCGCGAGATTTTCCAATTCGTCGGTATTCATAATTTCAAAAACGATAAATAAAATAATGACTTCTTGTTGTAAGATTTGCAATTATGATTCACGTTCCGAAGCTCAAAATTCTGTCATTGAGTTATAAAACCAAAAGAAATACATTAAAATAACCAAATATTCTAAGCAAACAAATTCTATTTATTATGAAACATGTTGTGTAATAATATATTAATCACAAATAAACGAAAATATCAAATTAAGAAAATTTGTTTTTTTAAGAGAATCTGCACTTCCTCTGAGCTTAATGATAATTAACACAAATATAATATGTATCAAATCAATTCATTATGTCCTTCAACTTTCTGGGGTTTCGAAGTTGTACTTATTTAAATTAATTTATTTTTCTATTATAATTTTTATTCATTCAATATTCAATGAAGATTTTATAATATATCATTAACATATATATATATAAATTTAAATAGTTATTTTGTTACTGTAAAAATGTTTGTCTGGATATCAATTTGTTTGCAGTATTTTTTTGATCTATTCATAAATGTTAGTATCGGATTATGACTATATGATCTTGTCTGATTTCAAAAGGAATTGTAACATACTTCCTGGAGGTGGGCATTCCTTATCCTAGTTTATCTTCTAATATTCGTGTTTAGTAAGCAGATACTAGTTAGTGTTATGAGGAGAACTGAGTTAATGTTCTTCCACTATGATGATGTGAATAATTTTTTTTATTTTTTTCTTGATTCTTAAACCACTTTTGTATTTCATTTCAGCTGTTCGAAGTTCTTTGCTTTTAAGGGAAAACACTTATGTGCAAATTTGTTTTTCAAGTTATTTTTAATTTGTGAATTGTTGCATGTTTTGAATCGCATTTGAAGGGGGTTTTTAAGCAATTTTCAGTATATATAGTATTATATTATTTTTAATATTGATATTATACGTCATTCTAATATCTCTCTAACTTTATATAACTTTGATTATCGTATAGACTCCTAAATAAATTACCTGACTTTTTCAACTTCATGATCAGGAGTCAATCCATGCGATAAATTCATAATATATCGTCTGGTTGTTTATAATTTTTCAATCATTTAAGATACTCTCTTTTTTATGATTTGTTAAGTACCATATAAAACCTAGAAAATATGATTTAAATACTCCAGGTTCAAGATTTCCTTATATAGTTCTATCGCTTTCAATAATTTTGATTAGAACTTCATCACTAACATTTGAATCCAGCTAGAACCCATCAATCAAAGGAGTTTCACCCAAGCACATTTTGAGAAAAGCCAAGATAACTTCAACTCCATTTTGATCCTTAGCAAACATTATTAAGGGAGTGTTTGGACACTCTTATTTAAATCCTTCTAATAAGATTCGTAATGATGGAAGCACAAATTCAATATAATCAATAGGGGGAATTTATCTAAAAGTTTATGTTTGAGTAATACCCTGCGAAGGAATCGAAGATCTAAACTACTTGAGCTCCTCCTTCTTTGACTTAATTAATTAAATATTGAGCACTCTCCCTAGCAATTAAATCTAAGACTTTTCTGGTTTCCTGAGTGTATTGATATACCCATTTCTTAGTTTTTAGAAACATTTTGGATGTCTCACCTTCAACCATATAAGAAAAAACTGTGAATGGAGCTCCACAGAAACCAATGAGAGTCTACTTTCCTTATAAGGCTTATCTTGTTAGATATAATGCATCATAAACATGTTCTAGACTCTCTGGATCTGGAGACTTGATTCTATTGATATCTTCAACAGTTTCTAATTTGTTTTTGATTATGGGTCCTTTTTCTTTATCCATGACAATCTAATGATGTTATTGATATTTAAATACTTCCATTCCCATTGCTTTTGGAAGTGTTAGAATATCTGAGAATATGATAGCAGCATCGATTTCAAATTGTTTCAATGGTTGTAGGGTGATTTCGGCTGCAATAAAGGGATCTTAACATGCATCAAAGAAATCTCTGTTTTTCATGATTTCCTTGAATTCAGGAAGGTATCTCCCTGCTTATCTGAGTTCAAAGGATTCGATACCTCATCATCCAGATTGGAGCACGATCAAATTAAGCAAACGATTAAAACGCATCTAAGATTCTGGTATTAGTTTGACGAGGGAAGGTTTAATTGGTTTTCCTGATCTCTCTTAGGTTCTCTTTCGTAATCTTTAATTTGTCAATTGTTTCCTTGAGGATTTTGAGAGGTTCTGGATTGTCCATAATTTTACAGATATATTTAATATAGAAATGTGATAATTTGGGAATGCTTAAAATAAATAATAAATATTTAGATGTCATAATACCATTATTTATTCAAATTTATCATAGTTGGAGATGGAAGTGTGGGGAAGTCTTGCATTTTGTTGAGATACACTGAGAAATAATTTCGAGATGAACATGACACTACAATCGGAGTTGAATTTGGATCTTAAATTTTTGTAAAGAATGAGAAGACAATAAAAATATAAATTTGGGATACTGCAGGATAGGATTCCTTCAAGTCAATAACAAGATCTTATTATAAAGGGTATCTAATTGAGAATGAAAGTTTAGATCCATTGGAGTTTTACTTGTTTTCGATATCACAAATGAGGAATCATTCCACAATGTATTAAAGTGGTATAATGAAGTCAATGATTAAGCTGCCTAAAATTGCTAAATTGTCTTGGTAGGCAATAAAGTTGATTTGGAATCCCAGTATATATTACATATTATTTATCAAAGTCGTAAAATATCGACCATTCAAGCGAAGGCATTTGCTGATCAACACAAAATGCAATACATTGAAACTTCAGCTAAAACCAATTATAACATTGACTAATTGTTTGAGAATACAGCCATGGAAATTGTTGATAAAATCGAAAAGAAACAAATTGAATTTGCTTCAGAAGTATAAATTACATTGTGAACATTAATAGGATAGTGGCATCAAATTAGGTAATTACTATAAATAATAAAATACAAAAAAATAAGAAGACGATTGCAAATGCTGATTATTAAAATTAACAAAGTATCATCAGTTATTCACAATAATAATATGAATAATACAAAGCAAATCACAACTATTTGAGTAAATTCGAAATTATCACATCTCTCTTTGCATATTTTAATATTCTTCCACCAACTTGTAGTGTTTGGCTTTAAATTATAGAGCATCACTTCATTCACTTTGGTCACCTATCTAAATATGTTCAACATACTTCTGAGTGGTAGAAAGTGGTAGATCCCATATATGATTCATTCATAAACACCAACACTTCTTGTGTATCCCAATTCAATAAGATGTCCGCTTATGTCCAAATGATTTTAGCATCACTTGAAACTGAACTATTATAAAATGTGATCATCTAATTGTCATTCACTCTGACGAACCCCGCATATCCACATCTAAATGAAATGGCAGTCTTATCAGTGGCAGTATCCTTCAATCTTAAGTTGGTGTCCTCAATCTCCTTATTTCCAGACGCAAACAAAAATCGAATATGCTAAGGTTGTGATACCTCAAACAAATGATAGAATCCATCCTTGAAACTTAGTTCCGATTCTGCCTTTTTCTTTAATTTCAAGAACTTTCAGTAATTCATAATTTAACATACTTTTTCATCCCCCTCAGTAACAAATTCTGTTTCCATATATTCCTCTGTCTAATTCATAATCCAATTTTATTCAACACCAAAATTCCCTTCACCTTCCAAGTAATCTGTTCCATCATAGGCTGCATATATTAATGTTATTAAAGATGTGATTAATATCATTATATAATTATAATAAAAGAAATCAAATTGAATTCAATAATTATTTTAGTTGTCTCATTAAATACTGCCTTATTCAGATAAAAAGGCTAATAATTAAATTGAGATTCCTTGATCAAAGGCTATCACTTTTGATACCAATATTAACTCAATTAGAAGGATGATTCAGCGAGATACTTCATTTGTAATCCAATATATCTCCTAAGAATGAATTTAACTCTAAAATTTACAAATTAAGGCTTATTGGTTTGGGAAATAAATATTCTAAGTCAAATTCTATAATAACAATTGATTACGAAAATTTTTAAAGTTGTGTATTTAATTGACAAAAACAGAAAATTTAGATCCAATTTATAGATATATTATTCTATTATGCTGGAGATCTTTGAATGGATGTAAGGAGTAGAGATAATTAGAGTTAAAAATTTGAGAATAATAATATGTGTAGGGATAGATAATTGAAAAATAATCATCCTAATTTTCTATCAAATCATAACAAAAGGAGAATTAAAATTAAAAAAGAATTGATTTTAGATGTGATACATTAATTTAATTATAGAACTCATTCTTAAAACAACCTGTGCTACGTAACCATTTACTTTCTGATTGTTTAATATTATTTATAATCTTTCTTTGGATTTCAAATTCGCATACTTCAAAATCTATTTATATTATTAAATTAATTGTTTTTTTAACGATAAATAATATGATTGAATTTTATTTCAACAAGACGCATCTAAATCATTTTATAAAATTTGATTTATTTTCCATATCCAATAATACATTGTATCATAATTAAATTGCAAAATGAATTAATATTATTATATATATATTTCATTCCTTTGGTTAACCACCTTCAGGTGTTTATTTTCCTAATAAAGCTTTGTGAATATGGGGAATGACACCACCACCAGCTATTGTAGCTCTGATGAGGATATCAAGCTCTTCATCTCCTCTAATAGCTAATTGTAAATGTCTTGGAGTTATTCTTCTGACTAAAAAATTATATTGATTTTTCTTACCTTTAAAGTCTTTAGAGGCATTCCCTGCTAACTCAAGCACCTCTGCTGTTAGATATTCCAAAATTGCTGATGCGTAAACTGCTGATGTAGTTCCTACTCTGTTTTTAGCAGATACTCTTTGCTTAAGATATCGATGAATACGACCGACAGGGAACTAAAAATTACCAAAATACATACTTAGAGCCCAGCCTTCAAAGACCTAGATTGAGGAGTCTTCTTATTTTTACCAGATCCAAACTTTCCTCCTTTTCCTCCTTTTCCACCTTTTCCACCCTTTGCACTCTTGGCAATTCCTGACTAAAGAATAAAATAAATATATTACCATATATTTGTTATTTTAATATACGAGAAAATTATTTTTTATATCTAGTTTAAGAATCTCAAAACTTAAATTTGATTGGTTTTCAAACTATAAACTCGAATAATTCATCAAGCTCATTTACTATCATCACTTCCACTTTTAATCTCACCTATCATTCTTCTAAGTTGCAGATTTTCATAAACTTTAATTATTATGAAATTTTTGGAAATATTATATTAACTAAGGATATTTAATATACAATTTAAAAACTTGATAATTATCCATTAAGTTATGATTTTGATTTATTCATAAGTAAATACATCCTAATCAATCAATGGAACCGTTAACTTTTTATATTTCATAGAGGTACCTACTTATTATTGAGAATTTTTACAGAAAATTCGATATAAAAATTAATGAATACTAAAAATTAGAGAATCCCAAAATTTGTGACCAAATTGATTGAAATATTAGATGTAATCCAATTAAATTATATTATATAGAATTAATCTTATTAAGAAATTATTAGTTTTGATTAAAAAGGTGATGGTATTATAATCCATGAATAAGAACTATTTGAAAATTAGATACTCTTAAACTATTTTAAGCATAATCATATTGACTCATTTACTCGCCAAATGAATAACTATGGTTTTAAACGTGTGAAGAATCATTAGGGGAAGTATGAATTTAAAAATCCATACTTCTAGAAAAATAATAAGTATTCCTTTTATTAATATCGCGCTTAGAAATTTAATTCACTTAGTCATCAAAAAGAAACAAGAAAAAATAAAAATAATATCACAATTCTTAGCATTAAAATCAGAATTAAACTCGTTTTCAAAAGAATTAGACTAATTTAATTTTTTCGCCTCTTCTGTATTTCATTAAATTATTTAAGTATTAATAAAGCTAATCTATTTTAACAGAATCTTAAAATAAAGCTAAATTAGAAATGATTTCTATTTCATAAAAGAACCTTGAATTGGAACAAATGTTAAACGCTTTAATTAATGAAAAAAAATTGTATTGAATTGAAGTTATATTCTCAGTTTTATTTTAATTTTGCTCAACAAAATTTATAGCCAAGTAAAAAATTTACAAGCTTCTTTTTTCTATTACATTTTATTAAAATTAACAGAGCTTATTTCAACTAATCTTATCATGTCATTCTCAATGTTTTATCATAAACCAAGTTAATTTAAATATATTAACACCCTTTGAAAGTCAAGTTCAAGTATTGAGATTTTCAAGCATTTTATAAACTTATCTATATATATATTCTTTTTCATTTAATTTAAATGATAAAGTCATTATGATTATCAAATATCTTCCTCTTAAACCATGTCTTACTTTCTTAAATACTCTATTTAGGTTTCATTTAATTGAATCATCTAACCATTTTCATCTAATAAATAATTGCCTTCGTCATCTAATAAGAAACCATTTTCGTCCAGTTAATATGTTGCTTCATTTTCTTCATCATCATCTTCGTCATCTCCTTTTTAATCGTTTTTCTAATGTTAATCCTCCTCTTTCACTTCGACTATCTTCTCCTCCTAAAATTAACTATTCTTAGAAGGACTCAATGCCTTCAATTTATCCATAAACGCTTCCTTCTCAAACTCATGTTCTATTTATTCCTAAAAATAGAGACTAATCTAATACAATGTTGTTTTATTCTGATAATTCATTTAATTGCTAATCACTTTTACTCTCAGAGTCTTCCTCATAATTAAAAACTTAGACCTGTGCTAATTGTATTTCAGGCTTTTTCTTATTATATTCATCTATCCAATTGGTCTACTCTGTCTGCTTAAATGAAAACAGTAATTCTTAATGCGACTTTCTGATCTCTTCATTTGATTTATTTTATAAATCTTAGAGATATTCAAATTAATTTTTATATTCTTATTTAATTCTTTCAAATTATTTGGTTAAACTAGAAAGTTCTAATTTTAATTATGTAATTCCATTATCACTTTCATCTTTATTCTAAAACTTATTAATTGCATATATGTACCTAATCAACCTTCTATTCTAATTGCTTGAGATATAGTTCTTGCTTAGAATTTTATGAAAGATGTTAATCAATCCTGAGAGTTAATTCTTAGTATTGCTAAGAAAGTAACTTTTATGAATTCTGTAGATCAAACACTCCTTGAGTGATTTTATTTAAATCTGCCTATTGAAGTGTTAATTCTGTCAATCTAATTTATATGTTATCCATTACTTATCAGATTAAGAAAATTTTTTTTACTGGATTATATTCTAAACCTATTATAATTTGATTTCGATATCATCTGACAGTTTTTTACTTGCTTAAGCAATATTGTTTTATTAATCATTTTAAAATGTCCTAAATTAAGAAATAGTATATTCCTCTTAAACACTAATTTTTTAAGATTGTTCACTCAAATTCTTTTCTAATTTTGCTAATTGTTATCTAATTGAAATAAAATGGAATTTGTACTTAGTCTTTTAATCATATATAGCGAATTCATTATGTTAAGAATCAAATAATAATTGAAGATCTTTAATTTTTTATTGAATATCCTTAATTGTTTTATCTTCACTTAGATTATTTTAAGGAGCAATTCTCAATTGAGAGTCTTCTTTTAATTTAACTAAATTTTACTAGTTTTCTTTTTATATCAATTTTAATTTATTATCAGTCTAGTCTTGTAATTCTTTGAACTTATTTTAATAATCGTTTTAAAAATTAACCTATTAACTCATTAATTCCTCTTAAGCCTTTTTTATTTATGTTTTGATCTAGAAAAATTGAAAAATAAAAATTACAGATTCTTCAAACTATTTAAATTTTATGCTTAACTATTCAGCATTTATTGGATTTTGTCCTCTAATATCAAAAATAATAGTTCTGTTTGAATCTATTTGATTTTATAATTCTTTAATCTTTAGTTCTTGTGCTTGCGATTTCTCCATTATCATTTGGTTGACATGTTTCACAATTTGTTAAAATCCAACATTATTCTCATCTACCCTGTTACTCAAGAAGGAAGCATCTTATGATTACATTGCAGTGCTCAAAGCAGAAAATGGAGAATTATGTTAAGGAGCTGAATAATATATATAAAATACCCATTAGAAGGTGTTCAGTGCTTTTCATATTAGCAATTCTTGTATCGGCCTATCTACCAGTTTATATTTGAGTAGGTTAGTTATAAATATAGCCTTATGATGTTTACTTGTCTTATAGAAAAATGGGTTTTCTACTCATTTTGATTGAAAATTTAAGGTAATTAATAATAATAAATACTTTTTTGTAAATAATTCACAAAAACACTTCAAACACATAATATGTCTGTCAGTGAATGTTGAATCTGAGAAATTGAATGTAAAATTACCCTAAAACTAATATTGAATTGATATTTGTGAATATTTAAATAATAATTAATCAACATTAACATATCATTAAAACTTATACCCATCGAATAAACTTTACACACTTTTTCTTCTTAATAAACTCTGACAGTCTTCTTCTATTTCACTATCTGCTGATATCTGATTTTAAAAATCACTATTACCATCAATACACTTTTTATTAAGAAATATAAGTTACTCCTGGTATGTATAAAGACTTCATTTCTTTATTTAGCAATTTAGCCCATTAGACTCCTTTCAACCAAGAATGATGAATTATTTCTTCAATTCCGCTGAAGCCTAATCTTTATTATGGTTTACGAATGAGTAACTAATTTAAATGATTATATACCCTATTAATAAAATCGATAGCTTTGCTACTAATATTAGGAGTGCCTTCTTTTATTGATGCCTACTTGGCTAATATTTGTTCTCTAATTTCTTATCTATTTTTTCCATTATAAGGCCTTTTACCAATTAAAATTTCATATAGAATAACTCCTAGTGCATAATAATCAACAGGATAGGAATGCTCCATTCTACACATAACTTCTGGTGCCATATAACCTGGTGTTCCAGAAGTATCATTTGCAATGCTATCCTTATTTAATCTAGCAACTCCCAAATCGGTTAAATGCAAAAAACCATCTTTGTCGAATACCAAATTTTCTGGTTTGAGATCTCGATGAATGATACCGTTCGAATGCAAATACTGCAATGCAAGTAGCATACAACAAGCGAAAAATTCTCATTATATTAATTTCGTACTTGCTTGATCCTCAGTAAATCTTTTCAGTTTACAAATATGGAATCTTAAATCTCCACCTCTTAATAAGTCCAACACGAGATAAAGATTTTCTTTATCTTAAAATGCAAAATGCATATTAACAATAAATGGATGACGAAGATGTTCCAATAAAAACTTTTCATTCATCACTGAATTGACTGATCTTTTAGAAATAATTCTAAGATATAAGTAAATATACTTTGCCTTGATCATTTCTTTCAATGCAAACTCTTTTTTTGTTTATTTCATTTCGACTCTCCACACTTTCCCGAAGCCTCCCTTACCGATCACATAAATAAATCGAAATGTTAATCTACTTATCGTAGTAATTTATTATTATGACGTTTTAAGTTAAATAGTTTCTTTTTAGGAATAATTGTCTAAGGATATTTTTCTTGAATGAGATTTTGACAATAACCATGTCGAAGAGTTAGTAGACGAATCTTTTTAATCGTAATTCAACTTCCCACCATAATAGGTTTGTTACAACAATTAATTTGATGATTATTTTGATAATTTTCTGGATATCAGACCTTAAAGTTATCCTATGCCTTATTTTTCTATTTTTCCTTAATCTATTATTATTGAGTGTTTTAATGGTTTTAAAGAAATCATAGATGATGATCTTTTTCGAGAACATATTACACAACTCATTTAATTACATGTACAAGATTCTTCATAATTTTGACTAGCTTAAAGTTTTATTTTTATTTTTGCCTGTTTATTTTGCATCAAGGGTAGTAAATCTTTAAGAGAAGCATAAGATGATTTCATTCTTATAATAAATAAATTATATTTTATAATTTATATATGATTTCAATTCTTATTACCATTAGATTTCAAATAAATTTTCCTTCGTTAAGTTAGCTGATCTTAATCATTTCATTTCTCTTCAATAAATCGGCAGATAAAATCATGTCTTTTCATAATACAAATTACTTATAATATACTTTAAATATAATTAATTATAGCTTTAGTAAAACACTTTGACGCTAAATGATATTGATGTCATTTATGAAAATCAAAGATATCTATAATTTATTTTTAGATTGTAGTATCATTATTTAACTAATGAAATCATTTTCTATAAATCTATTCGCATCTCTTCTTAAGTTATTTACTAACTAAACCCTCCATTCTTTTTTAAGAGTTCATCTAAATAACTTGATTTACTTGAATGTGAAGAACTAAAATATGAGGTACCATTATTATTATTATTTGCAGGAGGTTCATAGGTACTACCCTTCCTTTTATGAATTTTCTCCAAAAATTTAAATCCTTTTCTGTTGATGGATCTTGGTAGAGGTTTCAAATTTCTTTGTTTTTGATCCTCTATCCTACACCATGGACAAGTGTATTTAAATTTCATATCTTCTACTAAACACTCAATCCCCTGAATTCCATTTTTAGCTTCGCATAATAAATGTGTCTTAAATAAATTTATTATAATTTTAATACCCATTTGTCACACTTTTCCTAATCGCAAGCAATCCATTTTTGACCATCCAAAAAATTTTCATTTTGATCACTGTAAACCTAGAATATAAGCATAAATACTTAAGCACAGAAATAACAGCACTTTTTCTCAGTGTATAATTCAAGACATTCTTTACAAAAAAATAGAATTTAATCACTAAATTTAGCAGGATAAACATTTTATGATTCAATTGTACAATATTAATTCATACATTCATCTTCTTGAATTTTATCTTAATCATCCATTTATATTCAAAATAAAATATTTATAATATCATTAGAAATTTTCATAAAGATAATTAATGATCATATCTGGGTCATCCCTATGAATTGCATAACCTTCGATCACTTGTTCCAGTGTAAAGAACCCCATTGCCATAACTTACGCAATAACTGGATTATTCATGGGGTCTTCATAAATTGTTTTTTCACTTTCCTTCAAAGCATTTTAAAATTGTGTATCTTCAAATTATTATATAAATTATTATTCCTACTCTTATTTGCTTTATTCCATAATCTTCCTTAATATTTCACTTTCTAAATTAGGTTACTATTATTATTATTATTGTTATTATTATTACTATTATTATTACTATTACTATTGCTGTTGTTATTATTATTGCTATTAATATTATTATAATTTTTAAGTTTATTTTTCTTACTATTAATCAGGATATTATTAGTTAAATTAAGCTTCTTGAACACTCTCCTTAATTACCATATCCATGAGTTATTCCTCTTCTTCTTCATATTCGAGCTATTACAAAGATTCCTTAATGGCAGTTTACTCACTATATAAATGTTAGTAAATTTACTTTTTTAATTATTGATCCTAGAATAATCTTTTAGATTCATTAAAAATTATATCCAATTCGTTGCTAATACAGTTCTCAAATTAAGCTCTTGACAATTATTATCCATATCTATTATTATTATTATTTGCATTTTGCTTGTTTTTCTATTCTTGCAATTTCTCGAACATTTGTTTTTCATATTAACTAATTTCTAGACTTCCTAATAAGGCTGAATGTTGCTTGTCCTTTAATTTTATTGAGTTGTAATGAGATCTCCCATGATATGATAATCTAATTGGCCTAAGAAATACTAATAAATTATTACTCTTTATTAAAAGGATTAGCTTCTAATCCAGTTTTTAATGGTTCCTTGCTGCAAACATAAATTTCAATAGGAATATCATAGAGCTCTCGAAAGGCTTGTAGTTCTATATTGTCTCCCCAGACACCATCCTTTGATTTGTATTCGACATATTCTTCAACATTCCCATTTATTATATAATCTTAGAAATAGTCCTTCTCTTATAGAATGTATTGCATAGCAAATTTACGCAATTCCTTATGATAAATTTCATTGCCATATAATTGATCGCTTATGGCTCTAAACATACAATTACCATCACCTGATACTTCTCTTATAAGCATTCCCTACTCACTCAAAATAGATTGTAAGGATGTTTCCATTTCCTTATATTTTTTACGCATGGATAATAGATTTTATAATTGTAGATAAAGGTTAAATCGATGCTACAATCTTAGAATTGATTAAGGCTGTTATTTTAATAATTTTCCTATTCCAGGCTCATTAGAGTTCTAGCCGAGAGGATGAATGTCCTTGAGTGGATAATTCTGATCGTATATTCTCTTATAGCCCTAATGATGGATTAGTACTGAGTCCTTTTCTACCTGTACGACTATACCAATCAACCATCCCTTGTTGGAATTATAGACTTCGACTCTTGTATTTTATAGAGGGACTCCGGGAATCCACTACTTACGAATAATTTCATATGAAAATTGTATCCAGAAAGTATTTGAGGAGTAAGGAGATTATAGCCTTATATTTGAGTTTTAAATATCCACAATCTTCATAGTTATCCATTTATTTGTATTTGAATCTTAATAATCGATGAATTCTCCTATTTCCAATAAGTGACTCAAGACTTACTGTTCCTGAGGGCATTCCTAATTGACCTATGTCTAAACTTTATTACCATTTATTTTACTTCATCATCTTATAATTCTAGATCAATTTCTTCTGAAGATGAATTATCATTAATTCGATCTCCCGTGTTGACATTAGACTATTCCATTGCGCTTTAAAAATTAAAGAATATTATTTTATAATTATTAAGAATAGATGATAACAAATACTCGTATAAATTCTGGTTGAAATCAAAATTTAGACATGATTGTTTCTATGATATAATGATAATGTCTTATATATAACTAAAATTCACTTTTTGGTTTGAACATTTACTTGCCTTTGGAATTGCTGTTAATGAATTTGTTCTTTCAGCATTTCCATCCCACTTGTTAATTATAGTATTTGACTTTTTAATTATAACACTTCTTGCTCATACTATGACTGTTTTTCTAAGAATTTCTGTTCCTAACAAAATAATTTAGTTTTTAAATTCGATATTTAAAGTTGTTGTTGTTGTATGATATAATTTAAATTATAAATGTTGCTATTGTTTAAAACATCTTCTGATTACTCTTACTCTTGAACCTTATTAATGCATTTCCTTGAGGATTTATCCTAACTTAAAAAACTTTCAGCCTTTATTTCTTATTATGATCTATGAGTCATAAATCTCTCGTTTTTTTGAACTATAAATTATATTTTCTCAAGATGCTCCAATATTTCTTATTTTAAGCTGAATTAGTTTCTAAATAATTTACTTTTAATTGTCTTCGATTATTTCTTATTTGCAATTGCAATTACTAAATCGAGAATTGCTTGTTTAACACTCTGTTTTTTAAGGAGTTGATCGAGTAGCAGTATTTTCTTCATATTCCTCATTGCCTTTATAAAATTCCTTAAGTTTCAATATGTCCTTTAATTTGAATGTTTCACTTATATTTTTCACTTTGTTATTCAATTAAGTCGATTTTTTGTTGTTTTCTTTATCCTTGGAAACACTTCGTTTCTGCTTGGTTTGTCCAACAGATTTTCGAGTACTTTGTTGCTTCTTTTATCCTATATCTTAATCGTCTATGCTTTTCCTACTCTTGCTTTAACGAAGTTGCATTAACAGTTAAATTTTATAATATTCTATATATAAAATAAATTAATATGAAATTATTTTGTTTCACCCTTATTTCAATCTCTAATTGTATTTCTCTCTGATTCTTGTCACACACACCAACCGTTAATTGTTTAGTCCTTAAAACACAAAGTTACAAATACTAAGATATGAGATCTAAGTTTAAATCAAGTATTTTTTTTTATATTTTTAAAATATAATAAAATGAATAAATATTTAGCATATTAATTTGTTGGAAAAAGCGAAGGTCTTCATAAACTACCAGATCATATACAAAAAATAAAGAAATCCCTTGGATTCGAAGAAAAAGAAAGAAAAGTTATTGAAGAATTAATACCTTAATTGAAATAAAGAATTAGAGCACAATCTATTCCAGAGAAACCAATTCCTAAACAAATACAAATTAATAATCTGGCTAAGAAGTTGGCTTATTTAAGGTAAGAATATGATAAAATAAATGTTGAATTGAATAAACATTAATCTTTCAGGACATAAATAAAAAATCCAAAAACAAGTTTTGAATAACATTTTTTTTAAATTGAATAATAGATTCACATTTGGGAAGAATAAAAATCTAAACTCTCTGTATAAATTAAACAAATTAAAAAAGAACTCTTCTTCTTAGAGAATCAATCAGATACTTATACTTCAAAAAAAATAGTTACTAATTAATCTGTGTTATTGAGTGAATTAGTAACAATTGAGAAAAAGATTCCTACTCCTTCGAAGCTCCCTAGAATATTAAATTAGGAAAGTCCAATGTACACTTAACCTAAGGCATTTCATTCAGATGTTAAAATGTTAAATAATACAAATGATTCAAATTTGATTGATTTGTTGGAAAGTGATGAAGATTAAGATTTACGACCTAGAACAAGAGTAACAAAAATGAAATAAAAATAATTGCCAACTTTGGAATAAATAATAAGTTAATTAGATCAATTTGTTATAAAGAATGATAAATTACAGCCTCATAAAGAAGCATTAAAATAATTTAGATTAGCTTAGTATGAAAAATATTTATATAAATAACCTCACATCTAAATGAATATTAATTATGGATCAAAAGTATCCTCAACAAATAAGAGAATTAAGAACATAAAGTATGGATTTGCTGCTGTATTTTTTTGCTTTTGCTTAATTAAGTAAACTAGAATATCTCAATAGAGATATCAATTAATTAGTTATTCTTATCATTAAAACAATTATTAAAAAGTTAATTAAGAAGTGATATTTTTTGTTAACAATGTCATTGCTAAATAGATATTGTTCAAATTTAGTAGATTGTAATAACTTTAAAAAGCTGAAAAAAAATAACACAAAATAATGATCCCATTGATTGCAGAGGAAATTGTCAGAGAAATTCTGTAGAAATTGTCAAATCAGAAGTTTTCAAATTAATTTTATATTTTCTTAAATTCTATTTCAGAAGAAGGGTTTTATCCGCTATAAAATTATCATAGTGACATTATAAAAGCAAGGTTTTAAATATCAAAATACTTTTCATATTTATTGAGAGAATGTAAAAAGATTGTCTTTACTGAATTGGTTCTTATTAAAAATATTATCTTCTATGGATTATTTTTTAAAGCCAAGGAATTATTTGGTTAATTAAAAATAGATGCAGATAATGAATTAATTAATTCTGTCACTTTGATATTTCTTGAACTATTTTTAAGAACTTTATAATCAGGGATATTAAATGTAAACCTAAAACATTTTAGTTATGCATCAGCAGATGGTCCATATGTATAAAAGTATTTGAAGGAGCTAGATTTAATAAAAATGAAAATTCTAACTACTTTATAAATTGATGACATGTTGAAACCATTTATTTAAATGATTGAAAAATAATTTTTTAATTACTAACAATGATTATTTATAAATTACTCAATAATAAGACTTGTTGTTTTTAATAACTCTTATTTATCAAATTTTTTTATGAACTAAGCAATTTTATTATTAATAAATCTTATATTACTATCAGACAACTATGCAATTATAAAATTATATTTATAGATATTCTCATTTAAATTTGTCAAATAATGGCTTATACTAATACCTGCTATAAGTTATTGAATTTTATAGATTTTTCTTGGTTCCTATAGTGAGTTTATCAAATGATTCTAAACAAAACTTTTGTCCTTTATGTAAAAATTCTTCCACTTATTTCTCCTTAACCTCTTTGTCCACATCATTAAAAATGTCTTTTCTCTGTTAAATACAAAATGCAAAATGAGCTATGAAATTTCCTAGTTGATTCTTGTCCTCCACATTCTCTACTTTATTGTATGTTTCTTCACTATGCTATAATAGAAATATTGATTAATACAATTTTGTAAAATCTTAAATGGTTTCTCATCAAATAATCCAAATGAATTATAATATTAGATACATCAATATTGAATCTTCTAACCTGTTGCATTATAATATGAAAGCAGAATAAAAATGATTGCTAATATGTCCTAAATTAATTATATGAATATTTTACTTTTCAATTATTTTGCTTAATAGGGGAGTTTGTTGATGTTCCCAACCAACAAAAAATTGAATTGAAATTCTGTATAACACTTTCCAAACGTTTTCATCATCTGAATAATATTGTTACGAAACTTGAGTAAATGATCTGAAATTGTAAATATCCAAATATCTCGCATTTTCTAATATTACTCTATATGCTCTATCAAAAACCTCCCAATTCTTCTTAACTTCATTTGGATGATGAATGTTTAATTATTTAATGGCTTTCCAAAGCTTGAAATCTTAAGTGTGAATAAAGGTATCATTATTAAGTACACTCAAAATGAAATCTAAATCTGTTGATTCATATTTCTTATTATTATTTCAATAAGTACTAATTTATGAGGAGGATTATTTTTTTGAATTTCAATAAACTTTGAATGATCATAATAAAGATGAGCATTAGGAATATCCTCTGGTATTGAAGGTTTTCTTAGCATTCTAGTTTCCCCTTTTGGTTTCACTACCCCACGTCTTGTATATTTAGGATCCTTAAGAAGACTGGGAATTGTTGACCTATGGGAGTATTTTGAAAAGCCTTAAATAATTTTCTTAAACATAAATATTTATTTTATTTATAATGCAACTTGAGAAACTTTATTTCTTTCCATATTTTTATACTACTCTAATTAACTTTACTCTAGCAAATTTCAGTGAATTACTTACACCCTTGAGTTATAACTAAAATAAGCATTTATATTAATATAATAAATTTAACAAGCTGAAAAAATTTATCAAATTAAGTATAATATAGAATGGAATTTTATTTTAATTTCATCTAATATTTGATCTCTAAGAGCTAAGGAATGCCAAACATTACCTTAATAAAGCAATTAACTATTAATAAATTACAATATGAACAAGTAATATATCATTATAACAAATTAGTTTATAACTTGTAGTATGCTTCAACTTTAATCAAATGTAATCCTTGATTGTAAGTATTACCAGCAACGTTATATATTCTAAATTCTTCAACAAATTAGTCTGGGAATATTATTGTAACTACACTTTAAGCGATATTGGTTTCATAAATTTTAGTTTCCATATTACCAACTTTCACATATGCTTAAAATGTTTGAAATCTATTATCTCTATCCCAAATCCATAATTTTAAAGTGTTTAGTTCACATTTCTACCGTAATTTCAACGAAATTGAAAATCCCTACATACAATACATGAAACCAGTCGAGCTATTTACTTCATATATTGTATCTCTTAAGCAACTTCCAGAATTCCTTTAAACAAATACATCCTCATTTTTGGATGATATTAATGCCCCATTTGATATATGTAGAGCGTTCTTGTACTTCCCTCTTATGATTGACCTCATTGTTGCTTATCTTTTCAAGCATTATTAATGAGTAAGTAATGACAAATCTAACAAAATTAGGATGGCTACTATAATTTAACCTCTTTGTTTCATAAATGGAGCGTTAATAAATCTCAATTACTATATTATAAGTAATATATTTATTAACTTTAGTTTTAAATAAATGAAAGGATAAAAGTGTTGAATCTAAAAATAGACTTTTAGCGAGTAATCTTTTGAATTATTAATAGCTTACTTTAATAGTTCTGGTAAATCTTTACAATTGTCATGAAATAGTAAAAAAAATATTTTTATTGAAAATAAATGTGCAACATTAATTCAATAATGAAAAATAATATTTTGTAAAGGAAAATATACCTTTTATATCATTATTTTTCATATCAACAATATCCAATTTTTTATGATTACTATGTCACTATTAAATAAGTCAATATAATCTCATTATATTCTCGGATACTAATCAACGCATATATATGGAATAAATTATTTTTGAAAACTCTTTATAAATAAAATCTTTCATTTAACAAAGTTTAACTAGCATTGAAAATATAATATAAGTTCTTCAATAATTTTTTATGGATTTGAATTATAATATAGCATTTTATATTACTTTAGAATAGATAAAAATATTTAAAAGTATTTATAGAAAACTTAAATTCTTTAAAATTTTGAATATAAATAATTAAATGAATAATTAGAGCAATCCAAAAGGTTATATGGGAGCACCTTATTAGGGAAATATTTATGGATAATAACAGGTGAACCCATAACTTAAGGATCTATTTTAAACATTATAGAAAGAATTTCAGTATTAAATAATCAAAGCACCAAATGATTATACATAATCTGCAATTGTAACACTAAAGAATTGCTAGATTAGAATGTATATTAATCCACTATTCTAGTGATCAGAATTATAATATTGGTATACCACCAACTTGTTCACTCAACAATGCTCCATATGACTACACAAAATTTTATTAGTGGAATAATGGCTCAAATCATCTGACTTTAGTCCGTGCTATTTAAGATCAATTCGAACTGCATTCGAAACTTCTCTCAAAGTACTATTTATCAATATCAGTGCAGTCCAGTGGTATAAGAGTATTGTGATTTTGTTACTTCTCTTCATGTAGATGATTGTGTTAATAAAATTAAAAATATGCCAGTTTCTTAAATGTTACCAGGTCTTTCATAATAAGAATACCAAGTTTGGTTGAATTCAGATGAAAAACAATAAGTTCTAATGAACTTATTACCTTAAATTCAAGAATTGAGGAATTTAAAGGAGAAAATGTTAAAATATGTTTAATAAAATGAGATTATTGCTGGTATAAATAGAAAACGATGAAAATTTAGGTTTGATTGAAGCCAATGATTCAGAGATTAAATCCAGAGTAGAAAGATTACTTACTAGAAATAATTAATTTGAAGAAGAGAAAAATAATTATCTATAATTATCTAATAGAAGCAGGGCATTGAGTGAAAGATTCTAAAACTCAAAGGTGAATTTCTTATTCTAATAAATTTGTGAATAATATGACGAATTAGCAGACAAACTATTGGAATCCTCATAATCTGAGGACTATGAAGATTGTAATAAATTTGTATAATCGATTTAGAGGCCAACCAATATTTTTAGAATAGAAAAAAGTATCAAAAGACCTTAGTACTATCAGAGAAGTTTAGACAGATGAAACATATCTGATGGGAAATTTATTTCTATATATATCTATATGTTAATAATTTGTAATTTTAAAGCCATTTCATTACCTATCAGATAGAGTAGTGTTTATTTTATTGAAAAATTAACATTTATAAAAATCTTTTATTTTAACTAAATATTTGGAAGATGTCTGGTAAATCATCAAAGTTTATAGGAAGAGGAATCATAATATTCAGAACATCCAGGAGGTTGGATAGAATGGTTTTGCGCACATGAGGATCATCAATTTTTATGTGAAGTTGATGATGAATTTATTCGTGATCCTTTTCATTAAGTTGGAATTAAAGGAAAATTCAATTTCTTTAAGTATGAATGGCAACTAATAATTCTAGTGAAGCCATCAGTATGATTTTATAGCCTACTTCTCCTGAAGATTAAGACTTGGAAGATGAAAGGTTTTCTTATTTTACATCACAAAAGATTTTTAGAAGTTTATTAGGAGGCATCTGACATTTATGGTTTACTTCATGCTCGATTCATATTTACATCCAAAGGCTCTGCAATCATGCGCGAACGATTTTTATAAGGAAAATTTGGTCATTGTCCTCGTATATATTGTGAAAAACAAAATGTGATCCCCATAGGACTATGTGAAGACCTTAAAACTGCCAGAATCAAAGTTTACCATCATTATGTAATTAGGTATTTTGTCCAAGATGCGAAGAAGTTTACATGCCTAAGAAGAAATGTGCTGATATAGATGGAGCGTATTTTGGAAAATCATTTCCTCAATTCTTATTAATGGTTAATAATTTAAATATTAGATCTAGACCTATCCAGATCTTCATCCTAAATTTTAGTTATTGCCTGACACTTAGATCTAAGTTGATTTTTAACCAACATTATTTGGATTTAAAATTGCAGGCAAATAAGGTAGTAAAATAAAGAAATATGAATAATAATTGTAATATAATCACATTATTACATAACCTATCGTTTAATCCGTAGAATAAAATATCCTATAGCAAGAACAAAAGTAATACAGAATACAAAAATAAGAATAACAAGATGAATAATAGCAATAATAATAATCCGATTAGAATAAAGATCAACCTCACAAGAAGAAGAACAAAAAAAAACACAAACAATGAATTTAGATTAATTTGGGTTTATATATATTATTTTATTAACAATTTGATTCTATTTATATTAACTGTCTATTATCTTTTTTCTCATTTTTTATTCTGTACTATTATTTCAATCTTAACAAGATTTATCCTTATCCTTATCATTCACTTAATTAGATTGAGAAATAATAGAATAAGTTATAATTCAAATAGAAATGTTTATGGTATTAATAAGATAATAATTTATAAATTGTTAGATAATAAATGAAACAAAAAAGGTATTCTAATTTCTTCGATCAAGATGAGGAGCTAGCTTAATTCTAATATCACTCAACAATCTCAAAAAATGACTCTTAAAATTACAAATACAAAAATAATAGAATTTCAGAATTCTTGCAAAAAAATCCTCAAGATCGAAATCTATAAGTAAATAACATCAACACAAATAATAATATTGAAAAAGCAAAGAGCTTAATAGATCTTAAACGATAAAATTAATTATATCAAATAGGTTTAAAGTTCAAGAAGATAATAAAGGAAGATTTTATATTAAATAAAAAAATAGTAGAATTCAAAGATATTTTTGGGTAGTGCTGCACTTGCATGATAGGAAATGAAGTCGAATATCCTTAATTCTAAAATAATGAAGTTTACTATCTTTCTGGAGTGCAAATTAAGGAATCTATAAAATACAATAAGGATTTCTAGATTATGATACAGAAAGGCAAAATCACTTAATACCCTCCAGATGAATAAGTGTAATAAATTAAACCTATAGAACAAGAACAACAAGGCAATAATCTAGATATCAACTCTTCCACTCAGAATTCTTCAATTGTCAATCAATTTTAATAAATTGAATTCGCTTCACAAAGCTCTACAATAAAGACATATTTTAATATTTTAGCAATTGTTATTTAATAATTTGATAAAAAATAAATCTGGAGCTAAAAATGTGGACGCTATTTTGATTTTGTTAAAGTTGAGGCTATGGATTAAGATGGATTTTTAGCATCCATTACATTATGGAATACATTTTTAGAACATAAATTCACTCCTTATTAAATAGTGTTTTTCTAAAATTTAGAATTAAAGACTATATAAGGAAGTTAATATCTTTAAACTATTGACGGTATATCAAAAATTACAATTGATGATTCATAATTATAATTCTTACACAAGTATTTAATTACTAATTTTAGTTATTGTGAGATAAAGGCAATGATGACAAGGCAACTAGAAAATATAAAATTTAAGAAACTTATATCTTATCGAGAAATATTATAATAAAATCCTAATTGAGATTAAATCAAATAAATTTCAATATCTTTTGTTTTAATTACTCTAATTTTTTGACACATTCATTTATTTTTAAACAATACTGATTTTGGATAGTATCCATTTCGTTAATTTTTCAAGACTTCTTAAAAATTAATAGGATAATTGATTGATAAGCTTTGAAATTGAGATTATTTTAGTATAACTGGTTAAACAGAAGTGAGAACATTTTCAAGTAAATATTAATAGTCTTAATAGGATTAAGTTTGTAAACAAAGATTTTAATTTTGCTTTTGTTTTTTCTTCTGTTTCTCAATTTAATTTTTATTTTTTAATTTACTTTGAAATAAATAAAAAAAAATAAAATAAATTTATTTATATTATCATGATATAAAGAGAATATAGAATGATTAAGTGGTTTTATTGAAAATTTATGGTTAAAATTGATCTAGAATATATAAAGCATACTTTGATTAATTATTGTATTTCAATATTAGTTGGTCTTAGTAGCTTCTATAGTTTTTATGATATTATAGAGAATACTTCTCTTAACTCCTTATCTGAAATAGGCAAGGCTTTAAGTTTATTCTTACAAAATTAAGGAATGTTCAGAGAAAGGTTATTGTTAAATATTTCTGTAACCTTTTATTAAATAATACAAAATCTATTTTTAATTATATTGATAAATAATAATTAGATATTCAAAAATCTTCCAAGAAGATTTCTAAAATTTTTACATAAGCTAATTCATCAGCAACTCTAACTACTTAATAGATTAAACATTGGGTGTCAGATATACGAATTATCAAGTTTTATTCAGCAATTATATTTAAATCGTATTTAACATTATAGATTGCTGTTTTGAAATTTCCTTGACAAATTTTTCGAAATTAGTATTATTATTATACATTTTAAAGTGAAGAAATTAAACTTTTAATTGTTTTTTTTGGAATGCATTTTATTTCCACCTGGATGGTCAAAATTTATTAAGTATTCTTAAATAACAGTTCAAAATTTCCTTATGAAACTATGTTTTAATCAACTTCTGATAGATGGATCTATATAGGAATTCTCTCATTTGACAATGAATCTTTTATTTGAGTAATTGAAATTTCTTTTAATATCATAGGAGGGGCTTTTATTAGAATTAATGAATACGATAAGTGCAAAAATTCTTGTAAATGACCCAATCCTTTAAACATGCAATACACTGTGTCATTAATGGACCTAAACATTGATCACAACCAGTAATGCATTTTGCAAGGTATATATTAAATGCTCTTATTCCCCAATAAGCATTTTTAGTTATAGAATTAGGATTGGTTCTCATAGTGATTTTGCATTCTGATTAATGATGAGATAAAGTAATTTCAATATTAATAATCTGATCATATCCAGCCGATCCACAAATCTAATAACTGCCTTAACTTCTCAAAATAGTTTAGTTATAAATCTAATCATCTACTTCTAAAATGAAGTTTTCATTATCCCATGAATCAAATTTCCAAAGTTATAATTGGACTTAAGTTTTATAATGAGGATGTAAATTTTTGAAAATCTTTTCTAATTTCTCATTTGGTAATAGGTTATTAACTCCTCCAACAACAAAAATACTGCCACATTAACCTATTGCAGGTTAGATATCACTATTTTTCATCCATCCATCAAGTTCTATTGAGTTGTGCCACAATGATACAAAACTAATCCAATAAACACAATTATTATAATCAGTATCTTAACAAAATAAGCAACCTTAAGGACATCTAATTATTGACAAAGCAAAATTTCTAAATCCCCAACTTTCCTTTTATATTAATTAAAGTTGTACATCAAAAGGGGATTAATCCAAACTTGTAGTCATGATAAACACTAAAGATTCAGAATTATGATTTGTAATAATTGAAATAGGTTCAATTACTTCATTCCAACCAGATCCTCTTCCACATATTTGACTCCCTTGCCCCCAAGAATAACCTTTTGCCCATAAATTACCATCGACAAATATATAACTAACCTCATTATCCCAACTATCAATTCTACTTTTTAAATAAGAAGTACTTCCAAAAATCAACATCAACTTTGAGTTTAAAATGCGGAGGCAAGGAAAACTACTTAGNAGCAATTATATTTAAATCGTATTTAACATTATAGATTGCTGTTTTGAAATTTCCTTGACAAATTTTTCGAAATTAGTATTATTATTATACATTTTAAAGTGAAGAAATTAAACTTTTAATTGTTTTTTTTGGAATGCATTTTATTTCCACCTGGATGGTCAAAATTTATTAAGTATTCTTAAATAACAGTTCAAAATTTCCTTATGAAACTATGTTTTAATCAACTTCTGATAGATGGATCTATATAGGAATTCTCTCATTTGACAATGAATCTTTTATTTGAGTAATTGAAATTTCTTTTAATATCATAGGAGGGGCTTTTATTAGAATTAATGAATACGATAAGTGCAAAAATTCTTGTAAATGACCCAATCCTTTAAACATGCAATACACTGTGTCATTAATGGACCTAAACATTGATCACAACCAGTAATGCATTTTGCAAGGTATATATTAAATGCTCTTATTCCCCAATAAGCATTTTTAGTTATAGAATTAGGATTGGTTCTCATAGTGATTTTGCATTCTGATTAATGATGAGATAAAGTAATTTCAATATTAATAATCTGATCATATCCAGCCGATCCACAAATCTAATAACTGCCTTAACTTCTCAAAATAGTTTAGTTATAAATCTAATCATCTACTTCTAAAATGAAGTTTTCATTATCCCATGAATCAAATTTCCAAAGTTATAATTGGACTTAAGTTTTATAATGAGGATGTAAATTTTTGAAAATCTTTTCTAATTTCTCATTTGGTAATAGGTTATTAACTCCTCCAACAACAAAAATACTGCCACATTAACCTATTGCAGGTTAGATATCACTATTTTTCATCCATCCATCAAGTTCTATTGAGTTGTGCCACAATGATACAAAACTAATCCAATAAACACAATTATTATAATCAGTATCTTAACAAAATAAGCAACCTTAAGGACATCTAATTATTGACAAAGCAAAATTTCTAAATCCCCAACTTTCCTTTTATATTAATTAAAGTTGTACATCAAAAGGGGATTAATCCAAACTTGTAGTCATGATAAACACTAAAGATTCAGAATTATGATTTGTAATAATTGAAATAGGTTCAATTACTTCATTCCAACCAGATCCTCTTCCACATATTTGACTCCCTTGCCCCCAAGAATAACCTTTTGCCCATAAATTACCATCGACAAATATATAACTAACCTCATTATCCCAACTATCAATTCTACTTTTTAAATAAGAAGTACTTCCAAAAATCAACATCAACTTTGAGTTTAAAATGCGGAGGCAAGGAAAACTACTTAGATACTGTGGTATTGAATGCAAAAGCACCATACCCTCCAAACAATTTAACACCATTGCAACTGGTGAATAAATTTTCGGAATAATTATTTTATACTGTCCACCCTAATTATTTGAAGATGAAAGGAACCTAATGCATCCTTTGGATCTGTTCCTTTAAAACTTTCGTAAATAGTTTCCCACTGTTATGCCATATCCAAACTTATTAAGATAAAAACTAATAACTTATGTTTCATTACTTTTAATTAATTAACTTATTTTTTTTGTCAGTTTTCCATGATTTATAGTTAACAGGTTATAGAATATTTTTAAACTTTATCAAATTTTATAGAAAAAATTACTCTTTTATAAAATAATATTATTATAATTATTTTCATTCTCCTCTTTATTTATAAAACATGATTGATATTATTTATTTTATTGAAATTATTGTCTAATAGTTGTAAATTGACCAATAAATGATGATATTTTGAATAAAAACAGCTATTCTTAATGTTTAATATATCATATCTATTTTTTATTCCATAAGCTTAAAGCTTTTGCAATTAATTATTCTTAGAATTACCTTGTTTAATTTCTATCGAAGAACTTACATGCTTACTCATATTTTTAAGATAGAAAGTTAAGTTAGTAGTTATAACTTCCCGTATATAGATCAAATAATACTAAGCCACTATTGCTAAAGTAGCTAATATTATTAGATGTTGTATTATGTATACTATCTCTAAGGTAATATTTTGACTTTTTTGGTTGCATAAAATATTTTAGATGCCTCTTGATCATTAATTAAAAATAAAGCTTCAATTTTTATAATTAACTGCCTTTTAAATGAACTATTTCATTTCTTAATCACTTTCTAAAGTTAATATTGAATTAATTAAATAGTTCTTGCCCTTATAAGAGGTCTTGCTTTGAGATTGAAGACAGAATCCTGAATTATCTTTAAATATATCACATATGATAGATTCAATGAATATTATCTTTTAGATGTATTCGAAAATAATATTGATAATATAATTGATTATTTGTAAGAATGATATAAATAATTGTTATTTTAATTCGTAACGAAATACGCAAATAATATTTAATCATTTGATAATTGTCAAAATGAATTTCGTAAGCAATTAGCATGAAATATTGAATTCTAAACTCATTTGACTTTACCCAAAATCATTAATAATACTTTAAAATGTAAACAAAAGTCAGTCTCATCTTCCATATAGGCCAGCAATTATTGATAAACTCTCAATAAAATTCGAATTGTGCAGTATTGGAATCAGATGGAAATTCTTGTGCAATAGCAGCTGCAAAGTTAATAATAAAGTAATTTGGGTCGATAGATATAACAAAAACTAGTTTAAATACTCATAACTTTGAGAAGATAATAAATTGGGAGGCTTATTACTAGGCTAGGGAGAGTTATATTTATATTCGAGTATAATTCTTTCTTAAATATCTTAGGAATTAGAAATATATAGAAATCCCCATTTTTACCTTTGGACTCGTTTCTTTACTACTGCACCAATATGGGAGATCGAGGATCATACATATTACATAATTGAGTTAATAGATTAGGATTTGAAGTACTTTAGTTTCAGCAACAGAAGAGAATTAAATAAAAAACATGCAATCGAACAAGTTATACTAGAGGGTTAACACCTAAAATATAATCGAACAATAGTATTTTTATGCGTGAAGGACTTCGATTAAGGTAGATATCACGCTCCAAAAATGTACATTGATACAATTGGGTTATTTAATGGAATATATAGAAGGAGATAAGAAAGATGGTTGTGTTACAATGTTACTTAAGGAAGTTATCCTGATGAGGATGTTCTTAAGTAAACGAATGTAATAATAATACCGGGCAGTACAAGTTCTGCTTATGATGAAAAGGTTTGGATTCGCAGTTTGCAAAATTTTATATTGAATGTATATGACAATTACAACCAAATAAAATTTATGGGGATTTGCTTTGGATTTCAGTTACTTGCTTAAGCATTTGGAGGAATTGTGGCACCATGCAAGAATAGAGTCAAACATAAGGGGTTTTACTATTATGGGAATGAGAAAATAACGATTAAGAACGATTTGTTTAAGATTGGATGTTTCAAGGAATTGACTTAGAGTGATAGCATAATAATTAATAAAGCTCATGGTGACTTAGTGACTAAATTGCCTGAGGGATTTATAAATTATGGATCATCTAAAACAGCTGAAAATGAAATATTCATTTCTGAGGATTTGAGAATATTTGGAATGTAATCTCATCCAGAATACTCATCTCAGTAGATTTTATTGTTCATCAGTGGAATTTAATCAATTGAAGGAAAGAGGAGTTTTGGAGATTATTACAATGATTCTAATAATAAGCACTTTGTGAAAGAGAAGGGGGATTTGTTAGGATTATTGATATGTAACAATTTTTTATAATCTTGAATATATATATATATATCATCTTTATTAGATATTGAATTCAGAATATCAAAAATTCGATAAAAGTAAAATTAATTATTTAAGACTTAAACACAAAAAAGAACAATGTCTTTAATCAAAAAATATTACAAGGACAACATTCATCAAGATCTTCTTAGGGTTCTTTATGAAAGTACTTGATTTAATAAAGAGATTGTCCATCAATTTGATCTCTAAATGTAATCCTGTGAGTCTTCTAACCTTTGATAATTTCATTTTTGAACATGTCTGATCTTTGATTCTATCTTTTAGAAATTCTCTCTGTTTCAGGATTGATATCAGTTTAATCTCCATCTGCTTTAATCAAATTCTTTAATTTAGGTTCAAATGAATGAACAATAATATTAATTTTTGGTAACGACAATTCAAGCAACGTAGTCTTGTGAGTTGAAGCCTGTAGAGCACTAACATCGCTTACTTCTGATTTTCTATTTCTAGTGCTGAAAATATCAATATTTTGCATTATTTTTATTTTTCATTTCAAATAATTGAAGAAAAATGATTGTGCAAATAGGAACAGATGAGTAAAGAGTGATATTTAATTCAAGATAATAATATTATCGATAAAGTCATTAAAAGTTGGCCATAATTAGAGAAAACGGCATCTGTGCAAGTTTCAGAACTCCAAGTGCACTGAGTTAATTACTGGCAAATAGGTTTTGAATAATCAGCGCAAGCTTTATTGATACATTTAGTTCCAATTTCATCCCACACACAATAAGTTTTGGAACAAGCAGCTTAAGTGGATGCCCCAATATTCTGACAATCCTGTTATCTACATTTATTCCAGTACCAATTGCATCCCGGAGTATTGGAGCAAGTCTTAGGTCCTATTATTAAAATCAAATGATATACCCTATTCTGAATAATCCAAACAAGCTTTGAATTGGCATTGTTGATCCACCCACTTGCAATTAAACAATAGAATGCATTCTTATTGTGGATAGGATGGACAATCATAATAACATGCTGAAATTAATATGATATTTGATACTCGATTGTTTCCAATCATAGAAAATGCACCCTTTCTGAGATTCGCATGTTTGTCGACTAGTATAAAGTTGTGGACAAGTAACAAAATTTGAATACACAGGATGATGGAGCAGGAGTAGAGAAATTATAAGTAACATAATAAATTATATAAAATTGATGATAAGTTTAAGAAATGACTAAATAATGTTTACTTAATAATATACATCACAGATCTGTTTTTTGAGCATTCAATTTAGGTAAATTAGAGAATGATTGTCCAGTTTCAGTTTTCTTGATGACTCCCTTAACAAATTCATTCAAGTTTTCGACAGTCAATTATCTTCTAAATCTATAATGCTTTTTAGCACTCAAATCCAAGACAACGACTTAAGGATATCTAAAAAATTTAATAGAGGATATTACCCTTCACCAATTACATTGAGTTCAGCTTCGAAATCATCGAATTGTTCACCGACAAACCAACCGACATTAGCTCTTCCTGTGAGAGACAAGGCAGTCTAACATGATAAAGGGATTATGATACCTTCTTTAAGATTTAGACAGCATCTTCTTATTCGACTTTATCAGCTGGCAAAAATCCCAAAACGCAGAGTTCTTGTATTATGGAGAATATTGATACATTTGCAAACTTCATTCAAACTTTCATCTGATTTGATGTTAACAGCATCAGAACCAGACTTTTAAGATTGTCCATCAACTGGTCTCTATTCTTTGATATATTTCAAAAGGGCAGCTGCATTTCTTTCTCCTTCATACTTTTTATGAGTGTTTTGTTTGTTTCCAGCTGGGAAGAAATAAATGGTTGGATATGATTCAATGTTGAATCTCTTTGCCAATTCAGTCTAGGCAGTTGCATCCACTTTAGCAATTGGGATATCTGCTTAATGAGATAACTTATTCCATTCAGGTTATAGTTATTTACAATGACCACACCAAGGAGCATAAAACTCAACAAACCAGGCTTCCTAACTAGAGAGTACTTCCTCATTGAAGTTGGCATCTGTTAAAACAACCACTTTTGAATCATCATTCGAAGGTTCTGGCTTGATCTCCACACCCAATCTATTTAATGCAAATTCTCTTGCTTTATCCAAAAGGTAATCAACTATTGCATTCCTCTTTCTTTCGCCTTCGTAGGCAATTGGGTCACCCTTGTTTACTCCGAAATATTTGATTGTTGGATATCCATTAACACCATATGGTTGCCCAGCTTCACCGTCTGTAGTCATATCCAAGGCTCCGATGTGTACGATACCATCCAAGGCCTTTGCTGCCTTATTATACTCTGGAGCGAGGGCTTTGCAATGACCACACCATGGGGCATAGAATTCAACCAACCATGGTTCATTCGATTCAAGTACTAATGTTCTGAAGTTGTCCTTTGTCAATTTCACGACCTTTGAATCTGCTTCGTACAGCCCAAAGCATTAAGTAGCTACCAAAGCAAAAATAAGTAAACAGCAGATGCCTTTCATATAGATCTTAATTTTAATATTAGTGATGTGTTCGAAATATTCTAGAATTTATAATCAGAAGACTATTTTATATGAAATATTTCTAATTCTCTAATTATTTTGGTTGTAATTATTATTAATTTATTCTTTAAACCTACATCGTTATGATGGATCCTGCTGAAAAGAGAATGAAAGACATAAAAGAAGCATTCGATTAGTTTGATACCGATAACAAGGGCACTGTATCAACAAAGGAATTAGGTACCATGCATCACAAGTTACCTTTTCTAGCTAACATTTTGAAATATTTGGGTCAAGACCCTACAGATGAGGAGTTGGACAATTACATGAGAGATTTGGATCCTGAATCTACAGGCACTATCGATTTCATGAAAATGATGAAAATATTAACTAAAGCAGTCAAAGATGATGATACAATTGATGAGTTAATGGCTGTACATAAATTTATATATATATGAACCTAGTCATTTCGTGTTTTTGATTTGGATAATACTGGAACCATCCAAACAGCTGAAATGAGATACATTTTAATGGAAATGGGAGAAAAGATGACTGCTTAAGATGTTAAGGATATTTTAAAGGAGATGGATCCTGATGACAGTGGAATGTGTAAATATGTGGATTATGTTAAAAAAAAGTATGAGGACTTATAAGTGGCTAAGGCTAAGGCTGCCAAACTTAAAGCCAAAAAAAAGAAGAAATGAAAAAGCTTTATGTTTTGGTTTATTTTTTTATTTCTATTTTATGATCTCTTTTAATTCCTATGAAAAATAAGGGATGTCTCAAATAATCCATAATTGAATATAATTTTAGAAAAATAAATTAAAATTTATTATCAAACATAGGATGATTTCCCCTGAAAATTTATCTGACAAGGTAAGATAGTGTAAATATTTTTAGTACGAAGATCAATTCTCAAGACTGGAAAAAGCTGTAATGATTGATACTAAATTTTATAGATGATCGAGTTATTCAAATATGAGAACTTGCTAAATAATGAATATTTGGTAAGGAAGTTCGAAACAGACATTGCAAAACCAGATCATTATTTGTTATAATATGTGGTGGTGTAAAGGGAAAATTCTATTAAGAATCAGTATGTGCAAAATGAATAGAATGATAGAAAACAATATCATCTGATCTTGACAGCTGTATGATTATGATGTAATCCATAAATTTAGATACTGAAGAAGTATAATAACTAATTATGGAACTTTGATCACGGACTTCTACTTATTAGACCCTATTTCCGTAGTGAAAGGAAGAGAATTCTAATAAAATCAAGTGCATCCAATATTAGTAGTATAAAGGAATCGCTTAGAAGTGCTGGATAGAATAGAGAATAATTATAGTTTGAAGAAGAAATATATTAGGCTGATAAAAGTCTAATTAAATTGACATTGACCTGTCAGAGTGAATAGTGTGCAGATGAGATTTTCACTTATTTGATGTCCAACAAATCGAAGTTGCAAATAGACTCGGTCATGATGCAAAGTGTTGATTACTTGGACGAATTCCATAAGCAAATCAATTTGAAGAAGTGTGCAATGATATAGAATAAGAAACCACATTAGCATGATGATTATGATGAGGAAATTGAGAGACATGATAATAAAGGTTATCAGAATTCTGGTTATTCAAAAGGGAGAGGAAGATAGAATTATGGATAACAAGACTAGCAAGATAACGAAGACTACAAAAATTCAAGAGGGAAGGGCAGATTTGATAGAAAACAAGGGAATAGATAAAATAATGTAATGATTTCGCTCCATAAGTTAGCAATACTTTCAAAAGGGGGAATCTCAATAGCAGTATCAATTGGTTCCGAAAAGTATAGTCCACAAAACACCGAAGTAATAAGTTAAGTAGGACCCAATCGATTAAAATGATTTCCCAACTTTGGGTGCATTATAGAATTGAGTAGTATGAATAAATAAAGAGATTCATTAATTGTTCAATTTGTTTATTTTAATATACTTATGCTAATATATGCTCATGCTCCAATAGCTAATTTAGATCTTGCAGCTTGTTTTCTTGATTAACGAGCGACAACCTTATTATTGGCTTCTTTTTTAACATTTTCATCTCTTACTGCAGCCCAAATTTCAATGTGAGCATTTGATGATAGGAAAGCTAGAAAATATCACTATAATTAAATTACGATTGATTCTTCCATGAGCTCTGTAGGTTCTACGTCTTCCCTTTTAAGCTCTATTGACTTAGACATGATTGATGATCAATTTTTCATTGCTCAAATTTTTGACTTGAGCATTGGCTGCCAAGTTTTATAAAAGAGACAACACAATTCTAACACTCTTTTCTGGCCATCTACCTAAGAATCGATTAATCAACCCGAATACCTTGAGATCTGCCGAATTCTTTAGCTTAACCTGTTCTTCCGACTCCACCATTAAATCTGGTGAAAGGAACGCATCTCTTATGTTAAAGAACGTCTTGCATGTATTTAAGGGCCTAGGCAAGTGTTTATCCTTTGATTGCTCTAGCCACTTCATAAGTATTCTTGAAATGAGTTCTCAAATCACTTGCTTTGGCTTTGGCTGAGCTTTTTGGAACAGCAGGCTCTCTTGCATATTATTTACCCATTAAATTATATCCTTTTTAATTTATTTGATTTTTTTTTCAAATTTATTCGTAATAATACCATGACAATAAGAATAATGTTTTATTTTATATTGCTTTAGATGTAGGCATTATATCAATTATTTACGACTGCATATCTGACTCTATATCCTCCTCCAAATTGTTCAATATTAGTAGACTCAAACAGTTCTCTGGGTTGGCTTTTGAACAAGAATCCCAAATTCCTTTTCTATTGAGGAATTACGTACTCATTGGAAGTATAGAAGTTTTTATCTAAGATAAATAGACCACTTCATATACCAGTTAAAATGGCAAAGCTGTTATTAGAAGCAGAAAATTTAAGAATCTTCTCATCCTTTGGAAGGTCAATAGGTCTTGGTACATAGGTCTCATCATAGCCTGATAAATAGATTCTATTCTAATCAGTTAAGAAGAGAGAAAGATTATATCCTAAATCGAAATCCACAACCTTTTCGTTGGGTTGGAAATACTTAAAATTCACTGGTGTTGGTGAATGATTTTCCTAATGATTAATTATTTCATTATTACTAGATCTGTGACAACATATTCTTATTATCTGACTCCCAAAGACCCATAATAACTTCTTCCCCATCCTACTACAATTCCTTCATCTGAAAATAGATTTTTAATAATAAGCAATTACTTAATAATGCCAATGTTCCAGCAAAGCATGACTTAATCTTTTGGATTGTGTAACCAGATTTAGCTAATTATTCAAAAATCGGATTCAATTCAGGATATTTGAAGTTCAAACTGCATCCATTACCGAGTTCTCCTCTTTTGCCAGCTCCCCATACATAGACTTGGTTGTTTTCATTTACTACAATTGAGTAGTTAATGCCAGCACTCACAAATTTGCCTTTAGGAGATCCAGCCAATTTCTATACAGCTTATGGTTGAAGGAGATTATTAGTGTAATTATCACCTAATCCACTAGGTTTGCATAATAATTAATCTAAAAATGAATTATTTGCACTTCCCCAAGTATATACATTCCCATCAGCTGTCATATTATTTATATTTATTACAAGCCAAGGCTACTCCATGATTCGATCCCAATGCCACATCTACAACCTTTAATCCCTTATCTCTAAAGTATTTCACAAGTTATGGTGTTTATTGTTATTCAGTGTTACCCAATCCCAATTATCCATAATCGTTGTTACCAAATGTATACAAATCACCATTATCTTATCATTTATTTAAATATCAATACCTGTAATCACAGCTGTAAAGTATTCACTTGGATATACTTTTTAAACATTGCCATTGAAAGCATCAATTCTCCTTGGTCTTAATTGATCACTCTATGAATCTTGATTGATTCCACATCCTAAACTGTGAACACCCCAAGTATACAAATTGCCTGCTCTATACAATGGACGAGTCCATAATGATTTAAAAACACCACTATGTGTTAAGCAATTCATTAAAATATTTATTACAAGATCTAATTATTCATTATTATATATAAATATAAACATCGAATTTGTCTGATTTATCACTACATCATAAATCCATCTAATCAGTATTAAAATAACCCTTCTCAGATATATTTATAATAATATAATATTAATATTTAAATCAACATTTCATTAGCAAAATAAATTTATTCTTCCAACTAAAAGCATCCAATTTGAATCCAGTTTAACCATATTTCCACTCATACAACTAATACCAATAACTATTCTCAACAAACAATTCTCTAACATTGAAACAACTCAATTCCAAATTCATCATATCTCTTCGTTTCAAATAACTATATATCAAAATCGAAACATCTCTATTCTCCACTAATTTAATTAAAACATTTCCTTTCTACTGCTAAAATATCCTGTTTCTGATTAAATTCTCTAGTTTATTTAATTACTTTTCCTTATAATAAATCTACATCCCTTACAAATTACTCTTACGAATGAAGTAATTTTGTATTTAAGGTTTTAATGTATTGCTAATATTTAAACTAAATTAATTTGGTTCTCCCTTTGCATCCGAGTAATAGAAGATCAACCAATTGGTCAATTATAAAATCACAATATGTATATCTCCAATTATCACCTTTGACTATTGGAAGTATTCCTCATATTATGCAGAACTTGGAAGAATAAATGTCAATGTCTCCTTTACAATCTTGAGGTATGTAAAATATTCTTTGTCAATTTGTTTATTTATATTTATCATTTAATTAAAATAAGTAATAATCGCATTTCTGTGAGATTTTAAGAAATATTGTTAAACTATAAGGTGTACATATTTTATAAGGTACTTCAGCATTCAATTGAAAATTATTATTTTTTAGAAAATTAGACATTTTCCAGAATATATATGATTTGAATCTATTACATTTAAGAATCTTATGAATAGACTATATAAATAGAATGCAATAAGTAAAATCTGGATTAAAGTGCCCAATAATGAAAGAATATTATGATAATATGAATTATTCATTTAAAAAAAAGAATATGATTTCTAGATAAAATTACTACTATAATTAGACTTAATTATAATTTCATATGAATGAATTACAGAATAAAGGCCAAAATTAGATACTACTAAGGCGATAATAGAAAATTAATTAAAACATCAGCAGAAATATATGGATAATGTTAGGATAAAATAATAAAATCAAAGACAATACAAAGATATAGTTAAGAATACTTTGATTCAATTAACTATTCAGATATATACATAGATAATAGATCAAATGGATTCAATGTTGATATCATTAAGAAAATTAGAAAATTTTATAAAAGTTCATTCATTTTGAAGTAACCAATTAGTTTAATTAATATAAATTGGAATATTATTAAATGATAAAAAGGAAGTGATGATGCAATAAAAATAGTTAAGATTAATGATGCAATGTAGTACATCAATTTAGTGACTCAAAGATAATTTTGAAAACGATACTAATTTGATTTTAACAATAAAGTAGAATAATTTAGAATACATTATATGTTTTTATATATATAATAAGAAGGTATTATTTCAATTATAAATAATTTATTGAAATAACACTAAATTTTAGAAATTGTAATATCAGATTAAAAGACTTTGAATTAATGTTAATGATATCTTTATATTCTCACAGTAATTATTTATAATTTAATTCAATTAAGAATTAAAAATGAGTTAATCCTAAAATTCACAATTATCTTTATCTCCCCAGAAAAAACAGCAATAATATTTTCCAGCTATTTGTCTAAAAACCACGGAATCCCCTTAAAAAGTGTCAATCACAAATACGAATTATCTCTTTTCACAACACTTATAGAATAAAGTCAATAACAGAAAGGTGAAAAGAAACAAGGAATTATAGCTAGAACAGGCATATTCAATCAGAAAGTACCTTCAAGTTAATTCTTTTGCACAGGGAGATTCAAATATGTCCCATTCGAAAATTTCACAGAATATTTCTATAACTGAATAGAAAGATACAAACGTGGAAACTAAATACTCTATATCCCCTTTGAGGCAACTAAGCAAAATCGAAGAGACTTTGAGCGTAAAAAGTATTAAAATCCATAATCACTTTTAGAACTTTTCGATATTAATCATACGTAACCAGACATTAATATGAAATACTAATCTCAGGGTTCGACTCATAATAATTGTATACTTGAATTGGATCAAGAACTAGAAGAAGGAGATCATAAGAATTCATTGAGAGTCCAAGATTAATTAATTATCTCTCCAATTTTATAGACTAATTTTAAAGAAATTTCAGAAAATGCATAATCAAAATCTTAGTCTCCAAATAAACTGAATGTAAATGAAATCTCAATATTTAGATTGTTTTGAAACTTAATCAATAAAATAAAGAATATAAAAAGTATGCCTCCCAAATGATTCGCATGATTAGAAACACTTAATAGACCTTAATGAAGGAATTCGATTAAGATTAATTGGAATTTGATCGGGAATCAAAATTGAAAAAATTGCAAAGACAAAAGGAAAGAAAAGATATCTTATAAACAGCTTAAGAAGGAACTAAGAATAAGTAATTGAAGTCAATGTTGATGTCTTTGAAGGGATCATAAGATAAAATTATATCTGATTGTCCTTTGTTCTTAAGTCTAGGAAAGAAGTACAGCTCTTAAAACAGTTAGACAACGATCCAAAGTAGAAAATTATCCCATTAAAAAAATTATCAACATATCCCATTTGATAAGTAATTTGATGACAAAAACTTTCGTAAACATTCAGTAAAGTCAGAAATATGCAGTTTAGAAACCTCTTTAGAATTACCGCTATAAATATAAAGACTCATGTGATATTTATTTTGTGTGTTTTATTTGTAATGCAAAACTCACTTGCATAACCAAATTTTATAGAAATAATAATAATAATATTTAAATGTCAGGAGAGTTACCAAAAATTGGTAATAAGAGTTTGTTTACTACTTATGTTGAGAAAAAGAATGCAGAAGAAGAAGCTATGAAAATAAAAAATAGAATCGATCAAATCAGATAAGAACGAGAGAAAATACTTAAAAAAATATAATCAGAAGATTAAAAAGCAGAGCATATCTACAGGCATAGATTAGAATTGCAGATAAAAGTATTAAATTTGATTTTTCAATATTTTAGAAAGAGGAGAAAATAAGATAAAAAGTAGAGGCTCCTCCACCATTCTCATTGAGTGTCTCAAGAGCTTAAAGAGAGACATTGAAAAAAATAAAGTCAGAAATGCTATTTAGAAAAAAAACTGAAGTCAAAGAATTCAGAGATTGGCACAAACATGATCTCAAAGAAACAAAATTATAGAGAAATATGGATCATGAGACATTTAGGAACAAAGTTATTTAATGGAAATGGGAAGAGAAGCAAGCGAACTAAAATACATTAAATAAATTGAAGGATAGACGAGATAAGATCAGATTTGATGTAGAACTGGAAAAGGATAAAGTTATCAGGGAGAAAATTGATTATGATTGGAGAATAAGAGAATTAGAATAAATTGAATAGCTCGAACTATCCTATTTGCAGTAGACGATGCAGAGAGAAAATTAAACAAAAGAAAAAGTCAATTTAGCATAGAGTCTTCCACCAAAAGAATTTGAGGCCAAATTTATAAGCGGATCAGCGAAAAGTTCACATCAATGGGAAAGTCCATGATAATCATCATTTTAATTATAAATCCATTTAATCGTTTTTTATGAATTTCTATTTGAGTATTTATATATCTTGTAACTTATTTCGACAACATGATTTACATCAAATTTTAAGGTAATTGGCCAAATTTACAAAACCCTTAAAAATATGAAGATAATGTGTGTATTATAATATGCATTTATGAAAAATGTAAATAATTCAAATAGAATTTTAATATTATAGTTCGCTCCATCTATATCCATCAAAACATAATAAACATCTATTATTCTCATCAATATGATTAGCTTCAATCTCTATGTTCTATAAAACAAACATTTTGTGGTCATGGATGATCACCTTAGTTATAGAATGGATTGATTTACTTAGTTGTTCCAAAACCCTTCTGGATATAATAAGGGTCTGGTGTCTACTTAACGAATTTTATGTATATCTTATTCAAAATTCAAAAGGAATGAGAAATGGACTCCCCTATCCTCATTGTCGTAGCCACCAAATACAAATATGTTATTTTAATTGATTTGGACACAAGAAGCGGATTGAAAGGTAGTTTGAAATTTCGAAGATTCCAAAGGATCAATTTCAGGATTGATATACTCCCATTTGTTTGTAAAAGTATCATACCTTTCTATAATTAATAGTATCTATCCATTGTCATCATTTCCCCCAAACTTATAGATATACCTGTCATTAAAAGTGCAACAAGCTGGTTGATTAGCTGGTTTATTGCAAGGAGCGCATTGCTCCATTTTTTATGTATTAATATTGTACTTTTCCATGCTTGAAGTGATATTGCTATGTTCATCAAAGCCACACAATATGTAAATGGCTTAATTGCAATAAACCATTGAATGAGATGACCTTGGCAAAGTCAATTGTCCAATTTATTGAATCCTACCATCTAAAGTGTATTTTCTAACAATCGGATCTTTTCTATTGTCTTTAGAATTGATCACTCCTCCAGAAATATAGATATCACCATTAGGAGCAACGATAGATTTATGAAACCCTGGAACTTGATAGTCAATTTAACGAGTCAGCCATTATTTGGTTTCTAAATTGCAGATCTTCATAATTTTAGCTTTATTAATAAAGAAATGTAGGAATGCGGATTGGCCAGCAAAATAGTTAGGTCTTACAATAGAGAAGTCATAATTTGCCAAGGTGCCATATAAGGGATCATCAAGATCTCCTGGGTTGTACATTTGTTAATTGGTTTGCTTTTACTAAAAGTGCATAGGTTCATTCTAAACAGTGTTAGCCTACTATCCGTAGAGGCCATGTACACTGTAATTGATACTTTAATCCTTATTATTTTTGGATAGAACAGAAAGATTTTCATTGGCATCTTCATGATCGACAGTTTGAATAATGACAATTTTATTTAATTCCGTTTTAAGATTGAATAGTTTGTGTTCATCAATGTGAACGTTGATGGGATCTAAGAAATAAATAATTTTAATTGCCTAATTCTTTGGATTTAATAGATTTCTTCAAATCAGATTTATATCGATCAAGCAAAGATTTAACGTCTAGTCTGCACGCCTTATGAAAGTGGGTAAAAGGATCTGAGCTAGTCAGAAGACTATTTCTTAAGAGTTCCAGTTGTTGAATTACTGATTCTATCTTTTAGAATATCCCTCCGATGTTTCTAACCTGGAAAGATCATTAATGAATTTACTTTTAATTGATTTTCTTTCACTTTGTTTTCTAGAAGGTTTTCTTATTATTTAAAAAAGATGTTGATAATTTCAAACATCTGCAACTTGACCTCATTCATCCTGGAGATTTCCTGAGTAAGTATTTCATCAGGGTTAAAAATGTATTGAATGTCGTATTATTCATATTCCTTTTATGAAATCTTATTAAATTACTTTTCTCAATTATTCAATTGCTTTTGCAATCTTTCTTTCACAATTGGTTCTTGTATTAAGAATGCTTTAGATTGCAGCTGGTGTCTTTGCTGAGATGTGATATTAGTAATGGTCTTAGATGCACTCAGGACACAGTGGTCTCAGACAGTCAATACAAGCACAATAGTTAGTAATTGATGCCTTATGTTCCAAGTTGGTACATTATTAGTTATAAAGAGTTTAGTTTGCTGACATCTGTTATTTATTTAAATTTATGATATATTTTATATTATGTATATACAATTCATGAATCAGATTTAGCCTCTGACTTGAGAGTCTCCTAAGATATCTTTTTGATGCATTAAGTATCCTCATTCACGTAGTTTCTTTTTCTTCTAGGTATCGCCTATCTCCCATGCTACATAGTCCAATGTTTGAGTAAATCTTAAGTTCTTTTAACTCTGCTTTAACACTTCAAACAAGTGAAAGCCCCGTTCTCGAAGATTCCATATTCTGAATATTTTTCTCCTTTGATCTTGCCAGTTGTGGATGATTTGACTGACTTATTTGGTTCTTCTACTTTTTCATTAGTCTTAAGCTGTTAGTGTTCCTTTTTCTAATTGCTATTGATCTGCTTCTCCATTTTTTGTTATTCCAATTTAAGACTTTGTAAATGGATGACTTCCTCCTGTTTGTAGAGCAACTGATTTCTCTTCTTATTGTCGAATCTTGAGGAAGGCTGCCAACACCTTAGCAATGTATTCTTCTTCTGAGTTTGATGACTTTTTGATATTAAACATTAATAATAAGGGTCTTAATTGAATTCTAAGTTATAGAGATGAAAGTCCTTAAAATAATTTACATTTGTGTATCTTAGATTTTCAGTTGAATTTAAGTAAAGTCCTTAATGTAAGAGGCATAAACATTTATTATTAATATTATAATAATTGAAAATGCAATTCCAATAGCTTATCCAAAACAATTTCCAGTCAATCGTGGAATTATATTACCATCAGGCCAAGTTGAGTGGCGAGAATAGAGTTACTGAGATCAAGGCTTCCACCAGGATTTAAGCTTGGCATAAAATGCATAAATTACGAGTTCATTATATAAAAATCAGATTTGTATTAAATTGATTAAATAGTCAACTGTTATTATATAGAAGTTTGCTCGTGGATATATAGCTAGAATGCTAATGAAACGAAACAACGACTCTAGATACAATGAAAGAAATATTAAATATTTCAGTTATCATGCAACTCAGATCCAAAGACACTTCAGAGGTTATCATTATAGAAAATATTATATCAATTGGTCTACCAGAAAAGCCTATTTGGAATTCTTAAAAACCAAAAACCAAGACTTCCTGGAAGAATTAAAGAAAGTAGAAGTTGATGAAAACTAATAATTGAAAGTGAGACAAGAACAATTGGCAAGAACTGAATTTGAATCACTTGCCAAGAACCTACATCATCTCTCATCTACATAAACTATTGCCGGAGTCTACAATAGACCATTTGGAAATAAAGACATCGTGTTTGATATGGATGTCGAAAGTCACCTCAAGGTTGTTTTCCACAGCAATTACGAATGGGAAAAGAAGAGATAAATGTCCAGATACACTAAAAGCAATAAATTGAATTAATCAAATAAATTAAAACCATTGAAGTGATATCTTAAAATATTCTCTCAGTCAAGTTTATCAATTAGTTATATTTCATTAACGTCTTTATTCAACTTGTCATACTGTTTACTTCTCCCAGATTGTGTCTACTTCACACTCCGATCCCTCTATATCACATGAGATGACTTAGGCACTTCATACATTTTTAGGTCCTTCTATTCACCTCTTTAAGAGCATTCTTGAGATAATTAATTTAAATGTTCACTATTTTATTCAGAATCCCCCTTTAAAAACCTAGTTTCGCATTAAACAAATACTCTTAATTCACAACCATCTTCTTGTCACTGCACAATTCACTTTGATAAGTCTTTGTCTTATCTTCCAAAATTATTTTCATCAATGTATCATTCATCTAAAATTATAACTGTTGTTGTCTTCTTTATTGTTCAATATAGGATGGTACATCATAGTATACCTACATTATTGGAAACTGATTACCTTACTATCAAGGGACTAAAATAATATTCTATTTGGTTTTAATAATTTCTCCCAAATGCTTTGAGTAAATCTAATTACTTTTCTTCGGAATAAACTTCCATCACCTTGATAAAAATAAAGCATATGGTGATTTACTACAAAACTATTTGTTGTCAGATAGTCATAAGTGGTCTTATTTATTAAAATAAAGTAGGTGTGAATCAAAAATAAATAAGTTGCAAATCCAAATAATCCAATAGTCAATATACAATAGATAATGAATTCTATTCTCCTCACATCCGATAATGATAGTATATGCTTTATTTGTACACAAATACATAATATTTATGTGATTGTTAAAAATGTAATAAACAAATAAAACGTACAATAATTTCTTTAACCGATGCATTATCCTAACCATAAACAATGGTGATCAAAACCCTCCACACAGTTGTCACATCTTCGACAATGTGCTGTTGATCTCGTTTTGTAGATCTAACAGGGATCACAGAACTTTAATTCCTGCACTTTACTTTAATTAACAACCAAAACCTCGCCACCATATCTTTGCTTGTGTGGAATTAAGTAACAATCAGAATACTTTAGTCATTTTAATCAGTTACTTTTTATACTTAGGAGTTAATTCGAGGTATTCTCCCTGGATCCCTGAAGACAGTTAAAATCATAAATGTGTCAGTCACAAGTATCAAAGCCAATTCTAAATCAAATACACTTTTCTCAGGGCCAATTCTGCATAATTATAATAAGGAAATAACGTTTAGGTAAATGAATGTAAACAAAAACATAATCCTAGAATATCCCATCACCACTCTTCCCTATAAGCAATGCTTAGAATTCCCTTTGTAAACTTAATAATATGGAACTCTATATTCAGTGCTTTATATTTTCATGTTTAAAAAATATCAAATAAAAATTACTATTGCTTTTCATAACTCATCCAAATAACATTATTAAAATATCATATATAATAAATAAATCTAAGTTTAAAGAAAATCTAATTTATTACAATTAGTATATTATATTTGTCCTGAAAACAAGTATTATTATAATTAAATTCTAAAAAGAAATATTTTTTATATTTTAGTTATCATTAAGAATTTAAAATTTGAAATTTATTATAATCCATAACTAACTATGATAACATTTGTAAACTTAATGTCTTTTGAAAATCTTAAAAATTAAATATCATTTATACTTCTAAATATTCTATCAAAAATTCATTAGAATATAACAAAATATGTGTATAATTATAATGTTAGTGCTATAGTATTCAAATAGTTAGACAAAATCTAGTTTATTGGTAAAAAAGAAAGCATACTTTTTCTTATATATCTATATGCTTTAGACTATAATGTGTATGATCACTTAGATAAGATGTGCATGAATTAGATACATATTTATTATAATTAAAATTATTTTTTATAATAATGAATAATTTAGTTGGAAGTATTCAGAAGTATAAAGTTTCATAAATGCATTCAGATCTTCCTTTCATTAAGAATAGAAAACAAATTCGAGCCATTTCTCTACAATAAATCTTTGATAAAGTGAAATAAAATTGTCAATAAGTTGAGATAAATAGCAATATTAACAATAATATCGATTAAATTCATACAATTTCATCAAAGAAGTATGCATTCAATTAAATTAGTTTGAACTATGATGTGCATTCATAAACTGAAAGATAGGATACTAAATTAAGATCTCAATCATTAACCAATCGATTATAACGATAAAAAGAGAGTGAAACAATGCTTACTTAAATCGATTCAAAGAAAACAGCTATTACTAAATAAATCACCCATGTTACAAGTAACTCAGAATTAAAACCTCCAAAATAAGGATTACATCTAAAAAAAATTGAAATCAATAAATAGTTCAATAATGAAGTGATAAATTCTTTACTACAGATGAAACTAAATAAACAATCTGAAAGTGAATAAAAATTTAATAATTTAATACATTCAACAAATAATTTATTAAGTCAAATAAGTGAAAGACCCAATATTAATAAAATACGCTAAGCCAAAAAGAGCGATTTAGATAAAATTGGACATGATGGTTAATTGCTTAGCTTTAGGTAATTTGCCAAATTACAAGGATATAAATTACCTTCATTTTTGCAAATGTGATATTTATTTACTTAAAGATATGTACTATATTTTCTTTACTTCTGTATATTTATAATTAAAAAATTCAATATAAATGATATGGATCCTTTTTGCATAACTTATAATTTCATAGACATTGAATCACAAAAGATATTAAAGGGTAACTTCTATTTTTTATATTATTTCAGCTTTTTAATAATCAATATATATATCCGATTTTTTGAGTTATTAATCATTTAGAATCAAATCAAAAATAGAAGCATTAATATTAATTATTCTAAAGAAAAAGTGAATAATTTGGATATCTTTAATATTGACTCTAATTTATAATCAAAAGTTAAGTCCATCGTTTCAAATAATGTATGTATTAAATGGTTAGAACATTCTTATTTATAAATTTAATTAATTGAATTGAGGATTGAAACTAATATTTATAAATTATTCTCCAAAATACTGATAAGAATAAATCTGTTAAATTATAGAAAATAACATACTAATTATAAATCAATAGATTTTTTCAATAGTCGTTTTCAATTCATGGAAATCATGAAAATGGGAATCTGTAACGATGGATTTAACCAATAACAACAAATTTTTATAGAGTTGGAATGAAAATTCACGATTTCTATTTTTGACTTTTTATGCCAAGGAATCTAATAGTGCAAATGATTCTTCAAATTTAGAATTCAAGAATTTGGTTATATAATTGTTTCTAAGTGTAGCGTCTCCAGGGAATGTTAAAATTAGATGCAAAATTAAGGTGCCTATAGCTTGAAATGTGTAATCCAGATAGCTTTGTTATTTTTGATTAGTTATTTAAGGATTAAAGTCTGCAAGTACAACCTAAGGTAGAATAGATATGATTACTTATAGATCACCAGTGACGGTAATGGTCACCATGATATTTTCAGGTTTTAAGTCAATTAGATGAATCTTTCTTAATTTTAGAAATTCCAAAGCTTAAATTATTTATAAAATAATATCTTGAATGTGTTTCTATTTTTATTTATGTGGCATAGGATTCATATAAAAATAGGAATAACTTAACAAATTTTTTGCCTAACATTAATATCTAGGGTAGATGCAATATTCAATCTGCATAAATAAATAAGGTTAGAAATTCAATATTTCAATCCACCAATCATACAATCTAATAACATTAGGATGTGAAAGTGAAGCCAAAATCTTAGCTATGTTGATATAGACATCTTTGGTATTGAACACATTCATGAAGGAAGAACTGAAATTAGCTCTTAAATGAATCTATTAATATGCTATGATTGGATTACTCTTTTTACAAAGTAAATTTGATCATCCACCAACTTATAAACTTGAAATAAGGATTGATGAGTTTCAATCTCTTCACTCAGAATTATGAATTCATTTTTAAATTTATTAGTTTTCAAGAATTAGTTTTTATAATCTTACTGCACATACGGTATCTTAATGATATTTTCAATTTTAAAAAAGTGCATTAACAGCCTAACCCTCTCTTGTTTTTGGTCGATAACAATTTTCTTGATTACAAAATCTCGAATAGTTTTATGGACATAGATGAATGCTGTAGATTTGATTTATCCGGTGGATGTTATGAATCCTATGTTGATATCTTGGTAGAAACATTGAAATAAATTATTTTGTTTGATCTCTAAATTAGATTAACAATACAATAAACTCCTCCTTGGTTTTAATGCAAGTGGGCACCAACATTCTTCTGAGTGCTTTGCGAATCACCTTGGTCATCATAAGGATGTAATGAAAGAAGGGATCATCGTAATAACAATTATGATTGATGGTGGAAATTACGAGAACTTGTGTAAAAGTGGAGAAGTTATCAGCAATTAAGAACTCTTGTTTGAGTTTCTGATTGTTTACCTAAGTTTGTAGTTGTGACCATACATTACAAGAATCACCTTGATTTTATTTTCATCGGCTGCCTCTTGGACTATAACTTTGTCATTTTCGATTTCCTCTGGGATCTCTTCAATCACAAGGTTACTATTGATGAACTCATAATGCTATCATGATTCTGATCATATACCTCAGAATTATCCTAATACATTAAAATTATCTAATTTTTTTATATAAATCACAATATTTGATTTGGAGTCCAAACAACAAGATTTCTACAAGTACTAATCAAACAACAATATTTTGGATTGAATAAAACTAGTTTGCATTTCCTTTGATGTCCTTCCACTTTGGCAATCAATTAGCCACTTTGCGTTTGAGTTTTGTTCACATTCTATATTGATATCATATATAGGTATCCACTATTGCTACCAGTAATCAAGAATTTGGAATCTGGAGTGAAACAAACATTGACATTCGTTCTGTCTGCATTTCCTGGAATATCAAATAACTATCAATAAATCTAACGAATTACTGTGTTTAATAAATAACTATCTAAAATTAATATTTGACCATCCGAACAAACACATAATAAAAACTGATTGTCACTACTAAACTTTAATTGAACTATGGTTGTTCCTGACACCTTCTTGACTTGATAAGGTCCTAATTCAAACTTTCTAATTTAATATAGCTAGACACAATTAATAGATTGCCCATTCTCCTTCTCTACAAAAGCCATACCGAAAGAATTCCCACTGCAATCAAAAGCCCCTAATACCCTATTATCAGGTTTAGAACTCATGTCTAACACTGCATAACAGGAGTCTTACTGTTGATTCAACTCCCATAATCGTAAGGTGTCATCAAAACTGCAACTTAGAATTATTTGATTATAAATTTCTAGTTAATAAATTCTTACTAATAATTTTACTTCAATTACATTTTAGTGTGTCCAGAAAACTTCTTCAATATTTGATTCTCCTCAAACGCCCAATGCCAGATCTCATCTTAAATAGCATATTTCATTTACATGGTTCATTTTTTGTCACACAAATTATATGACTCTAATCCTTTGTAAATTTCACCATATCAATCTCCTAAGTGTTATTGTACATCGTCCTGATCTTTCTACATTTTCATCCTCACATAACATACTTCATATTGGCGATGTCAAAAACATTTACAACTTGATCATCACATGCAACCAAATATTATCCATTCTATGAAAAATCTATTGAGTTGATTTCTTTCAGCTAATAAATAGGTATTAATATTACAAAGTCCTTGTATACTTTCTATATCTTCAATCCTTACAACACTTCTTTTGTTATTTCAACAGTTGGTTCATCTGTTATCATATTAATATATTTAATAATTATATTGGAACTCAAAATTGTGTTACGTAAACAGGTTTTTTACTTAATTATTTACTTAAGAATATTTTAATATTGAGGAACTTATCTTTATTTCTATCCGAATTTTAAATTAATATTGAAATAGAATAATATATCATAACTATTAGTCTAATTTCAATATTTGAGCATCATCAAAGTTGAATTTTTCATTCTAAATTAACTCAACTCTTAAGTTTTCAATCAAAAAATTTACAATCATTAATGAAAAATATATTTCATCTATTTTTGATAATCAATAAGGGAACATAGATATTTTTATGAAAACAATAAAATTTGCTAATACTATGCCAGATCTCAATCATACTATAAGACATTAAAATTTCCTAATTGTTTATGGAACAATACAAGGCATTTTAAATATTAAAAATAAACAACTAACTTTTATTCTAGACTTATGGCAAAAACTATGAGAGTCTCACCTCAACAAAATTCAAGAGTCAAAATTACAATTAAATACCATTTAAGGAAAATTTCAGTGATAATTAAATCAACAAACTTTTTAAAAATAAGTTTGTGATTCTGAGCAATAAATAGATTAAGATTAGTGGATGAAATAAAAATTATTTTATTTATCATTAATTTATCATAAGTATCAATACATCTTAATATATTTTATAATCAATCTTTTACATAGGCTTTGCTTTAAAATAAGATTCTCGAATTTGTTTTCCTTGGTTGTAGAATTGAAAGATTCATGCTTTAACAAACTTCCTGTTATAGCTTAGAACCTAATAAATAAAACTTTCTTTTATCATTTGAAGATCTAGTTTAACTTGAACTATGCATGCTCTTTATACTTTTACGCATTCCACTTTGTGATGCCGTCTTTGTGCGAACACTTTTCCTATCATCAACATTTAGTTATGATGAAAGTTTTTTTATTGGAGATTCTTAACACATAGAATCATTTTCATTTTTTAATTAATATATCGATTCATTCAAAATATCTTAACATTATTCTAATGTATATCTTTGATCATTTAATTGAGTTTCCGATTAATTTTTTTCACTATTTAAAATCTAAAATTGATTTAATTTCTTGATATTCTGCTATTGCTATTATTATATTTCATTAATTTCATTAATAAATAAAGGAACTGCACTAAATGATTCATTTAATTCTTATAATTGCTATTCGATTTGAAGAATCTATTAATTATGTTAAGTCTTCATTTACTCAAATTGAGATATCATCTTTTAATGCAAGAGATCATACGTCTGTTCTAATGTGTCAACTGTTGTTGATAGATGATTTAAACTCTTATCAATTTGTTTTTTAAACTCAACTAGCCTTTGTTGTATGAAATATTCTATTTCGTTTTTCTCTAATAAATTTTATATGTCTGAAAAATCTTATTTGTTCTTTGATTAGGGATAAACACTTTAGGATTCCATACTTTGTTCTTTTTTTTTAATTGATTATTTATTTACATTGTTCTTAAGTATTTAAAAGTTTCTTTTGAGTTATTCTTCAATAACTGAAGTATATTCATGAATTCTTTTGTCTAGATCAGGAGTGCCTTTATCTTCAACAATGATGTTATTCAGAAGGGTGAATTTCTCTTCTTCAAATTTAGCTAGTCTATAAAGATTACTGTCATCTAAGCAGTTATGCAAAGTTTGGGAGATACTACCTTAGAGAAATAACGGAAAATATTTTTCAATGTAATTTTCAAAATAAGATTATTTGTTTTTCATGAACTGCAATTCATTAGTAACGTATCTATCTTACGCTAACAATTCATCAAACTTTGGAACTATTTATTAGAGCAATTCTATGTTTTTTTAATCTTGAGATACCCAAGAGATCTGTTAAATCATTTTATTATTCAGAGTACTCAATTCTTCAAAAATTCTATCATTTTTTAATGTTAAATCTTTTTAATAACTGTATTAATTATCTATTCTAAGATTTACTTCTAATAACTTATCTTAAACATTATTAACAGCTATATTATTTTATAATTTAACTTAATCTAAGTTTTCTAATAATAGTTATTTAAATTGTTGATTTTACTGTCTAAAGCTTTCCATCGATTAAAGAGATTGACATTAATTTTTGTCTAAAAGAGTTATTTATTGAAGATGCTGGTCTTTAGAAATTTATAATAAATCAACTTTCTTATTGATCTCATTGATAGTAAATTAGTCTGTCTACTACAATTATTCAATTCGAGATTCTAATTCTGTCATCTGCTATTGAAGTTGTTGGACAATTGATTAATTTTTTCCATTCTGAAAATAGAGAGACTTAAATTCTTCGTAATTTTGGATGTATTTTTCTAATTTAACAGCTAGACTTATATGCTAATAGGTAGAATTTTACATATCATATTAGAATCTTTGATCAAGAAATAGTTTAAGATGAGGTTCCATTAATTCATGCACTCGAATCCTTATTTAATTATCCAATTCAAACCATTGGAATTCGTGTAAGACCTTGTTCTGATTTGTGAGAGATTGATTTTACTATTGAATAGTATATAGACTGCAATACTTAGTTGATAGATTTCAGCAGTTCTTAAACAAGTGAATTTCTTTGTTATTATTATTACATTAATTAATGAATCAACAAGCACAATATTATCAATAAGAATATTAAGCACAACCGCAACCTCGCATTAAAAAGGCTAAAAGCTTTGATGAAGATGATAATGATAACTTAGAAGTACTCAAGCTGAAATAACTTAGATTATCAAACAAGGTTATGGGATTCATGAGGCTTTGAAAATTGACATTCTGGAATTTTATAAAAGTTGTAGAACATAACAAGAATACAAGAATCCAGCAGATTTTGTGAAGCACAGATTAGATGGCAAGTATGGACCTTATTGGTTTGTATTTATGTGGGAACATAAGAATGGGCTGAATGCTCAATACAGTTACTATAATAATGATGACAAAGTATTGGAATTCAAAGTAATTACTATTGAAATTATAAGTCAAATGGTTGGCATGTCTTAATCTATTCCTTTAACCAAACCTAGCAACCAGCATAATTCAAACCATAACCAAATGCTTAGACTATGCCTTAATATAATACGTAAAATAAATTCTATACAATCTTAGGTAGTTTCCACCTCCTTTGTATGATTAAAGATTTGATGACTATTAAGTGGATCCCAGATATCCTTACTCTTAAATGCAATAAGGACCATCTCAATACAGATAAGGAGGATGGTATTACTGATTAAATAATTTTATTGATAAAATATAAGTTTTGTAACGAAGCAAAAAATAACAATTAATTATTAAATTAATATCTCTCGAAATTTGTATTAATCTAAATTAGACTCTTCATTTGTGCTATCTTAAGTATTCATAATAGTTTACCTATTATGCTCCATTTTAGATACCAATTAAATAATATCTATTTTATATTTTTTTAAATAAAAATAGCAAAGCCTATTGTCTGAAATATTCTTATAATTAGTAAAGAATTAATAATAAACATTCAGATTTTGTAATATAAATTACGTTTGACTTATCTTGGGTAGATGTCTAAATAAAAGAATTAATAATAATATCTATACATATATTAGAAACATACTCAAATTCTAGAAATAAATTTCTGAAGTCTAAGGTATATTATTTACTAATAATTTTCAGTTTGGAGTCGTGTATTTTGTTGATTTATAAAAAATTATTGCAATTTATTATCTACTTTTTTTTATACTAATTTTATTGAAAACAGCCCTTAGATGGATGAGTTAAATTGGTAGCTTTATGTTTATTGTTATAAAATGGATAAAAGTTTACACTTTTGAAAAATATAATGTTGAATTTTAATTGAAAAGTTGCAAAGATTATTATAAAATTTTAGAAATATAGCTCATTCTCTTAGGTAACTTTTCGGTTTAAACCAAGTATTTGAAATAAGAATTCCGAAACCAATTACATCAAATCTAAATTCTATAAAAAGTAGAATGAATTAAATTCAGAATTATGATAAAACTATTATGGATTTATTTATAGACAAACATTAATCTTATATTTAGATGATATCACACATTAATTTTACTCACATTCTTTTATAAGGTACATGTCTTAAAGTAATTGATACTCTGAGCAATCTTCTGATAATCAAAGAATGAGTGAATTAATTATCATTTTGAATTTGACATAGTTCGTAATTAGGCTAACTATTCAAATATTCAATAATATTTTCGACTTTCAATAAGTTTTGACAAAGCAAGGTTTAAGGGAAATTAATCAAATCTGTATGACAGACCTAATTGTCTTTGATATTCAATAAAATTGTATCATCGTGGTGATAATTTATTCCGTGAAGCCATTCTGTGTATGCTTGCTTAGTGAAAATTAATAGACTGCCTGGTTCTACAAAAAGTTTCAATGATTGATCTTCCTTTTTAAATTTAAAAATGCAAGTGCTATTGATACTAAAGATATTAACAAAGTTGTGGTATAGAGGGCCATCGAAATGAGGATGGATACCTATGCCTGGAGCGTATTCGTTAATAAGGGCATGATTAATTTTTAGAGTATTATCATCTAAAAAGCATAAATTCTAATAATCTAAAGTTAATCAATACTGATAATTAAGATAAAAAGTCTGGCAATGGTTCTACATTGATAAGACCTTCTTCTTTCACATCTCCGCCATATTTTTAAACTCTTCTATTTGAATGAGGTAAGTCAACCCATCTCTTAGGTTGATTATAAATTTCATTCATCAAATATTCCTATTATTGTTGAGTGAGAATTTCTTTGAAATAGAATATTGCTTCGATTGAATTGGGGACTTAATAGGGTAAATACTCTTAAATTTGTCTATTGAAATTGATTTGACACTATTTCTCTTCAATTTTTGGTATCTGGGCAATATCCTACTATTCAGACAATGAAGATTTAGTCTTTTCTTGTTTTACAGTCTTCAGAATTGCTTTGAACATGGTGATATAATGGGGGATAGCTATTTCGTAAATGAAAATACTATATAAAATTATTAAATGGAAATTCTATACAAAATAATATAACAATGATATTGGATCAAATCAAATCAACATTCTTTTTCTATAGGTATAATTTAGATTAAGACTTCTCTTTAATTGAATGTTTTATTTCAATTGGTAATTCAATTAACCATCTGAATATAAAACTAAAAACAGAAATAATTACAATGCACCCTACATAGACTTGTCCAATACTCTAGACATTGAAGTCCAAACTTTGGTAAAATGATGCTATAACAACTTCAACTACCAACATATGTAATAGATATCCAACAAAAGTAAATTTCACAATATATTTGATTGGAGTGTAATTTAATAATTAATAGATGATATTATGATTTCCTAATAGATTTGGCAATACAAATAGAGTGATACCTATAGCATAGATGGTTCTCATTACTCCTTCATAAATTTGTGAATACAATTTTGGATAGAAATCTTCACCAAATTACATAGTATCATACCAACCAACTGTTAAATAGAGGATTATCAAAAAACCAAGAATTTAGAGAGCATTTTAAAACCAAAGCTTCAATTTTCTTTTGAAATTGATCACAAAAAAGGCTGTTAGCATGCCTACAAAATAAGGTGGTGCTCTAAACCAAGGTCTATAGTAAAATGCCTTGTATATATCAGTGGTGAATGCAGCAAAGTAGGGGATGCCATACTCTTTTTCTAAACAAGTGTATATGACATATGATTGTGAAGCTAAAAGTAGAATGCTTGTTAATATTATTGCTGCCATTTTGCTTCGTTTATACAAGACTATGATTATGGCACATAAAATTGTCAACTGAACATCAAGTGATAATTGCCATAACCAAAGTGTACAATAATTTTCATCATCAAAATTGTTAATAAATAAGATGTTCTACCACCATTTGCCACATTTGGTATATCTCTCTATATAAAACCATCTTGGACCTTCTCCCAAATATGGTATTATTTGTGTATTGATTAGAATGATCAAGACCATCAATGGCCAGATTTTGCATATTCTCAAGGTTAAGGAATAGAGACAATTCAATTTAACGAGTGAAAGTACAGCAAAAAATCCAGAAAGCCACAAAAATATTTCCACAGAATAGAGGCATCCAAAGACTACCAACAGGATGTAATGATTGCTGTAATGTTAAACTTAATAAAAATCACATTGCAAAAGCATTGAGATTCCTGTGTTTCCAAAAACACACATAAAAAATCCCAAGACACGAATTCCATTTAATGATGAGTATCTAGACTCTTATGGTTTACAACATTCTTCATAATTGACTTTTAAGTCAAAATTTAGATAAAGTTCATAAAATTCGTTTAATTTAATTCCTTTCCTATTTTATTTAGTTTTATTAGCATGATTAATTAATTATTATTCTTCATCGAAATAAGTACTCACTTCTTAGATATCTCTTTGTTGATTTTCTTCTTAGAGTTGTTATTAAGGAACCTTCATGTCTTTTTTATGAAAATATGTGAAGTATACTTATAATATAAGGAATGCTATCAAACATGATATAAGTATATAAGTAGCAAATTAAGGCTAAGGAGTGACTTGTGAATCCAGAAATTTGAGTTCATACTCAGTGAGATCAACCTGAAATATAACTTCAAATCAAGACCTATGATATACCTTAGGCGATGGGCAAGATCCATTTTTTTAGTGTTTAAATTGAGGAATTGATGTCTGTGATGGAACATTGTTTAGTAAAGCAAATCCCAATGTTGACAGAGGCTGGAGTTGTAGGAACAAAAAATTGTATGACCGCATATTAGTATTAATTTGTACAGTCTTCATAGAATCCAAAATCGTTGATCCTAAAAATAAATGAAAATGCATACCCTTTGCCACTGAAATAGATATAGGGTGCCAATTTCAATAATTCAAGTTTTGGATCTGTCAATGTGTCTCCCATTAAATTTCCAATACTCGTAATGCATGTTCCAAATACTCTTGAAATTAATATAAGTAAAAACATTAATAATTATTATTAAATTCATTTGAACTCTTGTTTTTACATTTCTTCGATTTCCTTAAGGATTTTAGGTTTGTCTGATCTTCTGATAAGCAAATATATCATTGTTAAAACTGACCAGACCAGTAAGATAATTTCAAATACATTGTTAGAATATAAATAAGTAAAGAACCGTAGGTATTGAATTTGAGTACTAAACAACACTACTATAAAACAAAGATTTACTATTGAGAGTGCTCAGTCTAATGTACTGGGAAAACGCCTTGGTACAAAACTAAGTAACAGCCACCGAACAGATTAACATCAGCTGGACATTAAATAGAAAAGTATTCATCCAAGTCTCATTTACTCTATGATAATCAAGAACATCATACTTCATTATATGCAAGGAGAATAGAAAAGGAATCCTGAGACCAAATTTAATGTTGCCCTTCTAAGTGCACCACAATAAATATATGCAAAGGAATCCAAATATACCAACGCATAAAAACCCTGCATTTCCATCTTCTAAGCCAATCAAAATTTTATTAAGAAATGGACTTGCTGATATCCCATCTGAATCTCTTATTACTATAAACAGCAGTCTATTCATTTCAATTAATTATATACATGTGCAACCACCATATGAAAGAAATAACGCAGAATATCACTCCAACCACCAATTTAAAATACCAAACAACTGGATTGGTATCAAAATATTTAAGTTCCATTTTGAATATTTCGTTATCTCTATCTAAACATAGAACTGCATTCTTATATCTTGTAAATTGAGTCCGCACTCTTCTTTTCTCTCTATAGCTGGCCCACCATCCCTTTATAGCAGTCGCCTCTTTTTATTCATCTCTAATTTTGTTGCCTTCCTCAATCAATTCAAAGGCTTTCCTTTTTAGACTGCTTTTCTTCTACGTTCCCTCTGCAGTTGTCAATTTTTTAGGTCTATGTATAAATTCTTATATCAAATCAACTGGTAATGCTGTTAAACCAACTCCCCCAAAAATCACGAATAAGCAATACCCAAACAATGACATAAATGCCATCACATAAACTGGGAAACTAACTTCATATTCCAGAGTGTCAGCCGAATCCTCCTGCAAAGAATTTGCTACGCCTGTAAATGGGGTTTCAGAATCCAAGAAAATTGTTGGCTATGCACAGGATTTGACTGAAATGTAGACTGGGATATCAGCAAATCGTAAAAATGCATAGGAAATAAATAGCAAAAGTGCTACAATTACTACAAAACATAATTGTTAATAGAGAGCTGCACAGCATCGTTAGCCTACAGACTTCTCATCATCTGATTCGTAATAGTATTGAGCGAATGGGATAAAAAGGGTTCCAAATATCAAAATCAACATGTAGATGAACTTCCAAAAGAAATCCATATCCAAACCTTCTCCAAGGCCTCTAATTCAATTTGTTAACTTCTTTACCTTGAATTTGCTGCATCCAATGGCAACATCAACACTTAAGCCCAAGTCAATGTCATTCCAATAATCACAAATACTTTGCATACTAATGATGAACCCCAACCACTATCATCAGCTATATTTTATAGATTTCATTAAAATACGATGACAATACAAAACTAGTAAGTAGAAGTTCACAAATAATAACAATAGTGCCATCACTATCGTTACAATTATCAAAAACCATTCCATTTTAAATTTAATTTATATTAATGAGTAAATTCAAATGAAATTATTGATATAAGTATCAATCTTCATTTAATTTGTATTCAGAATTTAGCTGGGTAGAATTTAATTTAAAAATACCCAACTTTTTTAACTAAGTAAATTAATATTATTTTTATAATTACTATTATTTAGCAGGAGTAGATATATACAATTTTAATTCCTTAAGAATATATTGTTCCTCCAAAAGAAATAATTTATAGATCTGCAAACACAACAAGTCTCAATGCTTCTTCTAGCTCAATTTATTAACATACTACAAGTAGACAAAATTTAAGGATTTTTTATTAGGCAAGGTTCATAGACAAAGAACCTCATTCACATATAGGATAATCAAACTAATAAGGAAGATCAAAGTTCACAATGTCTTGATATTCCTTTGTGTTGTATCAGACACTAATATGTTTAAAGCAAAACATGGAAAATCTATGGTATCTAGATTAAATAATTTTAGGTAGTATTTATGAATATTTAGTTTAATAATTTCAATTCCCTCCTTCTTTACATAAGAAAAATGAAAGTTCATAATTAGTTTAAAATCATACAAAATTAAATAATAACAATTTATGGTTGAAAATATTTATCAGCACAAATCAAAAAGTGAATAAAACTAAAAGATGTAAATATTGAGAGTGGAATAATTCAGATCATTTAACAAAATTAACAAATATGAGGATATGAAATAATTAGAAATATGCAAATTTTATGAGATGGATGAAATTAAAACAAAATAATATATTATGTGTCAAGATGGTGATGAATGATCAAAATAGAGTTAAAAATTAAGGGAATCTTTTACAAAGAATATTAATCTTTAACTCATTATCCGCTTTATGGATAATAATGTGATTTAGATGATAAAATATTCTAAAAATTCTTATCCAAAAAGATAAGAACAATGTGAAAAATGAATTGGTTAACTAGAAAAGGATTTCAAAGTGATACAGAATTATGTGTTTTTGGATACATAAAAATGACTTGACTTAAAGATTTCAAATAATATTATAATTCTATATATATTTCAAATTATTGTTTGGAAAAGTAGTGAGAATTAATCTTTAAAGGTGGAAATCTTAAATTTGATTTGAAATGAATTTGAAAGTCTAAAATATTTGATATTAAAATAAATGAATAATAATTCTTAAAATATTAGGAAAACTATATCTAATTATACTTATGAGTATAATGATTTAATTGGTTCCGGATACTCATCAAAANATTTTATAGATTTCATTAAAATACGATGACAATACAAAACTAGTAAGTAGAAGTTCACAAATAATAACAATAGTGCCATCACTATCGTTACAATTATCAAAAACCATTCCATTTTAAATTTAATTTATATTAATGAGTAAATTCAAATGAAATTATTGATATAAGTATCAATCTTCATTTAATTTGTATTCAGAATTTAGCTGGGTAGAATTTAATTTAAAAATACCCAACTTTTTTAACTAAGTAAATTAATATTATTTTTATAATTACTATTATTTAGCAGGAGTAGATATATACAATTTTAATTCCTTAAGAATATATTGTTCCTCCAAAAGAAATAATTTATAGATCTGCAAACACAACAAGTCTCAATGCTTCTTCTAGCTCAATTTATTAACATACTACAAGTAGACAAAATTTAAGGATTTTTTATTAGGCAAGGTTCATAGACAAAGAACCTCATTCACATATAGGATAATCAAACTAATAAGGAAGATCAAAGTTCACAATGTCTTGATATTCCTTTGTGTTGTATCAGACACTAATATGTTTAAAGCAAAACATGGAAAATCTATGGTATCTAGATTAAATAATTTTAGGTAGTATTTATGAATATTTAGTTTAATAATTTCAATTCCCTCCTTCTTTACATAAGAAAAATGAAAGTTCATAATTAGTTTAAAATCATACAAAATTAAATAATAACAATTTATGGTTGAAAATATTTATCAGCACAAATCAAAAAGTGAATAAAACTAAAAGATGTAAATATTGAGAGTGGAATAATTCAGATCATTTAACAAAATTAACAAATATGAGGATATGAAATAATTAGAAATATGCAAATTTTATGAGATGGATGAAATTAAAACAAAATAATATATTATGTGTCAAGATGGTGATGAATGATCAAAATAGAGTTAAAAATTAAGGGAATCTTTTACAAAGAATATTAATCTTTAACTCATTATCCGCTTTATGGATAATAATGTGATTTAGATGATAAAATATTCTAAAAATTCTTATCCAAAAAGATAAGAACAATGTGAAAAATGAATTGGTTAACTAGAAAAGGATTTCAAAGTGATACAGAATTATGTGTTTTTGGATACATAAAAATGACTTGACTTAAAGATTTCAAATAATATTATAATTCTATATATATTTCAAATTATTGTTTGGAAAAGTAGTGAGAATTAATCTTTAAAGGTGGAAATCTTAAATTTGATTTGAAATGAATTTGAAAGTCTAAAATATTTGATATTAAAATAAATGAATAATAATTCTTAAAATATTAGGAAAACTATATCTAATTATACTTATGAGTATAATGATTTAATTGGTTCCGGATACTCATCAAAAGTATATAAGGGAATTAATACAAAAACCAATTAAGTAGTAGCAATTAAGGTAATAAGTATTCAATAATTAATTACTCAAATTTCCAAAAGTTTGCTTAAAAATGAAATACAAGTATTGAGTTTGATAGATCATCCGAATTTAATGAAAATTTATGATACATTTGAAACTAAAAATAATAGATATTTGATTTGCGAATATTGTAACGAACGGGATTTGGCTGAAATTTTAGACTCCACAAAATTCACAGAAACATAAACCTTAGAAGTGTTCTAATAAATTGCTTAGGGAATTAAAGCATTACATGATAAAAGTAACACCTTTATGGTAAATTAATAGAAATAATACATAGAGATATCAAACCAGCCAATATATTAAAATCTAATGGATCTTACAAACTAGCTGACTTTGGCTTTGCAGTTATTGAGAACCAATACGAGAGCATCATAAAGAAGTTTAATGTGGGCACCCCAATGTACATGGCTCCTGAAACTGTGCAAAATAATGTATACTCAGAAAAATCAGACATTTGGGCTTTAGGAATTGTGTTATTTTAGATGATATATCGAGAACTCCCTTCGTTTTCTAAACAGGAAAACGAATTAAGTAAGAAACACTCATTTCTGATCAACAAAATAAAAAATGATACAATAACTACTATTAAAACTAAAGAACTTATGCTAAATATGTTGAATATAGACCCAGAAAAGCGAATGTCCATTAATGAAATCATAGCAAACCTTTCGATACAACCTAAGAAAATATCAACTCTTTCACATCAAAGCATTCCATATAGATCTATTAAAACCAGTTCTATTTCTCAAGATCTATAATAATCTAGATAATAATTAGAAGATGAATTGCTAAATAATTAATCACTCTCAAACAACGCAGGAGTTATCAGTGAAAATTAGCCCAAGCAACATTTAAATTTTAAATCACAAGAAATAATAGGATTCTAAAATTTAGATTCTAAAAAGGTTATTAAAATAAATTAAGTTGCCTAACTTATAGATGCAAAAAAAAGCCATACTGATTTAGAAGAGAAACCTTTTGAATTAGCTCTTTAAATCAATTAAATTAACTTAAATTTATTAATAGAATAACCAATAAAAGAGTCTTACACATAATAAATTGAAGCAATCCCTAAGCCTTTACAATAATCACCAATAAAATTCTCTACTTTAACTCTTGAATCTAGGCTTAAAAACTAATAATCAACTGAATTAATTGATATGTAAAACAAAAATCAAGAAGTAATCCCATAATAATAACTCAAATAAACCTCATAAAAAGAGTAAGAAAAAATAACTGCCATTAAGATACCTATAACAACATAAAATTTTGATAATAATAGCAACATCTATGGGTATTCTGGAGAAGAAAGTGATTGTATTTAACATAGTTAGAGGAATAGCACAAATGACACTATAAAAAATCATTAATTTTCAAACTGCCATTAGATTTTATAGGAAAAACAAAAAATTATAGATATTTCATAAAGTTTATAAAAGTAATCCTACTCAGTTTAAAATAGCAATTCTATTTAACAAAAGAAGTCCCCTGTTAGGGTTGTATAATCTCAATAAAATATCATGACTCCAGCATTCAAATCATCTGGATTGAGCTTATAAAAGAACTCTTAGGAAAATAAACGAAATTGTTATTTCTAAACTAATACATCCTCTTCATTTAGGCAATTTGCATCCTAAACCAAATCTATATAAAATGTTATCACTGATAAATTCACAAGTGATTTTAATTCCAATTCTTAAGATGATAAGGAGGAATTTCTTTCTGCAGCAATAAGGCCTACTTACAAATTTTTGTTGTATTTAAATAATGTCCTTAAATAGTTTGATTGTATTAATACAGAAGATAAATAAAAATGTTATTTTTTAATCAGAAAGCTTTTAGGAATCAAGGCAACTTATGTTTAAAAGTATTGCCCATCAAATAAACAAGGCATTATCTAAGGCTGGATCGATAACTTTTTATCATTTTATTCAAAAGTTGAAACTGTATTTTATATTACTCCTGATAAATAGTTTGAATAATTTTTCAATAAAGATTTATCTGAATTTACAGTTAGTTTCTCTTAATTGTTATTGCATTATTTATAAAAAATCAGCTTAGTTAAATTACAAAAAGACTTCCAAATCATCTAAGAAATATTGTTAGAAAATCAAAAATAGAATAATGATCCTATTATGTTTGCTAGAAGATGGGAAAATGACTAAATTTGATCTTTATTTATTTATTAATGTGTTATTTATATAGATAAAATTATGTTATAGTAAAAAGAAATAATCTTACTCATTATTTTGTTTACTCAAAAATATTAAAAATACTAAATCTATTCTAACCATCAATTTCATTAGAACTGAATAATGTTCTGATTAAAAATTTCATTTGATAACATCATTCCATGGTAGAATATTGATTAAATTACTTAAAATAATATTAAAATCATAGTAAAGACTTAACAATTTATTAAATCTTAATATTTAGGTAATCTTCTTACATTGAGGAAGTAGGAAAGCATTTATCTTTGGGTGGACTATCTAATTTCTGGATAGAAATGTCATCCTCGAAATTGTAGTTTTTTCTCTTTTTGGGAGATAATTAGACTCCTTAAGCTCTGCTAGTTAAGTTTTATTAAATCTAAAAATATTGGTTTTCTAAAGAAAAATTAGGAACCCTTATTTTGGGGCCTAAGGGGTAGAGAAACTTTGGAGATTTTCTTTGAGCCATTTTTAAAATGACTTTTCTTCTGTTTTTGATATGCTCAACTTATTATAACTCTTTGTTGGAGAGAATGCAGCCATTTTCTTCTAGTTAGTTTACAAATATGGTTTACCATCATCGCTTTAATACTTAACAGCATTTTTATATAATTATCGAAAATTATTAATTCTCTTTTACTCTATTTTCTCTTGGACGTATTTTCCTATGTTTATGTTATTATTTTAATTTTGACTTAGAAACTGCGAGAGTCTTAATACAAATTAAAATTACTTTAAGATGCTTTGATCATTTGAGATTTTATCGTTTTCAAATTCAGTATTAATTTTTGGATAATTGGCCTTTTATTGATGTTTACTTAAGATTTGATTGATAGATTTGAATATGGGTCTCATGGCTAATGTATACATTAATTTATTACATAGTTTTTCTTACTTACTATTGTCCATAATTTCAGCATCTGAAATTGAGCATGGTTATAAATAGGTTTAAACTTGAGAGGATTTTGATCTAATTTTATAAATGATCGGTAGTTTTAATGAAGTCTTATTTTTAGCTTATTATTTTTTTTTGGAATCTCTGTCTAGTTCATCTAATTTTTTGAAATCTTCATTTTCCACTATCTCTCCGAATTAAGTTGAGGAGATTTCCTCTTTGAGTGGTTTCAGTTCAAGCCTTAACTTGTATGGTTTTTTGTTTCCCATAAGACTTCCTTTATAAATCATGGTATGATCTTAATTATTGTTTTCGATTAAATCATAGGTTATGGATCTCTTATTTTTATTTTACATTTGAGATTGATATTAACTTTATATTTTATAATAAATATTTCACATTCAAAGCAAAGGATCAAATTCACTATTTAAAAGTATTCAGCTATTTCATAATCTTAGTAACTTTGACATCCTAATAATCTGATTTTAGATTATTAGTAATATAACTGGTAATAATAGGTGGTCCTGACAACATAGACAGATTCTCAAAATCTTAATATTATTCTTTTGTATTTCTCAATTAATTCACTTTCTATTAGAGTTCTCTTTCTGTTATTCTAATTCTCAGGTTGTTATAGTTGTTCCAATTTTGTTCACTATTAATAACTGGAAATTTGGATCCACAAATATGTAAAAATTTAGGTTTCTGTTTGTTTAATATGTCATGTACAACTTCTTTCCTTCTTTTTAACACTTTTCTTCTCTCTTCAAAATCAATGTTTTGATTAATTTCTATGTTAATGAACAATTAATATTTACTTATGTCTTTATAAATATCAGGTAGTTACTCTTTTTCAGTTTAATCAATTGAACCCAAATTAGATTATTCAATTTTAGTCTCCAGAGGTGGATATTAGATCTGAGTCAATTCTAAATTGTTGCAATTTAATTGGGAGTCTCTTTGTGAATTTTAGTCTAAATCATCTTCATATTAACAAGAACTTGATAAGTTTTATCTAAAGGAATCGGAAATCAGTTATGATAAATCTATCTTAAAATCATCATATAACTACTTTAGGGATGTCCTATCTTTGCTATTTGGAGTATGTGTTTGTTTTCTTTTTTTCAGAGTTCCTTCTTTTGAATTTAAGGTCGATTGAAAAGGATTTTCTCTTCTTAATCACATCAATGGAAAGATCTTCATTAAAGTTCACTTGATTCATTGGGCTAATCTAGCTTTAGTTTAAGCGATCATAGTTATTTAATTTTTATTCCAATCTTTGAGTGATATTCTAAGGCTATTTAGGTTTGATTGTCTGTAGAGTATACTTGATATTGGTGTAATTGTTTGAGGTTTTCAATGTGTTATTTTGATTATTTCTATTTGATCTTCTGCAACTAAGTGGGTTTTCTAGAGTCTATTCATTATTTGCCCTCTTGTTGATTTCATTCAATAAGGGGATGAGATTCTTTGAATTGATGGAAATGTGAAAATTAGTGATTTTACCTTCATCTCCTGCAAATCGAATAAATGTTTGGTTGTTTTATTTTTCGACTGATTGGGATTGATTTCTTTTATTTTTGATATGCTTTAAATCGATTACATCGTTGTATTCTTTGATTTTATCAGCATAAAATTATTTAGTTTTTTCTAAGGTGATGCCATGGATTTCAACAAGATCTCGGCATTTCTTTTCCTCGTTCAATTGTTGGAGGATTTCAAGTTGCGGTTTTTCTATGTGATCTTCCAAACTTAGATTTTTAGGGACTATCGAATAATTGATGGTTTTATATTGTGGTTCTGGACCTTTGAAGCTTGACTATAAATATATGAGTGTACCCATAGCTGTTGAGAATGTTAGTAATTGCGGTATGATCCATAACTTGAGTTTATGAATTAGGTTATAAAATAGAAGTTAATGTAGATAAAAAGATTATATTAAATTTATGAGTTTCATAACATAAATTGAATTGTTAGTGTTTATTCGAAATTTTCGAAATGTTGATCTATTTTAATAAGGAATCTACAGGATCTAAATATCAATACCAAAACATTTGCCATATTTGACTTTGGATTAATTGGGGATCACCAAATTGAAGAAACAAAGGGATTAAAGATTGGTGGGATAGGACATCCGCGATCAATATTACCTATCAAGTTCTTTCGCCATCAGATATGAGGATGAGGAGGTATAAATGCTTAGAATTTAGATTAATTTATGCGAGGGATGTATATTTAGAATAGAACAAAATACATTTGCGCAATAAAACTCTGTAGAATTGCAAGTTGATTTATTTTTTCTGGACAGTAAATCTGCGGAAACATTCTAAGGCCTGGAAGCATTGCCCTTAAACAAACTGTCTTCCCAGACCTACGTCATTCATTCTCTAAAACAAATCAATCACAATTATTTGCCTATCACCTTCGATCCCAACACGGCTTGCGTGATAAATTGCTTTGTGTTCTCGTTGCCTTTGAGTATGATTAAGTGATTAATAGACCTAAAGTATTAATAGCGAAAGGATGGATTAACAATGATTGACTACATTCAAAAATACAAGAGAAAGGGCCAATACGAACTATTGTAATAGAAAACATTTGATTACCTGGAATCGATATTCAAGCAATTTATTCAGTAATACAAAGAGACCATTGCGGAATTTATAACGGAGCCAACAAAATTTGCACATTATTTAGTATTTTAAAACATAATTAAATTTAGTCCCATTTGGCCTGTTTGGGAGAAGTGGAATATAACAGTGAAGACTTAGAGCGTCAAATTAACTCAATCAGTCTATAATTGTATATGCTTTGGTATGTCTACATCGACGTTATTTCAAAGGTTTATGCTAAACTAATGAAGAAATTAAAATTTAAGTATATTTCAGAACTCCAAGATCTTTATGAAGAATTCGTCATTAAAATTAACAATTTCCCTTAATTCGACAAAACCTTGAAGAACTGCAACTTAATTAATTCCTTGAGACAACTAGACCAAAGAATTTTACCCATTCTACCCATCACATCTACCGAAATATTGGACAATCTGCCGATTCTACTAAAATACTCGCAAAATGAAATGAAGCAATATTAATTAAATTAAAAGAAGGCAGAAATCAAACATTTGATTGTGTTTGTCCATGGATACAAGGGTTCTCCTTTTGATATGAGGAGATGGAGGAACATCATCAAAATCTATTATCCAAAATGCTTTACATTATTGTCTAGTTGCAATCAAAGAGAGGGAGAAGAATCAATCAGAGTGATGGGTCACAAATTAAGCATCGAAATCTAAGCCTAAATCTAATTGATGGACGGGATCGATGAACTATCATTCATATGCCATTCCTTAGGAGGAGTAGTAGCAAGATCAGCTCTTTGTAATTTAAGTATGCATTAAAACAAGATGAAATTTTATGTAAGTCTTGGATCCCCTCATGTAGGGTTATTTGTAAAATAAAATAGTTTAGTCAAAACTGGATTGTGGTTCATGACCAATTTCTCATCCAGTTAAAGTATGGCTGAATTACAATTGTAGGATGCCTCAATGCCTTAGAATTCTTATCTCTATTATCTATCAACAGTTCAAAGTTTAGAGTGGTTCCAAAAAGTGATCTTGGTCAGTTCGACTCAGGATGACTTTGTCCCCTTTGAAATTGCCAGGCTCGAGAAATCCACCAGAGTTCCGCAAGATAAACAACAGATCTATTAAACTATGCTTGACAACATTAAATTACCAGAATGCACAAGAATTGAAGTGAATTTCATATACACAGAGAATGATAAGAATTGGGATAATTTCATTGGTCGAACTGCCCACATGAATCTAGTTGAGAATACAACGATGATAAGAATGATTGTGACTCAAAGCAGATTACTTGATTGATCAAAAGATTAAACATTTATCGTTTTATTTTAATAATTTATATTTATTAATTCGATCCATGGGGAATTGTTACGATTCAAGAAAGAATACAGTAGTCTTAGCATTTGATTAAGCTGAATATACTCAATTGGATCAACAATTCCAATATTACTGTGAATTAAGTAGTGAGTAACGACAATAATATTATTAGAACTCGTGATACTAAATAACTCAATTAACGCTCCTTTGAAGGCATCTTCTCAGAAAATCCTGCCTTCGGAATTAAGTTATTTAAGTTCCTTGAATTGTACAGTGGAAGTGAAGGTTTTGTGAGGAAAGAACCCTTGTTTGAATTCTGTAATATTAATATTGCCTACAATATATAGTGGAGCTGTTAGTGAAGGATGTTCAAACTTCGGTTCCAGCCTTCAAGAACCTAGAAAGATTTGAATTGATGTCCTTGATCACTTTGCAGAACTATAGATATGTAAAATCCAAAGAAGAATTGGCCCAATTGCAATTAACTTATCTTGATACTCTCAGTGTCATCAAAGTATTCCTATTCCACCTCATCCTTTTAGGATATTATTAAAATGTTTCAACATACTCAAAAGAATGCACCAACTAATGAGAAATATATTAAATCATTAGTAGATTAACTATATAGTATTTTGATTATTCTAATCTAGAAAATGAATCTGGCTCCTTGTCTTGGGTTTAATTGATGGACTTCATCTCAAAGTAGATGCCAGGAACTAAATATCTTATCAAAAAGTATTTTTAGGCAAAATTTATGGGAAAACAATTTAATGTAATTAAATTATTTATAGTCTCCTTCAGAATACTATTCCAGTTGTCAATACTCCATCATATTTTGTAACTGATGAATTGTTCTTCCAATTATTGTTGAGTACCTAATCTGTGCTGACTGATTGCAATTAGTTGACCTTGTTGTATTCAAGTGTTGCACATCAAGGTGGGTTTAATCAAATGGTTCAGTCACTCAAAGGTATTTTGAATACTCAAAACAATTAGATTGTAAATTACCTACTATTATGTTTTTTCAACATGAAGAAAAATATGAATAGAAGACCAAATAATAGATATTTGGAGCTCTCACAAATCTTAGGTGGTATGACACCAAATAGTACTTTGGAACCAAGAAGGATTGCATTTTCAGTCTCTATCCTTATTTTAAGATTTATAGATCCAAAAGAAGAGGAGAATAAAACTACTGTTTTCTTGATTCCAATAAGGGAATTGGTTTTGGGGGAAAGAATGGAGAGGGATACAGAATCTGGATTGATAAAGACTTATAGAATTCCTATTGCACTCAAACAGATGATTCATATGAAAACGGACCTCTCATTCTACCTTATGTGAAGAAACTGTAAATAAACATCATTGAAATCTGGGCCATTCAACACCCTACTGATGAAAATGAAGAAAATTTTGACATAAAAATAGATTTGAAAGATCCCCTCTTGTAACAATCAGATGAGGTCTAGTTTCCAAATTCTAATGCTGATTTCTATTGGGTCCAACAACAGAAAAAAGAGCAAAGTAATTCAGGATATTATTGGGAAAATAGTAATGTAAGTTGATATATTATATATATATTTATAATAAATTGCCGCATAAATTATTTGAATTTAAAAAGTTTTATGAACGAGCTAAGTGAATATCCCAATATTTAAGTATGATGAACTTATATGATAGTTTGATAATAGTCTTTACAATTCACTCAAAACTAAGGATAGCAGACTGATACTCAGATAAATGAGATCAGCTATTGAAGAATTTAATTAAAGTAAGCATTTTGATAGTGAAACTTTCACCATCCTTTATTACGGTGTGCAATAGGTATATTTTTAGTCTAGGAGATAGATCCAAAAGGACGATATCTTAGAGTTTCTAGAGAAGGAAGTTCTAAAGAGACAGGATGCCTTGGAGTTTGAGATTTTACAGATGAAATTTTTATAGGCAACTCTGGATGATTAAAATAAAAACAGGAAGGAGAATTTGTATTAATTATAGAAGGAAACATTAACATCATTTGGACAATATGATAAACATGGTTAGATGGGCATAGAAACAATATTATAATTTTATAAAACAAAAATAAGGGAGAACGATGTTAAACAATGTTTACAAAATTAAGCTAGGAAAATTATTAGAAAAGAAAATCTTCATAATTACATTAAAAATAGGTTGATTCAAATTGTATTTAATTCAGAAGATTGTGATCAACAAATTTCAGATTTACTAATATATTGTGAAAACACTGCATTTGTTACCCAATTCATTACCATTTTAGCCCAACACAGTTTGGAAATTTTATAAAATGAAAGCAATTCTCTAAAACAAGTATCTAAAGTTTTTGAAAGAGTAAGTGCTCAATTGCCAAATTTGTTTAATTAAAATTTGCCTGTTTTCTTGCAATTTTACGATAGCGAAGTAAACTATTAATATCTATTATTATTAGTGCTACTGTCTTAGAAATGCCATTAATACAATAATCACAAATATTCTAACTGAACATTTGAATCCGTCTAAAGTAGAGTAGGATGTAGAAATGAAAGAAAACTAATTAAATCAAAGATTATTCCTTATTTAGAAATTGGCCTCAAGAATCATAGATAAAAATGCGTATGCTAGAGTTCACACTTTAAAGATGTTAAGAGTTGTATGCTCATAGAATCTTATCCCTCCAAACGTATAACTTATGATGTTCCCATTGGTAATCGCAAGAGTGTAGGATGTCTCTTCGATGGTGAGAAAGGCTGCCTTGGCATTTGTTAAATAAATAACAAAGTACAATTTCAAAATATATAGAATTCAATCAGATTTATGAAAAACCTATTTGTTGATGGGTTATAGATGTAAAATTTCATGAAGATTACTGACATCAAAGAGTAAAACGAATATTTAGGAACTGAAATTCATAAGACCTTAATAGCCATCGATTAGATATTAGAAGATAAAGGCAATGCGCAAACCGAAGCAGAATTCAAGGAATTAGAAGATGAAGAAAATCTAGTTGTCTCTAATTTGAGAGAGAAGAAGAAATTGCAATCTGTGTTCATTCAATATCAAGAATTTATGGAACTCTTACAAAAGTTATTGCCAAATATTGAATTACTATTAAATAGCAAATGCATCACTGACATTTATAAAGCCATCTCTCTTATTAGTTTTTTATTTAAATAGAAAATAGAAAATACTGATGTTGGCATCATGAAGATGTTGATTCACTCTAATAACCCTTAAATAGTCAATAAATTAGCTAAAAAGTTCCATATGCTATTTATCGAAAATGATAATGATTAAGTTCCAATTAATAATTTGATTCATTTATTAAAAATTTCATCGCCAAAAGAACAAATTTACCTTGAAGAACTTATTCGATATATGATCAAATAGAAAATGATACAAGAATCTACGATTGAAATCGTATGGACTAACTTTATGAGAAACTATACTACTAATCAACACGAATAATTAAATTAGTATTCTAAACTTGTAAGAGTTATGTTTGGGTAGCAATCTAATCTTTTAACCAGAATGAAATTAGATCAAATAAGTAAAATCATTGATGGATAGAAAAAAGAAATTAATTGGATCACTGTTATAGAACTGGCGAAATTAATTTATTATTTAGAAGACAAAGTACTTGTTAAGAAATATTTCTAATAATTTTCCTTAATTTTATATTTCTATTTTGGAACACCAAACAATTTGTGGTTTGTTGCTTGCTAAGAGATTCTAAATTTGATTTAATTTTTACCTGTTCCAGAGAGTATTTATGATTACATAATTAAAAAGTTCAGTTTCAAAGTCTTTTCTATGGGAATGACTCCTAAAAGAAGGTAAATCTAGATTATTAATCTATTTAGCACTCAAGATTTTCTCGAAGAGGAATCCACTTTAGTATTTAATAATTAATGTATACAACTCAGCCAATTATTATTTATTGTGGGTTAGTCAGCTCTGGCAATCATTCTTCATATTGATGAAATTGAGAATCAATTAAGTCATTTAAGAAATGTAGAGGAAGCCAAAGAAAATGAATTGGACAAAATATAAGGGGGTTGCGAAGAAGAATACGAATATAATTGCGTATATTTATAGACTTTATGCAAATAAAGTATGTTTATTAAAAATATCAATAGGCGTGATTTAAAGAGGATTCTACTAAAATTATGCTCCAATAGTCTTGGAGATATTAGCTGAAATCGAAGAAGAGAATGTATAGTTGACAATATTGCATAAATCTGCAGGTTTATGCTTGTGTAAATTTATGTGTTTATCTGAATAATTTTGCGAAGACCATATAGAGAAAGTGTTTCGATTAATTTAAAATCCAAACTCAGATGGAATATTTAAGAACAATTTAATAGTTGCTATTGGTGATCTATTGCACAGATGGCCAAATACAGTAACATCTTATTGTAGATAACTTTTTGATGGATTAAGCAATTAGGATTTTATTGTAAAAAAGACTTCATTAAATATGCTATCCCATTTGATATTAAATGATATGATTAAAATCAAACGTGAAATCACTGATATAGCCATGTTATTGACTGACCCTGATGAAAACATTTAATAATCAGCTAAAAGATTCTTCTTCCAATTATAGAAGAAGGATTCAAGAAGAATACTCAACAGTTTACCTGATATCATATTTACTATGTCAAACGAAGAGAGTCATGATAAATATAAAACGTTTCTCATGAACACTTTGAAATACTTAGATAAATAGACTGAATAATTGGTTGAGAAATTGTTGAGAAGACTAAAGGAAAATATCAATGATTTTGAAGTTTAAAACATTGTTTTCACCTTGTCCAAACTCTAAATGAAGGAATCCTTAGCAAGAAAGTTTTATGAATGTTATCCCTATTATTAAGAAAGATTAGAAAATCCATAGATCAAAGAGTATTTCTAAGTTATAATCTAAAAAGTATATTTTTATTTTATGATTAGTTAATGAAATGTGGGTTAAATTAAGAAAACAAATAAATATTATAGGAATTCGAGGAGTTGCTTAATCGAGGTGAGACCAAACGTAGAGTATTAGGATCCAAGAATAAATCATAAAAATCAACTAGGTCTCATACAAATTCACAAAGATCAATTGGATATACTAATATCTTAGATTAGTTATATACTTAATCTACTGAATTTTGATTTGAAATAATTTTATAATTTTTGTATGTTGATTTTTCATCTACATTCTTTATTCTTTCTCATTTCTCAAATGCTATTTAAACTCTATATTATATAATTTTTATAATAGATAAAAATAAATGCAATAGTACAAATCAATTATTTAATTATATTGAAAACCTGAATCGCCTGTTAAGATTTTACGTGAAAATATTAACATTTTGTATCGGAGTTTCTGAAGTACCAATCAGAGAAACTTGAGAAGTATTGGCTAATAGAATATTCTATTGAGACATTTGTAAAGACTTTTTGGCTGACACTCTTAGAGATTCAGTGAAATAATGATGAGATAAAGCCTCTTTGGCACTCAATCTAGTTTTATAGTTGAAATCCAAAAGCTTTTGCAATAAGTCAATCCCAGATTCAGGAGTGTTGAGTTTTCGTAAAAGGTCTAATTTTAATTAAAAATTTGCGTAATCTTCAGCCTCTTTGAATAAGTCATGGGAAGTTATTCTTAATTATCATGCACACAATTACAATTTATAAAATATTGCTCCTGCTGCGAACATGTCACACTTAAATGAGTAAACAGATTGTTAAGTAGTAATGCATAAGACTTCTGGGGCAATATAGCCTACAGTACCACAGATGTCGTTATTAGTTGTTCCAATTTTTGTAGCCAAACCAAAGTCTATGATTTTGATGTTATGATTTTATTGAATCATTATATTTGAAGGCTTTATATCTCTGTGAATGAGTTATTGTTGATGAACATAGAATAATGTCAGTAGTATTTGCTAAGAAATTTAAATTAATTAGATTTACTCGCATAATAGATTAAACATCCAAATGACTTAGAGACCCACAATGGTCATGTAAATATTTCTCAAGGGTGTCTCCATCGATAAATTCATAGATTATGACTATCTCTGAATTTTTGTCATAGACCTCTTTTATTTTGGTTATATTTGGATGATTCAAAGATTATACTATATTATTTTCGTTTATTATTTCCTTTAAATAATTTTAATATTATTGCCTTCATTCGCTCTGTATTTGTTTTATGTTTCCATTGCTTACTTAAAAACTTTGCTGCCACCATTTCTTTGGTTTCCAGGTTCTACAACAAATTAACCTTAAATTTAGTATTTGGGTTACGTATGAAAATGATCCATGTCCAAGTTAATGCTTTTACAGATAGAATTAATTCAAGTCTCCAAAAAGAATCTTTCCAGATAAAAGTAATTTAAGTTCTCTGACTTTTTTGGAATTTGCATGAAATAGCTTTAACTTTCCTCTATAGGGAATGGAGAATCCAAAATAATCTTATTCAGTATGGAATACAATAAAATTCTTCAGTGACACTTCAAAATAGTATTTGGGTTTTGCTCTATTCTTAATATATTCTAAAATTTTAGAATTACTTCTCCAATGAACACTTCTCTTTCATAACATTAAAGGATGTACGCTTTATCAAAAATCAAATGCTTTCTAAGGCATTCAAATTAAAGGAGCATAATTTAATTATTGATATTTATTATTTATGTCATCAAAATCTTTTGATACTACTTTACCAGATCGATAGTTTCTTAAACAAATATTTATCATTTTCGATCTTTGTAAATAAACCTAAAAATCATCAATTTATGCTAATGATAACATTTTTAGTTTTGAAAATAATTTACATCTGAATTATAATGATAATGGAGAAGAATGAAATAATTAATATTTATAAATAAATAAAATAACTTGTAAAAATGATAACTCCTCAAGAATAACTTGATATAAGTAAGAAGATTACTATAATAAGTTATTAAAAAGATCACGAAATCATTATTAGGAAAATCCTAAACCACGATTAGAACTCTAGGAAAGACATTCAGGGGATTTGAATCATTTGATAAAAATAATAGAATGGACAAGGATGAATTCCTCGTTGGTCTAAAGTAAAACGGAGTTGTGTTAACAAAATTCTAAACTGACGTAATCCCATATTTTACATATAGTTTTTATTAAATTATCTCGATAGAAACAGGGATGGATCAATAGATGTTGCTGAATTCTTTTATTTAATCAGAGTAAAAAATAAATTGATAAATAGGGATCTCCTAATGAGAACCGAGTTTAAGTGATAGTCTAAGCATTCAAAAAATTTGATAAGGATAATTTGGGTTATATTGTGGCTGATGATTTCAAAGGGATTTTCAATGCAAAGCATCATCCTAAAGTTACAAGGGGAGAACTGACTGAAGATTAAGCTTATATAGAGTTGATACAATATTTTAAGGAAGGAAATAAATCCGGCCATATCACTTTAGATGTATTAATACAAAATTTAAGTTTAGGAATGGAAGGAATACTATGCTGCAGTCAGTGCTGACATTGAAAAAGACGATAATTTTATAGCATTAATCAAGGAAACTTGGAGACTGAAATGATTAATTTATAAATAAGTATCGCAAATACATTACAAATCTCAAAAGATCAGATTTCTTTATTTTAATGCACCTCATCTTTCCTTTATTCATTATTTTACTATTATTCTGATTGTTAATTCTACTCTCCATTCTAATCATTCTCTTTTTCTTATTAAATCTCATCATTGGCATCAAGATTCTATATTTCTAATTAAATGTGATTTTCAGATTCTGAACTGGATCTATCATCCAACTTTTCCAGTCTACGTAATCTTTCATGGGATCTAGATCTTGAACGGGATGACCTTAAATATTTTTAGTAAATACTTTTTTTAAGTTTTCTTTGATTTTACACTGACTTTATAAATCAACGGTTTTATTTACGTAGGACTAATTGCATTTTAAACAATTTTGTTATCGTTTTTAATTGGATAAACGACAAAATATATCCAGCCATTCTAATAATGAGAAGTAACTTCATTTATTTGTAATTTTTCGATATTTGATATTCCCTCTTCTAGCCATATATTATCTTCAGGTTACCTCAGAATGGCTTAGTTTTAAGAATTTGATATCAAAAGCACAGGCTTATCATCTGAAGAATACAATTGAACCTCCAATTCTATTTTATTATGGTTTTTTATATTCATTCCTTTCATGTCTTTAAGAGCAATATTTAAATTGAAGTTTTTATCTTTAAATAATGGCTATTCCAAATCATTTGTCAATACTAATTAATATTGAAAATCACTCTAGTTACATTATAATGACTTCAATAAAATATTATTTTATGTCATTTCTTAATTTGGTATTGATACTAAGGATAAATATTTTTGATTTACATCTACTCATGAAATCATCTGCTTGTATATTATCAAATTTTGACTCAACAATTTTTTATAGATTTGTTATTTCATCTAATATTGAAGTAATGGTATTTTCCAAATTCGCATTCTTATTCTTAAAATCCAACAGCATTTGGTTTTGCATAACAAACATGTTTAAAATTTTAAGTTAAAACTCATTCACCACTTGTGAGAATCCTATTTATATAAAGATTTATGAGTACCTTATTCCAAATTTTATTGAGGTACATTATTATTGGTTTAATTTGTTTATCCTGAAGATTGTTACTATGGTTATGAAGAAGGAGCTTATTATTATTATAACTGCGGTTGTTACTGTATATGTTGTTATTATAATGGTTGCTATTACGGTGCCATAACTTAATTTGGATTCATCGGTGATTGCATTGGTGGTTATTGCTTGAATTAAAAATCAAAAGGAGGTATTTAACCTATGGGTCCTTATGGTATTGGACCCATCCCAGGTAATTGCATACTACCTGGTGCCATCCCATTAATTCCACCCATTCCACCCATTCCACTTATTCCACCCATTGGAGATGGTCCCATAGATCCAGCTCCCAAAGGTCCTTATGGCATTTAACCAGGACCTAATGGGGGCATCCCAAAACCAGGAGGTAAACCCATGGGCATCGGAGGCATGTTTTATAAACCTTAGTTAATTCCATTTAGGTTTAATCCACTTTAATTGGGTTGAAGTTAGTTCATCTAAAGTGCTTATTCATGCGTAAACTGTTCAGGGAATTAGAATTTTTGATTTTGGGGTGGTGGTGCCATAATTGGTTAAGGAAATGGAGGGCCCCAGCAAGAATAATACGGAGAATTTGGCACTTGAAGCATTCTACCATACGGATCAGGTCCAGCCATTTATTAGAACATTTAGTATATTCTCTATTGCTCATCATTAGGTAACATTTATAAGTTAATAAAATTATTATGTCAAACCATGTGTGGCTTAGTTATCTCATCAAACCAAAGTCTTGGATGATCATTCTTCTCTTCTTTATGGACGATCAGTATTCTGTTCTATAAAAGTGTAAGCGAGGACTCTCTAAAATTTTCATTTCCATAAATTTATTTTTTCAAAGGTATATCCAAAGTGAAAATGAGAATTAGTGGATTTTAATTGATAAAAAATAATTAACTGGAAAGAAGAATGTGAAAACGATAATTTGTAATTTTAGTGTTTTAATACATTATATCAAACGAATAAAGTTTATTCATAATTAGGTGTATGTATCCTATTCGATATATCATAAAATCATTTTATTATAATATCAAGTTAAAAATAAAATAAACCTATATAAATGTGTAAGTTGTATCTTTTCGGAAATTATTTTTTTCATGTATTAGAATTAGATTGAAATAATCAAACTTTATGTGCATTTATCGATGAGTGGATAAATGAATGTAGTATTTTTATTTTAGAATAACAAGTGTGAATATTTTTTATTATTTTTATTATTAAATTTCAAATTTGAAAAATGGCTGGTAAAATTCTTTTAGACATCTACTAAATTAATTGGAAGAGAGAGGGTAAAGAATTTTGGAAAATTGCAGTCGATATAAAATAATTTGGAAGGAGAGAAATAATAAAAGTTCAAATTGATCTTTGGCTATCTGCAAAGTGTTGAATTTGGCTATAAAGGACGTTTAATAGTAAAAGAATTAAAAGTTTTCGAATATTGCAGAAAAAGTAGAGATAACTTTATAATAAGTTTAGTTATAGAGATTGAAATCAATGGTTTGGTAGTGAAAAGGAAGCTCGGGATTTAGTAGATGAAAAAATGAGAAAGGAAATTCTAACGGTGGAAAAGAACTGCAAAGCCCTTTCGAGTAGTTTTAGTAAAGAAAGATTGGAAACAGAGAACAGAGGGTTTAAAAATCTATCTCAATAAGCTGATTAATTATCTGTTTGAAAGAATTTTAATAAAAATCAGACATCTAAAATCAATTATTAGAGATATAAACCGGTTATGTTTTTATAACTAATTCAAAGAATAAATTCCATTATTTTATTAAGATATAGAATAAGAAATTAGAATAAGGGAAGAAATTGAGGAAAAAATTGCATAATAAATTTTATGACTAATTAGATGAACTCATAAGAATATTCGATGGTAATAAAAATAAAGGGACTAAATAGAGTAATAGGAATTCTCAAAAAATAATATACTAAAGTGCTTATGATGCTTGTATAAGAAGTAGAAATGAAAGAGAAAGAAACGAAGATTTATTTGTTAAATTAGTTGAATAAGTAGTTGAAAAGATTAAAAGAGAGATCATTGATTCTGATTTTTGATTTATAATAAAAATATAATAATATATTGAAATGGGATAATGTTAAATGCGTAATGAAAGGTATTTGCACTTGATATCTTTAATTTCAGGGTTTCAATATATTGTCTAACAAATAACCTTGGAGATCGCTTTGATTATGAGAGTATTGGCAATCAAAAATAATAATTTACGGTCTAAAATTAAGATTCATATATTATTAGAAATGAAGAGACACTTCAATTAATAAATGAAATACCCAATGAGAATAGGTAATATTGATTTATTATACATAGTGAGGTTTTACTGTTTGTAACAGCTAAAAACACAATTGTTGCTGGAACATCGTAACAACAAGGAAATTCAACAGCCTTAACAAATACTAAATTTCCATTCAAACTTAAAAATGGTTGGTTGACAGTAAGATCTGTTAACAAATACCCATTAAATGTAAATGACATTTTTAGGCTTGGAAAAATGACATTTAGAATTTCTAGTCTTAGTTTTAATTCTCATACAGAATCTGAGCTTTTGAACCAAAGCAAGGCAGATTCCAATGATTAATGTAGAATATGTCTAGGAAATACCTAAAGTTCCAATCCTTTATTGAATCCTTGTAAATGCAGTGGATTTATAAAATATATTCATTTAGATTGCATGAAAAGATGGTATTTTATTAATAAGATTTAGGCTCAAAGAATAAACTTAGGCATCAAAATAATCTGAGAAAAGTGAAATATATCTATGGAACTCATTAAAATGTGAAATCTGTTAAGAACCATATAAGGTGATATTTTAGAGTGATGGAGTAACATATCATATGCTGGACCTTTTAAAACCTCGATATCCATATGTGATGCTAGAGTTCTATACAAAAAAGAAGGAAAACTAGGTTGTTCAAATTAACTTAGGAGATCACTTCACTTAAAAAGCAGATGGAGTGATGGTAATAAGTCTTGGAGAAAAGATGAGTTTAGGGAGAGCCAGAGAAAATTGGGTTAGGTTAGGCGAAGTTAGTGTTAGCAGATTTCATGCTACTCTATAAATAGAGAAGATCCAGGAATAGGATTCTCTATTTTTGTTTGACAATAATTCTAAATTTGGCACCTTAGTCAAAATAACAGAGGATATGCCAATTTATCAAGACCTCGAAGTATAAGTTGGCAATTCTTTATTTAAATTGTAAACAAGCAATATTACATGTTGAGTAATTTATAATTATTTATTATTATAAATGATAAATTATTTTGATTTTAGCGATTATATTCGAAAGGTACAAGAATTGCCTTTTGTTGATGTAAAGATCCATTAAATACTTAGAATACTAGCTAAATGCTCCATATAACTTTTTTATCGTTTTAGGCAGGAGCTTCTAGCAGCGATCCAAAAGTCTTAAAAAAATCATTTTATCTTATTAACTAAATTCATTCAGCATACTAGTTTTAAAACATTAATCTATAAGAATTGTAAATAATATATAATGATTACATAAATGGAAAATTGAAGATTGATAATGAAGTACCTGATGCAGCCTTATAAAATTCCTCAAATTCTCAATTATCTAGCATATCAGGTCTCTTAAATAAAAACTAAAGATCGGCTGTCTTATCAGAACCAGAAAGTCAAAATTAAATGAAAGCAAACGAAAACTCAAAAATAGAGTTCAAATAAGATATTTCATCAAAATAGAATATTTAAGGGAACTTAGCTCAGAATGAAAACACAGATAAATTTATAAATTAAATTTAACAATCGAATGCCTAGATGTTAGAAAAAAATGGGAATAAAGAAGCAACTGATTCTAGTATTTAGAATGATTATCAGAAAGTTGAAGTTTCGATACCCTAAATAAAGGAAATTTATTATCTAGCAATTGATTATTCAAAACTGAAAAAAAAATAGTAATATCAAGAATATAGAGATAAAGAAAGTTAGAAATCATAGATATTTTCATAAATAAATTAACAAAGCTAAATCTAATAAAGCACTTAATGTAGTATTTGTTTAGAAAATGTTTAATAAGACAAGTATGCTCTTACAGCATGTTAGCATATATATCATAAATAGTGTTTAGCTAATTTAATAGAGGCATCATATGAATTTCCTTTTAAATGCCCAAACTTATAATGCAGGGAAGAAATATTGAGGGATGATTTAGAAAGTATAGTCTCAAATCAAGTTATGGACAGAATAGAAAAAATTGCTTTCAATTAATACTTATTGCAAAACCCAAACGTTTTTTAATGTCCAACTGAAAACTGTAAAGGTATTTATGAAATCGAAGGACCTATCCAAGTGTGCATGATATGCTAGAATTTATTTTGTACTAGATGTAGGAGGTTATATCATGAAGGAGTATGTGGTGAATAGAGCTTTATCAATGCAGCTTAAGAAGCAAGATATAGATAATGTTCTTAATGTTAAAGGTGGATCGAGAAGACCGCTGGATGCAATCATATCACTTGCAAATGTGGGTTTTAGTTTTGTTATCTTTGTGGCGCTGTATGGGTAAGAGGAAGGGATTGTGAGTGCAGAAATAGACCATAATAATAAAATGACATTAATGCTTAACAAATACCGCATGATTTAAACGAGATTTAACAATTTGTCAATCAACCCCCTCAACGTTAAAGTAATTCTTAGAAAGTTGATAAGGTTCTAAATAAATTGGGTTTAAGTTTTGTAAAAAAAATATTTAGAAAATGGTGATACATATAAATACAGAAGAAGAAATGATTGTCATTTTGCATATTTACCTATGGCTAAAATTTTTATGCATATTCATATAATATCAAACTACTTCCTATTACTGATTTTCAATTTGTTCTGGCAAAATGTTATTAATTTCTTAGACTTGTTGGTTCTCAACAAATTAATCCTAATTTTGCTATAATTATTCTGAAGACTCCTTGGGTTCAATATTCTAAAGTTCAGGAGCTTCTGTTTATGTTTCAATGAATTCCTTTTTTTCTACTTATTCTTACTATGGTTATTCATCTTATTATTTCTATTCACTATTATTCTAAGTCTTAATTAGATTTTATTATTATTGTTAAAATTATTCATCTGTTTGTTATTATTCAGTTTTATTTTAAGTATCCTCTGATTACTTCCCTTTTTTCACAATCTTCTTATCATCAGACTTTTTATCTGTTGTTTTCTATTCAGGTTGTTTTACATTCTATTTATGGGCAGCAGCCTTGTTATCTGTTTTCTTCGTATCCTTTTTATCTTCTTTTTTTTCTGGTTAAACAGGTTGTGCTGGCTAAGCAGTTTTTGGTTTGACTGGTTATTTTTCAGCCTTTTTTTCCTCTTTCTATTATGTTGGCTATTTGATTGCTTATTCTTTAGTTTCCTTTGTTTCTTTAGTTTCTTTGATTTGTTATTATTTTTATTATGGTTAAACCACAGGTTTTGGCTTAGGTTATGGTGGTTGTTGTTATGGTTACTATTACTATTTGGTTTTATTTTGATTTCCTTCTTTCGGTGATTTGGGTTAGTCTATAAAAATGATGATTTAAGTTGAAATACTTTTTTCGATATCAACAGGTGTTGTTGTCTTTTCGACAATCGTACTTTGACTTAAAGGTTTAGGGGCATTAACAGGCTTGGGATCTTTTACTTTTACTGGTGCTGGGTTTTTTTAAATTGCAGCAGTAGATGGACGTTCAACCTTTTTAACATCTAATTATGTGGTGGGAATATATTAATTTCAAATACCATTATTTTAATGATTGTCCATTTTTGGCTCTTATTTGACAATTTCTATTACATACTATTTAATATTACTCTTTTCTTCTTCCACTTTTATTGGTTTTAGATTTCCTATTAATGTTTTCAATTCACTCATTTGGTCAAATAGATTTTTGATCTATAACTCATTTGATTGATCTTTTTCTTTCAAAACTTCAATCCTCTCCAATACTGGTTTGAGCAATTCATCAAAAATAGTTTGCACTTCTGGAGCCACTTATTGCATGTATATATATTCAAATAATAATAATTATTATATTGTATTTCTAAAAGCCAATAAATAATGAATTTTTTATCAAATAATTTCCATCAAATGCTTGTTTTACATATAGGGCAAGTTGATTTAAAAGTAATCCAATTTGATATGCAGTCTTAGTGAAATTCATGTTTGCAAATTAAAACCTTCGTTTCATCCTCACCCATTATTATGGCTTCCTAACAAATTACACATTAATTATCTTTTTCATTTTATTATTCCATCATCTTTTATATCTATACATCAGGCTCATTCAAATGATTCTCTGTGATTTGTTTGTGTATAAAGTATTGATAGAATTATTATTTATTCATTTAATTCACTTCCTCATCTGTATAATTTTTAAATAAGTCAAAATTATTTAATCCACCCTCTTCACTTATTTCTTCTTCTTCTTCATTACTGGAATCGTCGCTCTATGATGGAAACATGTTTTATATTCTTTAAGTAAGATTATTAGTTTAGAAAATGGAATTATTGTTAGAATCATTTTATAAGGGTGTTAAAGGAGTGGTCTATTAAAATTAAGAAATATTTTGGAGCAGTGGATTTGGTGTAAACATACTATTAGGAGTTTATCTAAAGCTAACTTATTATCGAGGGAATTACAGCTACTAAACAGGCTGTTGTTATTACTCATAATTTGTTCTAAATAAATTAGTCAGTTATTAGTTTTATGGCTATATTGACCTTTGAATTTCAAGAAACCTTGAAATTTATTGATTTGTAAAATTTCTACTACTAGTTCCTTACTATTAAATTCTACTCTATTAAAATTATAGAGTTTGTGCTGGTTATTATTCTTAAGTAGCATTCAATTATACATTTTATCTTGTAATATTAATGACTGTGTTGGTGGCACCTTACGAAATTATATTCGAAATATTTTATTAATTCTATTAAGATTTTATGTCATTTCTAAATTATTGTGAGTTATTCATTGCTTACTAAAATTGCTACAACTAGTTTACTTTTTCTTTAAAATTCTAAAAGAATCATATTAATTAAGTTACAATTTATTATGGGAAATCTTATTGTTAGGGAATCTATTCTTCTTCATTCAATTGATTTCTTTGAGAATTATCTTGAATATTTTTCATCCCACACTTTACATTATGTACTTCTTTGCACATGTTTGGTACATAAGATAAACAAAAATTGCATTGAAATGTACTTCCTAAGTTGGATTGCATTATGTAATTTATAATTAAATATATTAATATACTTATAAAATAATCTAAAACCTCATTTTTCCAATATATAAAATATTGGAAACATATTCTAATCATGAGTAATAATTAAATTCAATTTTTGAATTAAAATTTCTATCAAAAATTCTAAGTAATACCTTAAAAATATTAGAACTTTTTTTTTAAAGATTACATTTTAGAAAAAAATATTTATTTTAATTATCATGATACTTTCGATAAGAATAATATTTTAATTGATGTTAACATTTAAATTTATAATTTCAATAGCGAAAATTGTTGCAATTCACAAGATTTTGCTTTTTCAATTGATAAACTTCATCATATGAATCTAGACTTTAATACGCTCTGCAAATCGGGCATGAGAATAAGCCATTAGACTTTTTAGAGATATCAATCATATTTTCTATATCATTTTAACAGTAAGTATGCCCACATTTTAAGGGATATAACTGTTCTGATGACTCCAAACAAATTGGGCAATATTCTTCTTCGAATATATTATCGACTGGTTTATCCAATATAAAATAACCCGTAAATTCTGACTGAGTATTAGTCATTCCATTTCGTCTAACTAATTACGGCATTTCAAATTCTTAAAAATCTAGTTCTTCATCAGTTTCAAGACTATCCAATTAATCTACTCTGTTATTTTGATTCATTTTATTATAATGTTTATCTGAATTGTATTTCTTTTGTTTAAATTATTCTATGAATAAATGATGGGATAAATATAAATATTAGCTATAATAGTNATTTGGTGTAAACATACTATTAGGAGTTTATCTAAAGCTAACTTATTATCGAGGGAATTACAGCTACTAAACAGGCTGTTGTTATTACTCATAATTTGTTCTAAATAAATTAGTCAGTTATTAGTTTTATGGCTATATTGACCTTTGAATTTCAAGAAACCTTGAAATTTATTGATTTGTAAAATTTCTACTACTAGTTCCTTACTATTAAATTCTACTCTATTAAAATTATAGAGTTTGTGCTGGTTATTATTCTTAAGTAGCATTCAATTATACATTTTATCTTGTAATATTAATGACTGTGTTGGTGGCACCTTACGAAATTATATTCGAAATATTTTATTAATTCTATTAAGATTTTATGTCATTTCTAAATTATTGTGAGTTATTCATTGCTTACTAAAATTGCTACAACTAGTTTACTTTTTCTTTAAAATTCTAAAAGAATCATATTAATTAAGTTACAATTTATTATGGGAAATCTTATTGTTAGGGAATCTATTCTTCTTCATTCAATTGATTTCTTTGAGAATTATCTTGAATATTTTTCATCCCACACTTTACATTATGTACTTCTTTGCACATGTTTGGTACATAAGATAAACAAAAATTGCATTGAAATGTACTTCCTAAGTTGGATTGCATTATGTAATTTATAATTAAATATATTAATATACTTATAAAATAATCTAAAACCTCATTTTTCCAATATATAAAATATTGGAAACATATTCTAATCATGAGTAATAATTAAATTCAATTTTTGAATTAAAATTTCTATCAAAAATTCTAAGTAATACCTTAAAAATATTAGAACTTTTTTTTTAAAGATTACATTTTAGAAAAAAATATTTATTTTAATTATCATGATACTTTCGATAAGAATAATATTTTAATTGATGTTAACATTTAAATTTATAATTTCAATAGCGAAAATTGTTGCAATTCACAAGATTTTGCTTTTTCAATTGATAAACTTCATCATATGAATCTAGACTTTAATACGCTCTGCAAATCGGGCATGAGAATAAGCCATTAGACTTTTTAGAGATATCAATCATATTTTCTATATCATTTTAACAGTAAGTATGCCCACATTTTAAGGGATATAACTGTTCTGATGACTCCAAACAAATTGGGCAATATTCTTCTTCGAATATATTATCGACTGGTTTATCCAATATAAAATAACCCGTAAATTCTGACTGAGTATTAGTCATTCCATTTCGTCTAACTAATTACGGCATTTCAAATTCTTAAAAATCTAGTTCTTCATCAGTTTCAAGACTATCCAATTAATCTACTCTGTTATTTTGATTCATTTTATTATAATGTTTATCTGAATTGTATTTCTTTTGTTTAAATTATTCTATGAATAAATGATGGGATAAATATAAATATTAGCTATAATAGTTTTAAACAGATTTTATATAAAATAGAATAGGGTCGTCATAATAAATTATTCTTTCATTTTCTATTATTACACTTCAACTATGAATGCAATTCAAAATTCTTTCTTAAAATAATAATATTAAAAACATGTTAGATTAAGAATAGATTTTGAAAACTGAGAATGTATGTTCAATATTGTTTCACATTTACAACAAAATCTTTTTTAGAAGCCAGTTTAGTATAAATTAAATTACGTTTTACCTATCTTTTTTGAATAAAGTACTTCTATAATATGGAACTTATCAATGAATAGATTATTATTAAAATATTTGTAATATATATCCATCAATAAGCTCTTTAAGAAATAATAGGAGTGAATAATAAATAATTTACAATCCAAGTCATTGTTGTTTTTATAATGCAATTATAAATAAATGTAGAGTGAATAGCATCGCTTAAGTACAAATTCAAGTGGATCGGTCGATATTGGTTAACTCTTAAAAAAGTACAAATAAGCAAACACAAAATTGAGCCCTTTGCCTCTGGAATAATTTGAATAGGTAGCTCTAGATAGTAAAATTGATCTTTTGCAACAATTGCCAGACAATGATCTAACCCAATTTTTAGGGTTTAAAGAACTCAATTAAGGGGCTGTCAGCGAGTTGAAACGCTCTTTATTACAATCTAAAAGGATGTGGAACAATTATAGTCAGTCCTTATTTACTGAGGAATAGTAGTAGGATCAGCCAAAATATTACACTTCTAGAAAAATGCAATTAATACACAACAGAGACACTTTTAGGCAAATCAAAGAAAAATACAAGAAACAAGAAGAAACTTAGATTGAGGAAGTCAGAAAATACTTTCAAAAAATATAATCAAAAAGTCCAGGAGTCAAATCATATCCTTCTATGCAATATTAAGACCTACAGAGAATTGAATAAATACGCAAATAGATAAGGTAAGGCAATCAAAGTGAATTAATAACTAAAAGTAAGGATGCTGAACAATTATAAAGGAGATTAAATGAATCGTTAATCAACGAAATTAAAATAAAGAAACAATGTGTGTACATATATAAAGATACTAATTTAAATTGGTAGCCATGCTCTAGGAATGCTAGTACTATGCTGGCATATGATCATAAATTATATTTATACGGAGGAGCAGGATCTAAGCAAGCAGAGGACTTTTGTTATGCTAACATTGATAAATGTAAGGTATTAATAAAATTGTAGAAAAATATAAATGGAATCAAATTAAACTGGACGAAAAATCATCTAATGGTTATAGGGGAAATCATTCAGCAGCAATCTATAAGAATTTCATGATCATCTTTGGTGGTGAAGTGCACTAGGTAATCAATGATAAACGAATAAGCAGTGAAATAACCAGTGACATTAAAATAGTAAATCTAAGTAATAAAATTCAATAATATCAGTTACCAATGAACTTAAAGTTTTAAAGTAAACAGGAATCATACCTCCTCGCAAATGTCATATAGCAGAAGTCATTGGAAGAAATATGATTGTCCAAGGAGGGATTGATCTCAAGGGTTAATACTTAAGAGATGTGATTGCCTATGATATAGTAACTCAAAGATGGTCATAAGTCTTAACAGAACAACATGTCTGCTTTCCCGATGGAGTAGCTTTTCACAAGTCTTGTGCAGTCTTCCATAACACTTAAATAGAATTATATAAAAATGATCCTGAAGTTAAGTTTAATTATTAGGGAGTTTTCATCTTCGGCGGCTTTGATAAGAATGGCCATTACCTAGACAAACTTATTAAAATTGATATCACTACTAAGCCTATCAATTTTGAACAAGTTTAGACTAAAGGACTTTCACCCAGTAAATTATCTGATCATATTTGTAGTTGGTCGTTGTTAACATTCAATGAATTATCTAGAGCAATATCAGGTCATAGTTATTTATGGAGGCAAGAATGATGATCTTAATATAAATGGGTTTTTAAATGATATTCATTTGCTTGACATGAAATCATTGACTTGGATTAGTGTAGAAATTAAAGGGTTTTAAGTTGCAGGTAGATGTGGACATAGTGCTGCTTGTATAGATTCAAAGTTATACATTTTTGGAGGTTGTAATTATTCAGGCTTTCTGAAAAGTGATCTGCTTGTAATTGAACTAGATCCTATATCAGCCTAACAATTTGGGCAATAGGATGTAGTTGTTGAAAAACCAATAAAATCTCAATTAAAAGTAACATTCAAAAAACAAATTCATAAAGATCATCTCACTGAAATTAAAGAGAAAATAGATTAAATATGTTTAAGACCTTAAAAATAAAGTCTTTTTTTACCTAAACCTAGAAGATTAAGCGATTTACTAAACTCACTGAATTTGAAAGAACTTATTTAACCAAATTAGTAGGAAAAGGATAAAGATAAAGAAAAAGATAAAGAAAAAGATTAATAATAAAAATCAAGTAGAGGTTCTAATAGATAATCACCAAGGAAAGAAACCCCTAGAATGCCAATCAAAAATATCAAAAGAACTATGACCACTATTGTTAATTCAAATTGAGTCAAAGTTATTATTTAAAGCTTTTAATTAATTTTTCATTCTAAANCTAACATTGATAAATGTAAGGTATTAATAAAATTGTAGAAAAATATAAATGGAATCAAATTAAACTGGACGAAAAATCATCTAATGGTTATAGGGGAAATCATTCAGCAGCAATCTATAAGAATTTCATGATCATCTTTGGTGGTGAAGTGCACTAGGTAATCAATGATAAACGAATAAGCAGTGAAATAACCAGTGACATTAAAATAGTAAATCTAAGTAATAAAATTCAATAATATCAGTTACCAATGAACTTAAAGTTTTAAAGTAAACAGGAATCATACCTCCTCGCAAATGTCATATAGCAGAAGTCATTGGAAGAAATATGATTGTCCAAGGAGGGATTGATCTCAAGGGTTAATACTTAAGAGATGTGATTGCCTATGATATAGTAACTCAAAGATGGTCATAAGTCTTAACAGAACAACATGTCTGCTTTCCCGATGGAGTAGCTTTTCACAAGTCTTGTGCAGTCTTCCATAACACTTAAATAGAATTATATAAAAATGATCCTGAAGTTAAGTTTAATTATTAGGGAGTTTTCATCTTCGGCGGCTTTGATAAGAATGGCCATTACCTAGACAAACTTATTAAAATTGATATCACTACTAAGCCTATCAATTTTGAACAAGTTTAGACTAAAGGACTTTCACCCAGTAAATTATCTGATCATATTTGTAGTTGGTCGTTGTTAACATTCAATGAATTATCTAGAGCAATATCAGGTCATAGTTATTTATGGAGGCAAGAATGATGATCTTAATATAAATGGGTTTTTAAATGATATTCATTTGCTTGACATGAAATCATTGACTTGGATTAGTGTAGAAATTAAAGGGTTTTAAGTTGCAGGTAGATGTGGACATAGTGCTGCTTGTATAGATTCAAAGTTATACATTTTTGGAGGTTGTAATTATTCAGGCTTTCTGAAAAGTGATCTGCTTGTAATTGAACTAGATCCTATATCAGCCTAACAATTTGGGCAATAGGATGTAGTTGTTGAAAAACCAATAAAATCTCAATTAAAAGTAACATTCAAAAAACAAATTCATAAAGATCATCTCACTGAAATTAAAGAGAAAATAGATTAAATATGTTTAAGACCTTAAAAATAAAGTCTTTTTTTACCTAAACCTAGAAGATTAAGCGATTTACTAAACTCACTGAATTTGAAAGAACTTATTTAACCAAATTAGTAGGAAAAGGATAAAGATAAAGAAAAAGATAAAGAAAAAGATTAATAATAAAAATCAAGTAGAGGTTCTAATAGATAATCACCAAGGAAAGAAACCCCTAGAATGCCAATCAAAAATATCAAAAGAACTATGACCACTATTGTTAATTCAAATTGAGTCAAAGTTATTATTTAAAGCTTTTAATTAATTTTTCATTCTAAATATGTATTTAGTTTTTGTATGACTATGCTTTAGAGTAATCTAAAGTTTAATTACATAATGATAATATTACAATAGTATCTTTATTTTAATCAACTTCCTGTTTCTACAATCGTAAAAATCTTAAAACTTATTTTTAGATAATTAATAATTACTAAAATTGTTTGATCCTATTTATTAATTTTAAATATCATATGAAATATTAATTACATTATTTGACACTATTAAATTATCCTTAGAATAATTATTAATTATAAATAATACACTACAAAAATATCTCATAAATTAAAAGTTGAAAATTAAATTTTAAAGTATGGTTGCTCAAAACATTAATAAAAAAGAAAGGAAGATTCATTCATATAAAGTTCTGGGTACCAATCAAAAAAAGGAGGCTTTGGAGGAATTGTTGAATGATCCGAGCCAAGAAAATTTCGTTTTACTTAGCAAAAAATTTGACACAACAACCCGCAATTTAAGAAGATGGTTTAATTAAGGTTATATGAGAAAAGGAGGTTGTGGAAGAAAAAAAATTAATCCATAAGGTGTAATCCGATTAGAGGAATGGATATTGGATGAAACTCGTAAACTAGGTAAGAAATTAAGTCGAAACCAAATTAAGGAATAAGCAATTAAAATTTTTAATATTGAATCATTTAAAGCCTCCAAGGCATGGATGGATAAATTTATTAAAGAACAAAATCTTAAATTTAAAATAAAATAAATTCTCTTAGAAAAAGGGTTACTCTCTAAATGTTAGGTATTAAAACATCAGTAATTCCAAGATTCTCTCAAGGAGAAGGAATGCGAAAGATCTACTACAAAAAAATAATTAAAAAGAATTAAGCTAGAGGAAATGAAAGCAAAGTATATAAAGGGGAAGTTAGATTAAATACTTACTTAAGATTTTGAAATAGGTTAAAACCTTATAAAATAGGATACAATTAAGATAGGTTACAATAATAAAGAAGATGATATGTATTTTACAGCTAGTTTTGATTAAGAAGCTCGGTCATTTGGAGAAAATTATGAAGAGCAATTATACCTAGGATTTGATTGATATTAGAATTGTAATTTAGATTATTTATATTTATAAAATGAGCTCTAAATATCTTTGAATAAACTTCTAATATTCGTATTCTAATGAAATAATTTAGGGGGTAATCAGGATTATGAATTTGTGAAAATATTTAATCATTCAAAATCAATTTAACTATTATTAATTAAATAATGTTAAATCAATAAGAATAAAATGATGATGAGATCTAGTCTGAAAATAATGACGAAATAATTAATTTCGATTAATTTGAAGATAACGAAGAAGAAATAGTCAATACTTCGAATAACAAGTCATAATCAATACAATACCCGTTTGAAGAATAAAATTAGGACTTGAAGTAAGAAGGAAAGAAAGAAAATGTGATCGAAGAGATGTTTTAATTTAAACCAGAAGATGAGCATGACAACATAGCCAAATTTGGGAGTATGCATTGTGAGGAAGACTTTTAGAGTTGGAGGGATGAAAATAAACAAAATAATTAAGACGAATAGGCTTAATAGATCGATGCTAAGACTGGAAGATAAGAATAACAAGCTTAAATTGTATATCGACCTAATTTAATTGTGGATATGCAAGAATTCTTGTAAAAACCGATCGATCAATGTAAAAAGATATTTTGAAATATTTATTAGAGCATTTGATTTAACTGACAATCATCAAGGATAAAAGTGGAACTAATAAGTTTCATCATAAATACCTATTGTATTTGAGTGATTAACCCAATAGATTTTTATGTTCAGCAAAACGATAGGCTTTCAGTTAACAAATTCATTATGTTGTATCCACACTCTCAGATAAATTTGATAGGAAACACAAGTCTTGTTTGGGAAAGATAAAAGGGACTCGTGGTATATTTAGATTGTTTGACACTGGTGATAATCCAAAAGACGCCAAGTTCTTAGACAAAGTAAGGAAGGAATTATGCTTGATCAATTTCCAAAATTCCAAATAGACTGGGTAAATTAGATAAAGTGTGATTGTACCAAGGATTAAAGATGGACAACCTTGTGAATTTAAGCCATTGAATGATACAGATGGATTATTGAAAGCCTATCATTCATTACAATATAAGGATCAAATTATGCATTTTATGAATAAGATTCCAATTTACAATAAGGAAAAGAAGATTTATCAATTGTAATTCAATGATAGAGTGACTATGCCCTCTGAAAAGAATTGTATAATTCATGATATCAATTGCACAGATAAAAGTAAGTTTGTGTTACAATTTGGAAAATGTGCAAAAAAGACTTATTCAGCTGATGTCTCTCATCCCTTATCTATTTTACAAGGATTTGCAATATGCATCTCACAATTTGAGAAAAAAGTTTGAAATCAACAATGAATAAATTTGTTCTCTTAAAAATATATTACGTAATTTATTCAAATCATTTATAAATATGAGAAATGTATTCGTGATCTTAGCACTTTTGTTTTGTGTTGCCAATACAATAGACGTTGGAGAAGAACTGATGAAAAGGGAAATATTAACCAAAATAGTTGATTATGCTGGTATAGAAATGCCTCACGAGTACTAATTTATATTATCAACTTTAGGTTACACTTACTTTGTTTACCATGCAAATTAATGATGAAATAGGTTCAAAAGTTTTCATCAACCATTCTCTTATCGATAATTAGAAAAGAATGGACACTTCTTTGTCCAAAATTCAAAGATCCAGCCTTTTGTGAAGGAATCAATTAGACATTCATCGATTAATTCTCTGTACATTTTCTCAAGTATTTTACCCGTTAACTATATATAGCAATTACTTAGCACCTTCAAATGCATGTCAGAATTTAGGAGCTTGTAAATTGGAACATGAACCATAAACAATTAAGGATTACATAAACGAAGTTATGTCAGACAAGCTCTCGAAAGAGGAACAAAGACAATGGCAAGTGTTGGCTGAAGAAAATGTTTTAAATTAAGAAGATTACACAATTGCTTAATTTGCAGATTTACACATTGATGTAGAATATTCAGTTGGAGCTAATGCCTTTTGTGGAGCTCCCTTCTGTTGCAGAGAAGAGAATGGAAAACCGAAAAAACCAAGCGAAGGGGCTTAATATTGGGGAACTTATGCACAATGTGATTTGCCATTTAGAACAATATAAGATCTGATCAAATTCACAGGAGAGAAAGTCAAGCCAGATTTCATCATATGGACTGGAGATAGTACATCGCATGATGTCTGGCATTAATAATAGTGGAATCAAACACTACCTACTAAAATGATTACGGAAGAAATCAAGAAGCAAATACCTAATTCTTAATTGTATGCTATCTATGGAAATCATGAGGGTTACCCAGCTGATCAATATGATATGATAGGAGAGGCTACATAATGGTTAAGGGATGAAGTGGCTGACATGTGGAAACAATACTTAACACAAGAAGCATACTATCAATTAAGGAGAAATGGTTACTATTCTTAAGTGGAGGAATCAAGAAATCTCAAGTTCATCGCCTTGAATTCTCAAGCTTGTGATTTACTCAACTTCCACTTAATGGATGGAATCACAGATCCAAGAGGAATGCTCAAATGGCTCATATCTGAACTCAAAGAGTCAGAAGCCAAACACTAATTTGCTGTGATCTTTGCTCATATTCCACCTGGAGACACTTTTTGTAATTCTTAATGGGCTGACAGATTTAGTGTTGTCATTGAAAGATTCGAACATGTCGTGACTGGAATCTTTTATGGTATTGTTATTTACTATAAATCAAGGACATACACATTAAGATCATGTTTAACATATTAGATCTAAAATTGATGGTAGATATGTTAAGACTTTGTTTATTGCTCCTTCCGGAACTACATTTTCATATTAAAATCCCTCATTTAGAGTCTTTTAATTTAATGGCAAAAATAACCAAGTTTAAGATTATGTCTAATACAGATTAGATCTAGCCAAAGCCAATAAGGATGGATAAAATGCAGTCCTGAATTGGGAAATAGCATATCATTTCTTAGAATACTATGGATTAGAAAGTGCTTCATTGGATCATGTTTCATCCCTCCCATATAGATTGGCACATGACGATGAACTATTAAAGAAATATATCTACAGCTATTCAACAGGAAGTGAAGTTTTATATAAATAACACCTTAAGTAAAATATTTCATAATAAAACTTAGAGACCTCAAAAACTTATTCCTTAAAAAAAGTACTAAAAGCTTTTTCATTTGTGGAGCTGAAACCTCAACATTAGATGATTGGTACGAATGTATTGGTTTCTTTGAAAAGTTTAAGGAATCCTCCTTCCTTACTTTTAAATTATTAGAAAAGTTTATTGGTAAATGGCTCAAAGAATGATCTAATCATTAATATTATAACATAAAAAAATCGAATAAATACACTTTTCATAACGTTACAATAATAATCCCTCATTTGGGATAGGAACAACATTCGAAAGAGATTATTGATTAGAGTTCCATTTATTTTTAATTTTATGAATTTTAGGAATTTTCGATAAAATATTTATTATAAAACAATTATAATATCACAATAAAAGACATTTTGATGATCTTAACTCAATCAATGCTAATATTAGTCTATAAGTCCATCCTTATTGGTTAAACACCTTCCCTAATGTGTTACTTAAGATTATTTGCTTCACAATTGAACCGTAGAATGGATTTCTTAAAATATAGCAGATCTTGATAATATAGATGTATAAATACTATAGCTTCTTTGGCTCTGATTGCAAGTTCCTCTTTCTGACTTTTTCTATAGATTTTAATTCTGAATTCTATAAGTAACCTTAATAAATCAATAATGAATGAGATAAAATATGGTGTGTAGCTGTCTCCACCATATTTAAGAATCAATGCGCAATATATTAATGGACGAAAGAGATGCAAGATTTCTCCGATTTAAATCTAATCATTGCAAATGACATAATACTCTAAGTTAATTAAGTTTGGATTAATAATCTTTCTACTTCACATTATTTGGAATTGGCAGCATTGTTAATAGAGAAGTTTGTTTATCTTGAATCACATCATAATAGCCTAGATTGAATTTTGGAATCGGATCTTTGATTGACTTGAGTTCATCTTTTATTGATTTTTCATTGACAACTGATGGATTATATTCCAGAGATCCCAAATTTTGCTGGAATTGTATGGCAGCCTCATCTTCTTGAAAATCTGTTTCAGAATAGTTGTTATTCTCTGAAATCATCAACCCACACTTATCCACCAATGCCCATTTTCTTAGTTTTACAAGCAATTTCAATGTTTCCAAGGCCAAGAAATACTGATAAATTCGCTCTTTATTAGAAATAAATTAATACTTTCAGATGATTTACCTAGGTATTCAGCAAGGAATTCTACAGCTTAAATAAAACTGAGAGCTTTGGGAATATGTTATTTTTATATAAATTACATTTAATATTTAGATATTAATATCATGCTAAACCAAAACACTTTAATGTATTTTAAAAGCAGATTTCTGACAATTTCTCCTAATCAACATTCAATAATTCAGACATCACTTCAAGTACTTATATTATTTTACAAGGTTCATTTCTACTCTTAACTAGTTGTCCTTCTTTCCATTTTTCATTAAATTGAGCCTAGAATTAAGTTTTAACATATTTGCTAGAAGGATGGCTTCTTTTAATTTCACAATATGGTGCATCAGTCTCTAACAATAATTTATCCAAAGGGATTTGCTTTGCAACATTAATATTTTCCTGAGTTTTTAAAGAACAACCATTGACACCGACATAAAGATCCAAATGTAAGATCTTTTATAACTCATCTAAAGGACCAGTGAATGAATGCACAACTCCTCCAACGATTCGATGTCTATTCTTCTACATGATGTCGTAGAAATCATCTCTTGTATTCCTATTATGGAGATACATAGGTAATTTATATTTTTCAGCTAAATCAAAATGAGGTTCAAAAGCTATCATCTATTCTTACTTCGTAGACCTTCCCAATCTATCATAGTCTAATCCACATTCACCAATGGCTACTAGCTTCTTTTCTTTGAGTGCCAATTCCAGTTGGTCTCTCAATTCTCCCATGTACCCGTAATAGTTTTTATTAAGTTCAGAAGCACGGCAGGGATGAATACCTGCAGTGGTATAATAATTTGGACTCAATTAACATAATTCTCTTGTCTTTTTCAATTCACTCAAGCATCCACTTGAAATCAATAGATGCTCACAACCAACATCAGAGGCTCTCTTCAACACATCCTTATAATCAGGCTTATGGCATTTCTAGCGATGATACATTCCATAAAATTAGTCATCTGTAAGATTGACAGCAATATCAAATAATCTGAACTTCGTATTTATTTACATTATTTAATTAAAGGATTTACGGAAGTTACACTAAATTCATAAACTGATTTTAATTAATTTTATTCTCATCCCTAATCAGTAACCATCAAAAATACTGTAGAAAATTTATTTCTTTAATTTCATTGTTTCCCAAGTAAACAACGAATTGCATGTTATTTAATTTAATACTTTAAACATCTCGCATTTATTTAGCAATAAGAATTCTACCAAATCAAGGTAAAATTCATAAAAGTAGAAATTCACAATTCTCCTCGCTAAAATAAGTTAGCAATCATTCATATATGTATTAAAACACAAAATTATTAAGAGCACAATAATTATTTAAATCCCATTAGATTAGAGTTCAAACAATCTATGCATTTTATTCACAAGAGAACTTAATTTATGAAGTAATAATCAGAACTTTTTAAATCATATTAATAGCAAATTCATTGATGGGTTGCAATGCAAGAATGCAATAGATTCTAGCATCATAGGTATTTAAAAATTTTGACTTAGCCAGTTTTAAATTAAAATGTTCTAACCTCGCGCTTGTATCTTCTGCATATGTAGGAATATTAAGGCTATTTTCATTCTATTTAAATTGCTTTGAGTTTATTCACAACATAACAATTATATTCCATCTTAATATAGATTATGTAATTTTTAGATTAATATTTATTTTTGGTGATTAGCATATTAGGGAAGTCAAAAATTATCAGATCTTAGAATCCATGAAAATGATATTACAAATAATATTTAAGAAGAATGAAATATTTATATAATTATTTTAAAAATGTAATAACCTAATGAATAATTTGACATACAAAATCACTATGTAGTATTTGATTTCTAAAAATGTACTAATAGGATGTCCATCAATAGGAACACATGAAAAAATTGAAAGAAAAATTAGTTGAATTGAAGGAAGAAATTATGTAAATGCCCAAAGGTATTAAATTGTTTAAGAAGTAGATCCTGAGCTATTCAAAAATCATCAGCTACCATTAGCAAGAGTGAAGAAAATAATGAAATCAGATGAAGATGTCAGAGTATTGTTTAGTATATCGCTAGATGATTGCTTAAGAAACACCAGTTCTATTTGCAAAAGCTTGCGAAATTTTCATTATTGAATTAACACACAGAGCATGGCAATTCACGGAAGATGGCAAAAGAAGAACACTCTAAAAGACTGATATTGCAACATGCATTTACAACACAGAAATCTTTGACTTTTTAATGGATATCATTCCTAAAGATGAAATTAAGTCAAATCAAGTTCCCATCAAAAAACCATAAGGCCAAGATGGTTACTTCTCTAATGTTAGTCAACATGTAAATGCCTTTTAATATTTAGCTTATACAATAAGTATAAATGAGTTAGTAGAGACAAGGGCAACAGTTTCCATTAACTAATTTCAGTCAATATTTGGGCAGTGGCTAAAGATGACACATTATTTGAGTGTTTACCATTATATAATATTAAATGTTTATACCAAAGAAGGGACAACAATAATAGCCATTTTAATTGAGTTGATTCGCAACTTAAGTAGATTGCAAAGGATGTATATTAATAAAGGGAAAATTTTAAGTATGGACGTGCTGTCTCACAACAATCTCTCATAGCAAGATTGTAATTGAAAGTTCATTTCATTAAACATAGACAACAGTAATTTATGTTGTTTCTAATTCTTACAATAGGATAATATAAGATATGCATACGTTTAGTAGTCAAGAATAAAAACAAACCAAAACATTATGTATTTTCAATTATTTCACTCTATCTAAAAGAATAAGATAAGAATATGAACTATAAATTTATGATTTAAGTTCACAATCCTAATTATCTGAAACTCTTACTTAATAATTACTTAATTAGTTATTAAGTAACATCTATTAAATTAATGCTTATCTTAGTCTCAATAGAAAATACTCAAAAAGAATTATGCAGTGATAATTTATGAAGAGATGAAGAATAATAAGAATTATAAAAATGAAGAAAAGTCTATGTGATGTAAGGTGATATAGAAAATAAAGGTGTTCATAAAATTATTGTTGATATTTCCCTAAAAACAAATATTTCTCAAATAATGAAAAAAGTAACTTTTTTAGTATTTTAAGAATGAGATAATGAAGGTTTGATTTAAAAATGAACATGTGTTTAACAAATTTATAAAATAAAAATCAGAGAATATCATAATGATGATGATTATTAGCTTAATTAGTAAGGACACTCAAAATAATGAAATATAAACAACATTAATTAGATTCTCATTTGGAAACATTTAGGAAATGAAAACATAAGTATAATAATAGTTCTGCCAAAGATAAAAGCAATGAACCAGACAAAGTTCCATTTAAACTTCATTAGAATAGGCTTTTAAGATTGTTTGATAATTATTTAATGGAATGAAAGTGGTAATTATAAAAATAATTAATTTTTGTATTCATTTCTAAATTATGGACTCTCAATTTTATTATTTCAACATTTTATAGATAATCTATGAGATGAGAATGATGCGAATTTAAATGTAGAAATGTCTTTTTATATTGCTTTGAAATATTAATTGTTACTATATATTGAATCCTTGAATCCAATATGATTTATTCAAGTATCTGATGCATTTTGCACTGTATGATTCAGCTTAGCTTTATTAATTCTTTGCTATTGAATAATAAAATTACTACGCTCATTAATTGATTAAAAGAGTTTATGATTATAAATAATTTAATAAGTTTTATTCTCAACGACCTTGTTCCTTCCCATAAATATATGAGTATGTCCTTTATGGTATACCTATTCCTAAAATGCCTGGATTGATATTCTGAGAATTTAACAATTAAATTAAAGCTAACATCATAACCCAATATTACGAGCATTTTAAAAGTTATTAAGATTCTGTTCATTCAAATCGCTAGACACAGGAGATAATTATCGACTATTTTTTTTAGGCTTGTCTTTTTTCTTATCCTCTGGATTGCATCCATGACATCCGCAATACTGACAACCATGAGGAGGAAGAGGTTTCTTTCTGACAGCCCTTGGAACCTGGCATAAACAAGACTATAATAATTTAATAGTATCTAAACTTTAGCTTCCTTTCCTTTTTTAGAGAATGCTTTCATACATTTCTTACAGCATCCATTCACAGTTTTAAAATCCGAAGACTCATCTGAACTTGAATCTGAAGAAGATTTTCTCTTCTTTTTGATTTTTTTTTATTTTTTCTTTTCATCCTCAATAGAACATCCTGTACAATGGCAAGATAAACAACCCTATTCCCCAATTTAAATTCTTCTCTATGAAGCAGGCACAATACAAACACAAGTTTTAGGTTTAATAGAACCTTTGTCAGATTTAGTACATTATTAACAACACTAAGTAAAATTAATTAAATATTACATATTTCCATCTACCTTTTTTCTTTTCTTATTGTTATGATAATGAGGACTCATCAGCTAAAGTAATTGTATATGAATTTACTTATTTAAGATGATGGATCTCTTATAATTATCTCTTCATCATCACTAACTGAAGAGTATTACTCACTTATTTCATCGTACACAGGTGATTTTTCATGTTGAAATTCTTACTGAATTAGTCTCAATAACTCCAAATCATTCAAGCCATTATTATTGTTACTCATTATATTATTTATATATATTTATTTATAAATCCTTATAATAAGATTAAAGGGTATTTATAATAGAACTAAAGAAAAACATTTAATAATATTGGAAAAGTATTGGAACATTTTTAGTTAAAATTATCAATATTAAATGTTATTGTATTTTGTGTGGCTCATAATCTTTAGATGAATGAATATTGAATATCGTCAAGACATTTCTAATTGGTTGTGTATTCAACTCTGTCTCCCTTGAATTGAGCATTCTTGAAGCCAACAAATTTCAATCCTTCAGGTATCTGCATAGACTTTATATGGAAATCAAACTATCCATAAAATAATGAATGTGTACCTTGTTTAACTCCTCAACATTCTCACAAATCTACCCTTGTTCTCCTTAATAATTGCATTCACTAAAGACAGTAATACATTCCTTAATGGGGGAGTAAAGTAACATTACATCTCTAAACCCCCAGGAAGCAATGTCTGCAGTTACCTATAAGGTTGATGTAATGGATAATTTAAACTCATCCCTACTGTGCTCAATCACTTAATCGATAAACATAATTCTTTCCTTCCATGGACTTTTAGGGTCACCACAAATGTTGGATTATCCAGGGTCATTCCACCCTAAAAGTTGACTCCAAATTTATTTATCATCTCCTAGAATAACCAACTCTTCTCCATCCCATCTGTCAATTTTGTACATGGTGATTCTTAATCTCAAAAAATGATGTGGAGGAATGTTGGTATACACTTTTGAAACTTGAGCTTTCTGAAAACATATAGTAATAATTATTTACCTTAGCCAATATTTTGTAACCTCCAAAAATGTTGACGTCCTTGCCACACTGTGTAATAGGGGAGGTTTCAACTTCAGCTTAGATGGGATCGATATTATCTATCTACCATTCTCTACTCTTTTTAAAACTGGATGGTTCATTGAACTCTTTGGCCAATATGAACCAATCATCTTTATTGACACACTTCCCTTCAATCAGTTAATGGGTTTCTTCACATTTCAAACATTCATAATCTCCTGATCCGAAGCAACTTCTACAGAATTTTGGACATTCAGCTACAAAAGCGAAAAAATCTCGAATTCCCCATGATTGATCCTCAGGATCTAAAATATTGTTAAAATATTTGTACCTTACTTTAAAGAAGAAGAGAACTTTATGGTCATTTCATTCTTCTTATGCTTCTAGATTATTTCTATGTTCACCAATTTCTAGCCATACCCTGGTTTAGAACTTAAAATTCATAATTAACAGGATTTACTTTCCGCATATGTTTAATCCATCCAAGATTTAGAATGTTTACTTATAGACTTAATCATCGTCAATGTGCACATAAAATTGATCGTTATCCCATTGTCCAAACTATAAATTATATGATATTATCATACTTTCCATAAAGTGAATTTGATCATTACTCTTGAATGAGGAGGCAAGTTTTTTGTTTATTTTATTAAAACTGCTTTGCTACCTATATTGTCAGGCCCTCCAAACATAACAATTCCTGAGCATTGAACGGACTTTTGTCTTCCTTCTAGTAAGTTCCATCCTTCTAATGAGGTGTCAGTACGAAACCAACTAAGATCCACTTGCTTCCAAAATTTGCATTCGATAACTTTGTCATTATGACATATGCCACATTGAGAAGGACATTCTTTAAAAGAGATTTTGATATTTCTCATGCCCCAAGCTTATTTATCTGCTTTCTAAACTTAAGTGCTAGCTATGACGATAGTAGCTGTTGGAGAATTGTGAGCTACTTCAAATTCGACATCATAAACTTTATCACTGTTTGGGATTTTAGGACCACCACATAATTATTTTGCTCCTTCTGTAAAACCCCATTTCATTTCCCAAGGCACACCATCGACAAAGACTTAAATTTTATCATTTTCCCAATCGCCTATTCTACATAACTGTTGGGTAGTACTTCCATAATTGTATAACAAATTTAAGTCTATAGTGTGGAGGAATCTTAATCATCTTTGTTAATGTTGTTTAGGAACCGAATGACTTTAAACCTCCTAAAATTTATATTGGTCCACATTTGGTTACTACATCAAACGTAGATTCATATTGATTTTCTATCACCCATCCTAAATTTGCTCACTTTAAATTTGTACCATTTAAATCATCAATTTTTTCATCTCTGAATGCCTCATATGTAGGTAACCATTGAGTTACTCCAAGATCCAGATTGCACACAATTAGGAACAACCCTAAAGCGAAGTAGATATTTGGCATTAAAAACGAATATATAATTAATATTGTTCAAATGTATTCATTTTCTGTTTTTTAATTCATAACAAAAACATGTTTTTGCATTCTTATACTAAAATTATAGATTTCAACATTAAAATTCTCAATGACCCCACTATTTATAGGTAACGTTTCTCATTTTCAAATATTTTAACTTAATATTTAATAATTAAAAAATGAATAAAAAGAAACTAACATACTTTTCTTACCAAAATTTCAAGCCAATAAGTTTTAGTTTTTAATAGCTTACCTTTCATTCTGCCTTAAAACCTCCTTTAAAATTAAGTTAATTATTTTGATAAAATTTATTTCTTTTTATTTCATAAGTCTAATATGTCAACTAATTAGGAAGCAATAGCTACATTCTATTCACCCAAATTTGAATAACAGTGCTATCTTTGTCAACATGGTTTACATGGCGTAGAACAGCAGACTCATTCAACAGGAATCATTGTAGGTGAACCTGTCGGTACTTATATCATAAATTATTGTAATAGTTGTTTATTCAACGCCTGAAGTATTGGTTGCTCAAACTGTTGGTTAACCTATACCTGTAAAAAGAGGAATTTCTCAAACCAATCAAAGAAATGTCTAAGTCACTACTCCACAGAGAAATATATCACAAACAAATTAAATTAAAAATAGCCCAACTCTCATATAATCTTAAGAAATTTAACATAATCAACCTAAACCAATTGAATATGAGACAAGATAAACTTATTAAATACCTATTGAATAGTAAGTTGTTTAAAAAGCATAACTTCACAACTCGTAATAAATTTCAACCTTTTATTCTGGAAAATATGAAGAACAATGTTATTTATGTCAACATGGTTTGCATGGTTAAGAAGTCACCACTACCACACAAAATAATGGTATCGTATGCTTTTAATTGATTAGTTGTTTACTAAACACCTGAAGTAATAGTTTCTTAAACTGTTGGTTAACCCTTGACTTCAAGAAACACCACAACTGTTTAAAACTTTTCACAACTCATTAATACCCCTCCCAAAAATAATTTCATTTAATCTCAATAGCTTCAACAATCTCCAATTCAGAATATCTAATTAAATGTACCCTAAAACTAATAATAAATTATTTCTACGACAACCCAATAATTTTAATAGTCTCCAGTCCAAAATATACAACTTAACGTTCAACAATCTCAACTCATTCCTTAAATGATATAATAACCGTAAGTCTAATATATACCATAAGTGTAAAATTATTAGGTCACCATACCATAAAATATTATCAAAGAGACTACAATCTAAGAATAATAATACACAGCTTAAGAGTAGATTGAAATGTATTGGAGGTACAAGGTTTATGAACTTTAAGAGAGAGTTTATGAATTGATGAATTAGATTAGTCTTCAAAAGTAAGGTAGTCTGTAACATCAAAGAACCGGGTCTCAAGTCAAGAAAAGCACTGAAGATTCATTCAAAGTACTCTCCTATAAAATTAAACTAGGTTGAATAAGCTAAATAAGAAATTTTGCAATTAGAAAGCCAAGTCAAGGTAAAACAAAAGACCAGTATAGATTTAAGAAATAAGCTCAATCTTATGATCTATCGATAGGATCCTACTGACGAAGCCACTAAATTTAAGGAATAAGAGCTATAGCAGTTAAGACAAAAATATAACACTTTAAATTTTAAACATTAGAGCAATGTAGAAGATATTGCAATGACTCAAGCCATTATAGAGGCCATAAAAAGTGGAAAGGGGTACAAATTAGTGTCTGTACGAGAACAATAATAAACATCAAGCTACAACAAATCCAGTCAAGGGCAACAGTAATATAATTAAATTATATGAATATTTAATATATATAAATAATATAAATCTGTATATTATTGTTTTATTATTAAGTAACTTGAAAGTGACTTATTTAAATCAATATAAATCTCAAATAAAAAATACCAGTATGAAAACCATGAGAATTGTTGAAGTGATGTGGGAGCTCAATTTTCAAGGCAAAAAGGGTTTATTTGGTGAAAATTAAATGGGACTTGAAAAATTCCTAATTTATAAATTTTGATTTAATAATATTAAATTCACAATTTTTATTATTCATCGCAGTAGTTTAGCAACTCATTGGCTGTCTCCTTGAGTTTTTCTATATTCTTAAGAGACCATGGCAACCTTTTGACAGTATAAGACTATAAGTTATTATAATGCAACTCTTTACTTTTTTGTTGGATGAGATGAATTCCCATGATTTTTCTGCCAAGGCTTTAATTTTTTTATTTCTATCGTTTTCTATGATGGCATCAAGATTATCTGAGAATAGAGATTAGAATAATACCTAAAAAGGTCTTGTACTAATCTATAAATTATTTGGATTGGAATAATTCATGCAAAAATTGATTGTTCATGGTCTTAATTTTGCTATTTTTTCTGAAGGGCAAGGATATCTATTTTGATTTTTCTGCTTGAAAAGATTGCTAGAAGAGTTTAGAGGCAGCTTTGAGGTTCAGTTCTAAAATTTAAAGATATCTAATTACTTGATTTTGTATTTTTCTCTTGGATTTGATGGAAAATCTCTCTGAATGCTTTTCTCAAACAAAATTTGATTAATTCTTCTCTACTCTTTTGTTGCGATCTGATTTTTTTGGTCAAAGTGTCTAAGATCTTGATTACCTTAGCACATTTTTTTTCTTTCAGTTTTTACATGATCTTTTTTATTTTGGAAGAATCTGCAAATAGTAAATGGATCATTTGCTCTAGATTTTCCAGGGTGATATCATCATAATTCATTTCTTCAATTTATTACTGTATAGTTTATATTTGACTGAAGTATTGTTAGGGCTGTTTAACTTGGGATGCATCCTTTATAATTTATGCTATAGAGATATTTTGAAAAGTTGTTACATTGATCGCATTTGATATCAAAGTTGATAGTTGGCTGAGGAAAATTAATGTTGGAAGTTAAAATTGGAGAACCTAGATTGTGAATGGGACTCATCAAAGGATTTTGAAAGTTCATCATCAATAATAATTGCGAACTTGTTGGCCAATAGGGTAACGGATACATACCAAATAAGGGAGGGGATTGAGCACCATCTGAATGATTCATATATTAATTTAAAATTCTTTTGATATCGTCACAATAAAAGATGAAATCGAAATAATATGAATTAATTAGAAGATTAGTTCAATCTGTAAAAATTTCTATGGCTATAAGATGCCATAATCTATGATTTATAATACTTTTAATATCACTTCAACTTTCTTGAGCTGTGTCGAGAAACAACAAAAGTTATTATATATGTATTATACAGATTTTCATGCAAATGGGAGGAATACTAAAAACAGCATTTCAGGACATCATTTCCAAATGTAATATAATTGAAAGGAATGAGAGGAACTTTAAACATGTGCACGTATCCCTCATTTAATATATCTTGCTGGAAAAGAATATGGGTATTAAACAACCAACCTATTTCTAGATGTAGCTAAATACAATGGAGAAAATTGTGATCATCTTAAAGGCACTGAATTGGATGCATATACAGACTATGAATCAACTGCTCGAACTGTATTGAGATTGATGTGGTTTTTGGATTATGTGGCAGTTCTATTGGAAAAGCTCCTCAACAAACCTAATGACAGTTTGGGTTCTATTTGTGCTGAGGCCTACAATATTGCTTTGGCTCCTCATCATCCATTTGCTGTTAGATTTGCAGCTAGAACAGGCATGCTGGTTGTTGGAAGGTATGTAACTATTCAAATGTTTAGTCGAGAGTCGTTGTATAAGATTATATTTTAAAATAATGAAGACATTTATTCGACTTTGCAATTATGTTGCCATAACTTCACTAAGATCAAAAATAGGCTTTGGGATCTTTACAAACAAGAAGAATTATGTGATTTGCCATGAATAATATTATTAAAATAGTATTAAAATTCATTTATTCTTTATTTTACATCTGTTGATTAAGCTTGTATATGGATATTGATGAGATTAATCTAGATCATTTTCTGAATTCTTAGATTGTTGTCGAAATATAGAGACCTTGTTGCCCCTGATCTCTGGATTCTTCTACGTGTTAAGAGATTGGGCCTTAGATCTTGGCTAACTGGCTGGTCTCTATAATTCGATCCTCTTATTCCAAATTGGAGATCTCTCTTTTAACTCGTGATTGTTGGACATTTCATAGTATCCCAATAAAGGGATTTTCTCAAAAACAGTTTGACCATTTTTCTGAAATGTTGATAACTTCAATTCACAGATCTATGAATTAAAAGACTATCCAGATTTCTTTTGTTCACTTAAACTGATCAATTTATCAATAATTAAATACTCCTAAATTGAACTGATTAGACTCGGATAAGAAAGTTCATTCAAAGATTCATTGAAGAAATCATGTCTCAATATTTGAGATGCTGTGGGTCTTTGCTTTGGATTTAATCTTAACATCTAAGCTATTAAATCCTTGCAACTCTAAGGAACTTTGATTGAATCTTCGAACTTGTATTCGACTGCCATATTCTTCTTTAGTATCCCTGCTTTCTAAGTATCTTTAAACGGATGAGTATTATAAATTCTTAAATTTAAGGTTGATAAAATTAATACAGTTAATAATAAATGACACCAAGACTGAAGATATCACATTTTTCATTGTACATCTTCGATCCCTCCTTATACATCAAGATCTCAGGAGCAACATATCCAGTTGTTCCACATCTGTAATATAATTATTTTTAGTCCTTTATGTAGGTTGCCAAACCAAAATCAGCTATCAAAACTTCGGATGTGTTAGATTTACATAAAATATTCTGAGGCTTCAAATCTCGATGCATAATCCCTTTTTAGTGCATATAATCAACACATAAAGCCAATTAACGGGCAACCATCCTAGCATCTCGAATACTTTTATATTATCCCTGTTTGAGTAATTCCCCTCCTTAAATTAATTCCAAAACAAGATTGATATGTTCTAATTTGTTTATTATTTAATTAATTACTATTAGTCTCAAACACCTGATGAAAAGATATAATGTTCGGATGATTAAGTTCTTTCATTATCTGGATTTCATTCTTTAGAGACTGCTCTTGTTCCAACTTCTTCTATTAAATTGAATAGTTTTTCTAGACTCTCTTGATAGCATAGTACTACTTATTGTAATTGCTTTTGGCTATGTAAACCTAAAGACTATTGACTTATTTTAAATTACTTAGGCACTCGAACCAAATCCAATTTGTTTCATTAAACTAAATTACGTATGAAAATCTGTTAAAATGCAATGCTGTTAGAGTATCTCTTTGAAATCGTCGTAATCTTTCTTTTGATCAGTATAGAGGTCTAGAATAAATCCGCAATATATCAGTTGCAATTGATATCTATAGTTGTTGTCTAGTAAGCTGTAATGCAAGTATACGCAATCTAATTTCCTGAACCCTTTCATTTTCTGAATAAAATCATATTTTTACAGTGTCTCCATACAATAAATAATTTCCTTACACAGAATATAGTCTTGGTATCCATTTTTTAAATATCTTCCCCTTTTTATAGAAAGTAGTGCAGTTATCATTTGAAAATTAGAAATTTTCATGCTGATTTAACAATATATGAAAATTTCTATCCCAAAAGGCCTTATGTTATTTTTAAGGGCAATTGAAAAAATAATTAGAAGCTTATTCCATTGTTTTAATTAATATTAATGGGTTTGATAAACTATTATAAAATGTGTGTAAAAAATCATTCATCTTCATTTTTTGTTGTATTTTTTTTTCTTCGTTGACTTGTTTGTTTCTTAATTACCAATGACTCAGAACTCATCTCATCTGAATCTGATTCCAATTCCATGAAATCATCCTCTCTCTTCTTCTTCGGCTTCTTTTTCTATTACTATTGTTATTGTAGTTGTAGTTTATTTCCACCTTTATTTTCTTTTTATTCCTTATCATTATTATTGTCATTTTATGTTTGTTTAACATTCTTTTTCTTGGTTGTTTTTTCTCTTCTCCTATTTTCAAATGTTTCCTTGTCATGATGCTCCACCTTCATTTCATACTCCTCAATCAAAGGCTTGGCATCTTGAGGCAAAGTCCTTTTCAACTAAATTATAGATATAACAATACTACCTTCTTAATTAAAGTGATAAATTAATTGAACACGAATTGATCTCTTAATCTTTCTCTGTATTCTTCCCAACCATCCAAAAGTTTCTATAGAGAGTTCTAAGTTAAATTGATGTGATTAAACAGTATCGATATATTCTTAATCTCGTATTAATCTAATTATGTATTGAATTCATTCATTACTTGTGCTAGTTCCCAAGATAGTGATTAATTTATCAACAATAGACTCAATTTATGATTTATCAATATATTAAGAGATTTGTGATAGAACATTCTCATTCTGATCTTGGACATTTGAAATGATATCCGGAATGGCATTTGTTATGGCTCTTTATTCCTTTTTTTATAATTCATTCAAAAAGTATCTTGCCATAGCAGGTATTTAAGGATGAGGATCATTCAATAAAATGGGAATATGAGACAAGGATGTTTTACTCTTCACCATATCGTTTAATATCAAATGGGTCAAAACAAGTAATGTTACTCGTCGAACTGCAGCACTAGTATCTGATAAATTAGAGTAAATTTATTTGTGGAACTTTTGAATTGTGTTAGGCCATCTATGTAATAAATCACCAATACTAATAATTACATTGTTCTTCATCACCTGATCAATAAGAGGAGATCTAAATACTAATACATTTTTACTTCATTATATTGAACAACATCTGTATGTTCTCTCTGCAGTAGTTTTCAGATAAACACATAAATTTACACATTGTGATTAAACTCACTTGCACTATTGGAGGTTATTATCGTGTTGATGTCTCTTCAGTCTCCATTTAATTTAGACACTCCTCCAGTATTTATTTGACCATTGGAGAAAAAACTGAGAGTAAATTCTATTGGATTAGTTTTAAATCTTGAATTTGATCAACTATGCCATGCAATTTTTCAAATTCGCCTTCTATTCCTCCTTGAATTTTATCTATTTCTTATTCTTTTCCAATTTGTTTCTCCCTCTCATTCTTCAAATTCTTTAATGAATTATGTGTTGCATCAATGAAAATGAGTAATTGTAATGACACTGAACCTGCTATATGGATTGCATGTGCTAGGTGTAATTCTTCCATTTTTTTTTGTTCTTCCACTTCCAAGTCCATTTTATTTGATTTAAATCCTAAATCCTATAAGAGAGTTTCAAAAATTAATTCAGGGTTGTCTGCATTTGGGACCAATTGTATAATCGAATCACAAGCACTAAAATAATTCATATCTTATGAATTCTAGTATTTAATGAGTAAAATTATCAATAAATCGATAGACTTATTGAAGTTTATTTGATTCTTATTTTGACTTCTATCCAATTTAGATAAAATGGTGGCAAGTTCTTTAATAATGATCCAATCAGGATCTTTCTTGTTGTACTTTTGCAATAGATTATAAATTTAGGCTACCTTTTCTAGATTGAGATATGAAGAATTTCTAGTTAATAGGACCCTAACAAAAATTAACATAGAACGTTAATCAACTTCTTGACTGCCAAAGTATTCCCAAAGAACATGGAAAATTTTGGATGGAAATTTATAATTAGGCACCTATTCAGTTTCATAAGACAGTATAATCTTTTCCAAGGAAATCAATTCCTTCAAATTTGATTTACTGATTAGATCAATTAATGAAAGAACAATTTGTCTAGTCTTTTTGGTATCTCTTAAAAATAATTTCCAAAACTTTTTGATTACTTCCTATGATATAGATTTATCTTATGACCACACTAATAAGATCATTCTGCGCAATCCCTAATTAGCAGCCTCATAATTGTACTTTTACAAATAGGAGAAGAGTTTTATAGAATGAATGACATCTGCTTAATTTTTACTCTGGCATAGTTATAATACTTGTGTAATTACTGTTTTCATGCCTTCCAAAAACTTTTAATACTCTTCTAAATATTCTTAGATTTTAATAGTCTCCTAAGCTTTCTTTTTAATAAACTTTATTGTCTCATTCACAACTTCTTATGTGATTTCTCCATTTTAAAACTATTTATCCACTACTTCGAAATCCTTATGTATATTTTGTAACTCTTCTCTATTCCTACTTATTTGTTCTTCTACTTCCACTTAAGACCAGAAATTTTATCTTCCCTGACTCTGAACATACAAGAACCTATAATAACGCACTATAGATTTGAGCAATTGCAAAGAGGACTTTCTCACATAGCCAGAGATATCTCGTAATCTAGAGGAGGAGATTGCAAATATGGTTTGTAGATGTTGTTTTGGCACACAGTTTGAATTCAGGAGTTGGGACAAACATTAGAGTACATTTGATCTACATAAAGCTGTTTTATCCATGTGTCTGTCTACAAGTTATTTAATTAGGTTATTGGCATTTGATAACTACAATTCATCGCTATCTTGCTCTTTGGATTCCTTGATGAGATACTCAATGACATTTGTTATCAATTCAGATAATCCATTCCTAATATGATAATTCTCATTGTCATATAGGCCAATGAAAGCCGATAGTTATTGATAATACACCTTGGGCATTTCCTTTGATGTTTAAGATAGAAGTTCTCTTAGATTTTTAACAGCCAAACTCTCGGTTTGATTGGTAGACTTTTCAGTAATGTAATTGACAAGTAGAATAATTTGATCGACAGTGTACTGCTTCAACCTATCATTCTTGCTGCATCCTAGTAGAAATTTAGAGATGTTGGTCACAACACTTTCCTATTCGTACATCAAATGAACAATCCTGTTTTTGAGGTTCATATCGTAGGATGGCCACATTGCAATTGCTTGAACCAAGATGTCAATCCAAACTTCTCGTATCTATGCATCCTTGATTTCAATTGCCATCTTAACTAAATCAAATATGTATCTGCTGCCTTCTCTGCCGAGATCTTGGAAGGCATTCGCATTAAACAATTATTAGATCGTCTTCAATGCTCTTCTGACCTATTGGCCTTGGATTTGCTTCTATTGCAATAAATTGAGTAATAAGAAGAGAGTCATTTTAAATGCCTATGGGTGATTGGGACTTAACTTTTGAATTTGAAACGAAAGGATCTCAACCAATTGTAATTACACTTTTTGATTTGGATGTGCATCTAGATGTCTAGTGTTAGTTCATATGATTACTCGACCAAATAGTAGAGGAAATCAAAATATTGAGGGTCTTCGATCAATGTTGTGAGTTGATTGAAGCCATCTTCGAATTAATTGATGCGCATCAAAATGAGTCTTTCATCCATATGGCTCACTTAATTTTTCGATCTTACTCTGTACCTGTCAGAGAAATGGTGTTCGCGCAATTCTGAGTAGGTGCCAGGGAAATGAAAATTCATTTAATTTAAATATATATTATGGGGGGGAAACTCAATAATATTAAACCTATAAAAAATGTCAAATGAATTGCCGAAGAATTAGTCAATCGGACAATATATTTTTAGTATTTCTCGTATTTGATTATGCAAAGGCAAGACTTTGGGACAGGGAACCTTTGGAAAAGTGAAATTGGCAACCCACATTCTGACCGGAGAGAAAGTTGCAATTAAGATACTAGAAAAGTAGAAGATCTGCGATCAATCCGATATTGAACGCGTAACGAAGGAGATACAAATATTGAAGAAGGTGCGCCATCCAAACTTAGTCTAATTGTATGAGGTAATATTTTTGAGTTCTTACCAGATAATAGAGACGCCCAAATAGTTGTTTCTAGTTATGGAATATGTAAACGGAGGAGAACTCTTTGACTATATCGTCCAAAACCAACGCATTAAAGATGTCGAAGCAATCAGATTTTACAGTTAATTAATTTCAGGCATCGAATATCTCCACAAACTCCAAATTGTTCATAGAGATCTCAAGCCTGAGAATCTGATTCTAGAAGGGAGAGGCAAAATTAAAATCATCGACTTCGGCTTATCCAATTTTTATTCAACTGATGAATTATTAAAGACAGCATGTGGATCACCTTGTTATGCTGCTCCAGAAATGATTGCTGGCAAAAAGTACAGTGGCCTATAAGTCGACATCTGGAGTTCAGGTGTCATCCTATTTGCCATGTTGGCTGGGTATCTTCCTTTTGAAGATCCCAATACATCTTAGTTATACAAGAAAATAATATCTGGAGATTTTAAGTTTCCCAAGTACATTTCAGGAGAGGCTAAGGATCTAATCAAGAATATATTGAATGTCGATCCCCAGAAAAGGTATACCATTGCAGAAATTCGTAAACACTGTTGGTTTAGTTTTTGTATAAATTCAATCTTATAAAGTTTAATTAAGACAATTAAAAAATACCAACTGGCCTCATTGTTGCTTAACATCGAATTCCAATAGATCCTGAAATAGTTAAATAAATGATTCAATATGGAATCTAAAATGATTATGCTGAAAAATGTGTTGAAACAAATCGACATAATCATGTGACAACCACATATTATCTGTTATTGAAAAAACATATATAAGCAGGCAATAAGTCAATCGCAGGTAATTGTGTTATGTATCAAACTTATAGACATAAACTCTGAATAATTTGAACCTCAAAGAATATCGATTAGGTAATCAACACATACTGATAGAAAGTACATCAATTAAATCAATCCATTGCCCTTGATATAACGAAAATGTACTTATATACATTGGTAATTATCATAGCAAGACACACCCAATAAAGAGATGATTCTCCTGTAGATACAAAACCTAGATTAAATATTTCAGTCAATACTCATAACACAATCTAATAATAGTAGTCTCCAACCATTATGAATCAGTCCGTTGATGTGAAGAGGAAGGACATGAGGGATTTTTAGAAGACTACTCTTTTGGAAACGAGTTTATTATAATAATCTAATGATGTTAAGATTTTGAAATTGAAGACTCCTGTTAGTAGAAATTATATAATGGGTGACTATTACAGTAGATTTGAAAGGAAATCTAGAAATCAAGATAGGAAGAAGTCTATGGATTAGGATTAAACTTGCTTTAGAACATTTTATAAGGGAAGTCCTATTCCGAAAAGGTGAATTGCTATTATGTTAAACTATTTTTTTCTTATTATTTTTATAAAATGGCATTATTGGGTAAAACATTAAAAGGAATAACAACCAAGTCTGGAGGAACTGAGTAGAAGGAAAATATCAAAATAAGACAGGTAACTATACCCTTACAGGAATTCGAAGAGAGTCAAAAATAGGCCCAGGTAATATTATTTACATTTATATAGTTTAAAAAAGAGTAACTACGAAGTAAAATTAGAGAGTAGCAAAGATTGTTAATTTCAATAAGAAGAAACTAATGGCTTATTGTAGAAGGACTATGAGAGCTGTCAAAACACAACAATTGAAATAAGATACTGAATTATACTAGCAAAACAATAAAAGAGAATTAGATTCAAAAGAAGTCTTCATTCAAATGCTTGATAAGAATCTAGATGAAGCAGAAGATCAATATCAAATTGCATAAAGGAACCATCTTATTGATTTGGAGAACTTCCATTTCTTATAGGAGAGTAGATATAGGGCTTTATTGGACGAGTTTGAAAGAGACATCAAAATACTTTAAGAAGAATTTTAAATTGAATTTGATGATATGACTAAGACTCATGAATAGCAAGTTAAAGAGTTGGAACAAATGATTAAAACAGTTGAAGTGGAGGAGAAGAGAAAGGCAGAGTTGCTAAGAATTAACATTAAACTAATAAGAAGAGACAAAAAATAAGGATGTAGAAAAAACGAGTTTGATAAAATAATAATAATTAGAAGATAAACAAACTAAATTTTATTATGATTTAGAGTAGATGCATTAAAAATTTCAAACTGATACTGCAAAGAAAACTGAAGATAACTCTAATTATTATGTTGCCAATAAAGATATGTCAAAAAAAAAAAAAGATAGAGAGATTGGTTCGATCTATAGACAGCAAAAATGCAAAGATCGATTTAACAAATATAAAATCTTATAACATACTAAAGAATGTAATGCAAGGAATTAGGGTTGAAGAAAAGAAAAAGAAAATATAGCCAAAAATTACTAAGATTTACAATTGAAAATGAATAAATTTAGGGAAGAATAACAAAGATTATTGAAAGAATTAGTATATAATAGTCGATTGGAAACTTAAAGTGAGAAAGTATTGCCATTTTATGAGGACACAATAGATATGCATCAAATCCCAGAAAAATTAAGAATGACTTTGAAGTCATAGAAAAGAATAATATGAAGAATTTGCTTATTTAAATGATGTCTATAAGAGATACAACAAGGTATATAAATGGCATTCAATTTAAGGTTTTGTTGGATATCTGAGCAATTCAGAAACAAAAAGAAGCCTTATAAATGAGAGCAATTATCTGTAATCTTTACTAAAATAATACTTGGATGGCTTATCATGTAACGATGATGTGATATCTAATCCTAATCCATTATTTGTTAAGAACTTTAACATAGACTTAGGTAAAACAAGTGACTGGAAATTTGTAGCAAACACTAATAGAAGTTGTGTTTATGGTGAGATGCACTTAAATGTAATTATATGGATAAAGAATTGGACCATTTTAATGATATTTTTATTATTCTATGTCTATATGAATTATTAATTAGATATATTATTTTACATAATTTTGCAAAGCTAAGATATTCAATAATTTAATTCATTATTATTATCCATTTAAGTATTATAATTGATAAATAGAATATTATAAATTACATAGTAATAAATGGAATAATAAACAAAAATACGTTAATATATCTAATTCTACTTAGTAAAATAAAATATATTATTGGTAGATAATTCTACCTTTTTTTTGTTGAGTATATTGGATCTAAAACAATTGTCATATATCTTGCATGACAGGAATTCTTTTTCAACTCAATTATGCAATTTCAAAATCTATTGTAATTGAATCTGAAATTATTTTCTATAAAGTACCAAATAATATATGCAACAAGAGATTTTATTACAATTACTCTCATGATTGCTAAAATAATTTAATATATTATAAAATGAAAATTTGTCTGCCAAAAGAATTTAAGGTGCAAATAGTTTTTAACAATGATATTTTAAATGAGTTAGAAGCTGAAAGACCTTCAGATGAGATGATAGATCGATATCATAATCTATTCGAAAGCAACAAGATTAAGTTGAAGGCATCTCTTGTTATGGAAAAAAGAGGCCGTGGTAGACCTCCTAAATAGAAGTCGCCTGTAATGGAGGAGTCAATAGAAGATGAAATCTCTAATGGAGATGATGATGCACCTGATGATGAGTTTGAAGAAGAAATGGATCTTGAAAATGATGTTAATTTGTCTGTCTCTTCAAAAGACAAGAAATTTACTAAAAGACAAATGCATATGTATAGTTTGGCGAGTTTGGAAGGAAGCGAGTTCTTATAATTGCCTTCCAAGAAAAATAAATCAAAAAAAGAGTTGGCTTTCACAGAGGAAGAGATGATTTACAAAAGTCAGAAAGAACTACAAAGAAAAGAGAAATTACAGAAGCAATAAGAAGAGCAAAAGTAAATGACTGTTGATAAAATCTTGAATGAGATAGGTAGAAAACAAAAGCAAAGACAATAATAAGAAGACAAAAAAACAGAGGATACTCATAAATATAGATCTCTACCTCCAGATGATATTATAATCAAATATAAATCAAATAGCGAAGGCACATTTATAATAATGCCAAAAAATATGAACTCACCTTTATCGAATCCATCGAAAATGATAGTTGAAGATGATAAATATTGCTCAATTTGCTCTAATCTAGCTAGATATCGTATTCCAAAAATGTAATAGAAAGCTTGCAGTCTTGAATGTTATAAATTAATAAAACAATAATGATCAACCTTGCCTTTTAGTTCAATCTCCTTTCACTTTTTTTTTACCAATTTAATCATCCTCTTCCTTTGAAGGTTAATGCTCTCCATTTTATTTAACTTTCTCTCTCTCTTCTTTCTTTTATATTGTTCTAAACTTCAACATTTCTCTCACTCCTTCAGAAACTAAGATTACATAAAAAACATATGACACAAAAACTTAAAAGAATGTGAAATTTGGATTTCCTGTAAAGGAATGAGTCCATGTTAGTTATAAGCCACCTCCTAAGAATAATATTAAGCATCCTGCATGAACAATAACTATCGTTGGTAATGAATTGAATAGCCAATCATATCTTTAGAATAGAAGTATAAAGATTATGACCAAATCTGATATGGCAATATACTGAAAGTACAAGAAACTGCACTAAAATGCTAATATCAATAATTACAAACAAAGAAACTCCAATCATAAATCCAAGATACTCTTTCTCTCTCTTAGCATATTTCACAAATAAATTATACAAAGGTAGAATATAGCACGAAGGTAACAACATAAAAAATGCATGATATAAAGACTTATACTTTGAGAATAACTAAAAAATATGAGAATAAATATACCCCTGAAAATAATGCCCACAAAAATCCTATTGTTGGTCTATGATCTTTAGGGAAGTAATAATCAATATAGGTTTTTTCAATAAATTACCAATCTCCAGTTATTCGGTATGAAACATATAATAAACAACCAACAGTCACAACACTTACTAATAGAAATGCTATCAATTTAAGTGCAAATTTTAGGGTGGTAGAGGTTTCTCTTCTGAAGATTACAGAAATTGCTGCTAATACAATAAAATATTATGGATTTAAATATAGTAAAAATCCAAATAATATTGGGGAAAGAAATCTAATTTTTAGTGCTGCATATATAGTCGACAACAATAATAAGTGATCGAATGCGTTTGTATTCTTTAATATAATGTTTGCAAACTACAATATCAATTATTATTACAGTAATTGGATTCAAATGGTAAAATAGCAAAATAGATTTCCTATATCCTTACTTTGCCCCAAATAATTGCACAATCAAAAAGCTTATCAAAATATCGACTATCAGAAATATGTGATCGTTATCAATCAAAATTAATCCATAAACAACTAAGGGCTTCTAAAATATGCCATCTGTATTATATGGATTGTAGTTATTCGCCAAAAGATATTTTGCTTCCCTAATGTTATTATATTATGTATATGGATTTGAGAAGTAAGGCAGCCAAGTCAAATCTACTTCCCATTTTCCTAGAAACCAGAGTAAACACTTTAATGCTAAAATAATTCTATACATTAAATAAAGTAATATTTAATCAAACATTTTTACTAACACTTCTTACTTTCTTTTTGCTGGGTGTATAAACAACTTTGATTCTATCATTAGTAAAGGTTACATTCTAGTCAATTTCAAGACCTGATGGTTCGGTTTTTAATTTGTGTTAGCAATTTATTTGTATTGGTTTATGATTAATTGAGTTTAAAAATATATTATTCTATTTTCTATTCTTATTGACATTATGTTAAGATATTAAAGTTGCAAATGTATTCTGTAACTCAGGTCTTGATTATTACGGTGCCTTTTTCATTTCTTTAAACATGGGCTTTTCTTTAACATTCTTTTTAAATTCATCTAAACTAAAGATAAATTGCATATATTTACTCATTAATGAATATTTTATTAACTAAATTGGCTCTGCAATCAACTTAAATCTCTGTTTAAATTTCTTTATTCTTCGTTGATAGACTAATGGTTTTCTTTTTGGATATAAATGTAAATTGTTATTAACCTCTTTATTTATTGTCTGCAGTTTTAGGAGGATTTAACATTTTGGTGTCAAAATCAGATTAGTTCATGTAATTAGGATCCATTTCAGTTGATCTTTCCTGACTAATCTTGTTCGCAAGTTTCTGCTCTTTTGGTTCTTCTTCATTATCGGATAATAGGATATTCGGTATGTCATCATTATTCTATTGTAACTATTCTTATTCTTTTTAGTATTCTTATTCCGCCTATAACCTTAATTACTCTTGCATTTAGAGTAATTTAAATTGATTTTATTCAATCATTTTTATACAATCTTCAATTTTCATAGAAACATCAAATATATCAGTCTGACAATATGATGTAGATTTATTATATTAATTAAATTTATTTCTGATGATTGTTTTTTTTATAAGTTAGGAAGTCAATTCATGGATATCCTCAATGTCTTTGTTTTGAATCTGATTAATTTTATTCTAAAACTATTTTATTTGAGAATCAGCCTTTTCTAATATAATATGGATATTTCTTTCATTGACTTCAAATTAAGGATATCCCATTCTTCTCATTAAAAGGGAGAATATTCTTTCAAAATATTTATTTTGATTTTCTAAATAAAGTGTGCGCTATTCCAGATACAGATACTTATGAAGTTACATCTCATAATTCATTAAGATAGATTAATGTTTGGCCTTCATCTAATTTAATTCAACATTCAATTGTTGAGATTGTAATTATTCCTCAGAGAGATTACACTCCAATAATTATATTTACTTTTTGATATCATCAGTTCTTTTATCTAGCAATCCTCTTGGATTACAAGAAACATCAAAAATATTAATAGATCCAGATTAAGATTTTCTGAGAACTTTATGTTTTTACATTTTCTCACATCTGGCTAAATACATCCATTTATAAAGAGCGTGACCCTTAATGCATCTTTTAACTTAGGATAGCGTATCTTTTTGCAAAATGGATTCAGCATATTGCTCTAATTTTTAGACAAAATTGGCTTTTACTATGGATATTAAATAAGTTAAATACTAGCTTCTTCTTTCATTTCATAAATATATTCTATACCAGACTTCAGAGTTTGTCTAATTTAAACAAAATCCTTTTGTTTTTCTGCTTCTTATCCATTCTATTTATCAGTTAATATTTTAACTTGACTTCGTAGCAATTACAATTCCTTATCTACTTAAGCTGTAAATAACAGGTATTATTCTATTTTAAATAATAACCTTTGTTACCATCAATCTTATTTTTATAATCTGAAAACACTCGATAAGATGCTTAAGATTGGTTTATTAATTCGTCTATTTGTTTGTAATCGATTCCATAGCCAGCCTGCCTCTTTTCAAAAATTTCAAATATTTATTTATTACCAATCACATCTTATATTCCCCTCCAGAACCGATTCAGATCTCTATCTATTATTAGAATAGCTTTAATTTGTTAAACAATGTCAGCCTATGAAACTAATTAAGAAATGGTTTTTTTGAGTTTCTCAATTTCAGTCTGTTGTTAATTAATTTAGGTTTGCAATTTAGTTTGCTGTGATCTTGCTTGTTGTGACATTTCTTTCAATTTAGATTACAAGTAGACTTGTACTTCGGCTGGAAATGACTTAGTAATGTCATAGTATGTGGCATCTATAATATCATCATCTTATTGGCGTTCCTTCCTTAGGAACATTTCTTTAAGATGCTAAATATCTTTATAATACCCGATAGTTATATCTTGGATAACCTAATCTCTTATTCGAATTTACTCGTCTTTGAAATTATCATTTTATTGTGCTTCTCTTATTATTGATTTGGTTCTCTTGACAACTACTCTTTTGCTATGCTTAATGGTTTCCTCGTCGTCACTGCTTATGAAACCTTCATTTTTATATTTGTTTTCGTTAAAAAGAGTTTAAATTGGGATGGGAGAATCTTGAGATTAGCTAAGACAATTTACTTTAGAAATAGCTGAGTAAGTTTTATTCGACGACTTTCCAACTCTTATTGCAATTTCTAAAGACTTGCTGTTGTAGTCTCTATTCTACTCCAAATATTTTGATCATAATATCTGCCAAAAATGCTTTCACCAAGTCCTGAGCCTCAATCATTGTGCCTCTGAATTCTAGTATATTTTGACATAATTGATCAATGAGAGACATTAATAATATTAAATAAATAAAAGAATCATTATAAAAATTTAACCCTTTTTCCAAGGCTAGATGATTTTTTCTATCGAGTCATTAATCTTCTCAATTCCACGAATTGTTCTTCGACATTATATTCCTATTGCTTGATTTGAAATGTACCATTATCTATTTATAACGTGCTTCGATGCTTGGCTTCTTATGTTTTAAAACAAAGGAACGATTATTATTATTATGAGGAATCAGTTGTCGAATAGGAAGAGTTTTTAAACTCGTTTAATTGATAACGTCATTGTATGCTTGATTACTGATTTGGGGTCTGATTCTACATGAGATGGTATGTGGGATTTCTCTGTGCGGAGATTATTGTTTAGGCAAGAGCTTGCTATAATTCAACTTAGGTTTCACAGGTTTCAAGTAGTAATCGAAAGAATTCTCTGGCAGTTCGAATTACGAATAATCAATGTTTACTCTCCTTAATTTTTGACCTACACTCTCTGAAACTCTCATTTTATAATTATTATATTATTTATGTTAACTTAAAACTAATAACATTAATTTGATTTTAAAACCAGGCAGGCATCACAAATAGGTACTAACACTCTACCCCTCAATATATTTATACTCCTCTATTAATGATCCCAATTATAGATTATTGTTATATTAGATTTTAGTTCGTTAAGACCACCAAGACATCCTTAAGGCGAAAATTAAATGGAATTGCATAGGTAAATTAATTGAAATAGGAAAGAACTTAGAAGCCTCTTCTCTAATAACGCTATAAAGTCACAGCTGATGAGACTGATTCGAGAATTCATAAGATCTCATTACCCTCATTAACTAAATTTCGAAAAACAGAATTTAATCCAGTAGAGAATAGTAATTGCTCAATTTCATCTAGTTGCACAACCTGTATCCATTCTGAATCAAGGCAATGGGTTAAGAATTCCCAATCGCTTACCCAAACTCGAAAGTAAAAATGATATATCCAAATCCAAATATGACATTCAATTCAACCAAACTCCAAGGGACGAAGACCAGAAGCCCAAACAGAAGTAGAAGAAAACTTCGTTTACTCCTGAATAAAGAATTTCAGAAAGCCCTGAAAAGAACAGTTCTTATAGTAAAAAGAAGGGAGGAGCAAAGTAATGGCAAGGATTGAAATTTGTCCATAAAACCAAGGCTGGCTGTTAGGTTAATAAACAGACAAAGACCAATCAAGATGCAGCCATTGTATTTCCATCAAATATTGAGAGGTAAAAATGAGCAATTATTTAGAAAGTTAAAATTATGGATTAGTTGGGATTTGTGATGGACATGGAGTGAATGGACATTTCGTTTCAGATCTTATCAAATAAAGGTTACCAAGTAAGTGATTTACATTTAAACCTAGTCTATTTGGAATTCTAATTATAATCTCAAAACCCTGATATGGAGGAATGCTTTAGAAATGCTTTTGAATTAACGAATTCAGAGATCCTTTAAAGCGAATTTGACACAGCCTTGTCTGGATCAACCACAGTCATAGCTCTGATCCAATAAAATCAGTTATGGACAGCCAATGTTGGTGATTCCAGAGCTATTTTGTGTAGAAATTCCAATGGCTGGAGGGCAATTCCATTAACCAGAGATCATAAACCATCTGATGAAGCTGAAAAGTAAAGAATTCTTTAAGCTGGTGGGAGAATCCAAAGCTAAAGAGGTGAGAATCATGAAATATCCTAGATTTCTTTGGGAATAGTGTAGGTCCAGAAAGAGTTTGGCTTTCGTATATAGATGCTCCAGGATTGGCCATGACTCGGAGTATGGGCGATAAAATAGGAGCACAGGCTGGGGTTAGCAGTGTTCCTGAAGTATTTCAATTCACTTTATAACAAAATGACAAGTTCCTTGTTATTGCTTCTGATGGAGTTTGGGAATATCTATCAAATGAGGATGTAAGAATGTAATATGTAATCGTTGTAGGTCATGAATATCGTAATTCCTTATTACGAGAAGGGGGAACTCGATTAGGCAGGAGAGAAATTAATGATGGAAGCCATTCACTCTTGGAAGAAGAACAGTCCTGCAAGAGATGATATAACTTTTATTATTGTATAATTAAATAATTGAATTTCGTAATTATGTGTGGTAAAATTAATTTATTAATTGTTTATTTGCATGTCTTTACATTTCTAATACCTTGGCTAAGGATTGAGCAGCCAAAAAACTATGGAATTATTACAAAAGCATTGTTCATCTAAGTAAAATTGTGAAATTTAACTCAAGTGATCATAATAAAATTGCTGAATTCGGTGCAGTTTTTGATGAATTATTGGAGTAACAAAAATACAGAGATTTGATTGTATCAACCCTTGAGATTATCAATTTATCACCAGATAAAACTTGTAATTAGCAGATCATATTTTAGTATTACAACCAATCTATTCTGCCATTTAATATTGGATGACTAAGCTAGAGTCTAAGGAATAATAAGTTACTATTGATCTCTTTTTAAAGCACATTGAGTAGATAAACGAAGAAGCCATTTTTAAAACAAAAATGTATTTCTGCATCCCTATTTACAAGTGTGGCACAGCTATTCAATACATTGAGTTCAGCTCCATTGTCGTAGAACCTATTTTTGAAATTACTTGAATGCGCGAAACGATGGAATACACAGCAATTAATTATATCTCCCATAATTTAAAATATCAAGGAATTCTTGAATTTATGGACTCTTAGTGATGCTGAAGTCTTGAAGATATTAAATGCTATTTCCGATTTGATCGATCCCCAAGAGTAATACATCATACTTACTTGTAGTTAACAATACGTGATACAAATTTCTGAATACATTTTGAGAAACGTCAATACTTCTCAAGAATAATACATCAAGACCTTTATAAACTTTCAAAATATTAATGTACAATTAAAATTGATATCTTAAGTAATCCTTCTTAAAATTGTGTGAAATCACCTAGTGTCAAAATTATTAAGTAATTGAAAAGACCTAGGCTGCTTAACTCATCAAATTGGTGTTGTCTGGAGACTTATCAGGAGTCTAAAAATATCTAGAGAAGGAAGCAAATTATTTTAAATCAATAAGTATGAATGTATATACCATATCAGATCTAAACATTAACTAATATTTGACCTAGACAAGAATAGCAAAATTTATTCAATTATCAGGCTAAAAATAAAGTTATTCATATTAAGAAATAGCTGAGGCTTTAAATGTATTGAATTTCGTTATATTGTAGATCAAATTAGAAGAAGTAGAGATTTGGGTTATTCATGCAATCCAATCTTAAAATGTTTCAGCTTAAATCGATTAATCTTAATAAAGAATTTTCATTTTGTAATTAAATATAATAACATATTAGAGATAATTTCAAGAAATTATTAACCAAAGAGGATTGGTAAAACTTGCACAAAAAATTATCAGCTTTGTTAACCAAGCTAAAAATCGTTCAAACCTAATGAGGATGGTATATTATTAATTTTATAATAATAATAAATATATAAACATCAAGGTTTTCTTTTCTACACTTCTTATACCATCTTTAGTTGTTTCTTGTTTTAAAACATCCCTTGATTAACTTATTGAATCTATTATCCTTGAAAATTAAATTGAGCATTCAACCCTTCTTATTAGTAATTATTCACTGACATCTAACACATTTATTTCATGCCAAAATTAGCATAATTCTTTCTTTTACTGGCATTTTTAGCTTAATCAATATCAATAATGGCTTATGCAGAGACTTTTTTATATTTCTAATCTATGAGAATTCTTTATTTCATTTATTCTAATAACATTTCTGCTTCTTCATTCTTTGATTATTCACATTTCATTCTTGCTAAATCAATGACTTCAGTGGCTTAAACCCGTAAGAACTCTCTGGTGACATCTGCATTCGCATCATTCTCTCCAATTTATTCATCTTCGTTATACAATTTAAGTTATAAGAATGAAACCTTTTAGTAAACTTATTTTGAAAATGTGTTGCTGAATTACAAAAATACTTGAACTACTTGAGGGACTCTCTATTCATCGAGGATTTACTCACTATAAGGGGGGAGTGCTAATTCAAAGACATAGTCCTTCCTGGAATCTGATGCAATTTAAGGAATTTTGATTTAGTAAAGTCTTTCTTATTCTAGAGGTTTCCACATATCACCATAGGTTTTTTAGATTTTTATATCTTGAAAAGGAATGAATGGAGCACACTTAATATCAATTTAGACCTTCTCTGCCAAAGCTGAAGATAATCGACCCAAAGCATCTGCAAAGAATTCATCTAATAATTTCACATTTTCAATATAATAAAAACTTCCTTGTCCTACTTTGCAGATATTAGACATCAAAACAGGATCATGATCACTTCCATATCCAAATGAATGAATGGTAACTACATCTTCAATTTGATCCTTCTATCTTTAGATATGCTCAGTGGCTCCTTAAGCCTAACCATCTGACAATAAAAATATGGAAGTCACTTAATTTTTCATTCTTCTTTATTCGATTTACTTAAAAGCAATCTCAGTTCCTGCTGCTATATTAGTTGATCCACCAACTCTGATAGCAGATATAACCTTTTTAAAATTATTTTTATTCTCTTATGTTAAAGTTTTTAAAGGAGTAAGTCTTTAAGCACTTCCGTCAAAGGTTACAAGACATAATCTATCCTTTTCACTTAGAAAATCTAATAATTAGACAAGAGATTATTTAACACTGGCGATCTTTTCTCCGTTCATACTTCCACTTTTATCAATAACACACATTAAATCAATACCAGCCTCAATTGAAGAGTTATTTTTAGCATGCTATTAGATATCCTATGTGATAATACTCACCATCGCTGGCAATCTTTAACTTTCTGATTTTTTTAATTTACAATAATCATATTATGCTTAAACTCTAAAATCTATCAACTCCTCGAGATTTAAATTCAGTCCAACTTACTTGTGATATTAATATAAAATAGCATCATCATCACTATAAAAACCTCTGCCTGTTCCATACATAGCTAACTTCTATATTTCCTAAGTTGAAGTTTAAGGTCTATTAATAATATTCTTCTCAAATTATTATGGCTTTTGAGATAAAACTTGTGACTATTGCTGTTTTAAAATTGGTTGTTATTGCTAAACTGGCACTTATTATTTTATGGGAATTTATTATTTTTATTAATTAGCACTTTATAATTATGCCCTTCTTTAATCTTGTAGTTCAGCTCTTTGTTCATTTTTTAAAAGATTCTTCTTCTTAGCCTTCGTATCTTTAGCGATTTTGATTTTATTGATGCCTCCGTTTAGTGACTAGGACATTTATTAATCATTGTATTAAAACCTAATTATTATGTATGTAAATACAACTATTCTTGGAAATCCTCATATGATTCTTGATCTTTGGTTTTGGTTTCAACTTTTTATTTAGAGTTAAACTATGATTAAGGTGTTTAGTTATACATTTTCTTTTAAATTACTTAAATTTCTTATGGATATAATTTTCTTTTATTAAATTTTATACACAAGATATTATTGTTGATCTGAGAAATTCTGTCAAAGAACAAAGACATAATTAATCTAATATTAGAAATTTATATAATTAATGAATTTTCATTTTGTTGGTTTGGTTGCCATGGTGAAGGAATACATGTATAGGTCGTTAAATGACATTAGATTGCGATCACCTCCAAATACTATCATAAATTCGCCAGCCACAACAACCGAATGACCATCTCTTGCACATGGTTTTTTGCCAATGAGTTATGCTTATTACTGTTTCCTTCCCATGGGAGAAGAAATCTTTCTTTATCCACCTTTATCTTGATTTGTTATTAAATTAATGGAATTTTTAATCTATTCAGTAGTTGGAGAAGAGCTTCTGAATTTTTACTTTTCTTCTTCTGTCAATTCAAATTCAGCTCTATGAATTATGAGAATATTTACAGCATCTACATCTTCTTTTATTACCACCTTCTTTTCTTGAGTTCCTCCATATTATTTGTAGCTTAAGACACATTGTTTTGTTCTGTACTTATTTTCTGTGTCCCAGCAGGCAAACTGATATTCTTTAATGAACCTCTTCTCTATGGACTCCTTAATTCAGTGTCCTCACCCAATAAAAATAAAGTCCTGTTTTAAATATCTTAGATTTTAGCTTTTTCCTTTTGTTTGTTTGGTTTGCTCTGACTTGCTTTATCTAGTGAATCATTCAAATCATCATTCACTTATCTTCTACTGTTATCCTCTTCCAACAACACCCAATCATTATTCTTAAACATCCATAAGTCATTCTTCTCATGAGTAATATCATGGATTCCTCCAAATAAATACAATCCTTAGTTGTGTGTTACAATAACTGAAGAGGATCGAGACTATTGTAATACATTAATCTTACTCCTGGAGACTTTTCCGTTTTAATTTGTTCCCATTTCTTATTGATTAGATCGAACTTCCAAAAGTCTGAAAACCTTTATTCGTAATTGCACCCTCCAAAAACGTATAGATCATTCCCCAATATTGCAGCTCCTGCTCCTGCTCTGCCTTACGGACTCGTTTTCTGCTACTCTTAATAAAGTGACCACATATCCTTGTCCTTCTTGAATGAGTATTGGAGAATCTAAGAAACATAGCCTTTGTCGGTGTAAAATCCACCAAATACAATCATTGATGCTGTCTAATATCATTTAATAGGGCATTTACATCCTCTTGCACAAATACACAACTATTATGACCTTCGACACAAACTGCATGATTGTTTATTTTGCAATCTTCCCCTTCATCCCACTTCTCTGTTTAAAAATCGAATATCCACAATTTGCAACAAGGCTAGATTAGATTCTCTTTTCCTCCAAAAATGTACATCTTATTTTCATATACAACTGCTGTGTGATTCCTCAAAGGTCCTGGTCCTTTCACTTCTTTTTAAGGGTTCCTGTACACTTGTTACCACTCCAAGGGTTTGTCTGAACTGGGCATTGGAATCCTCATCAAATCATCCAATATTCCCTCATTAGTTTCATATCCACCATATACATAGATACTTAGTGATATTATCCTATGATTACTAATTCTCCCATGTCACACAAGAGTGATAAGATCTTCGATGGATGTTCTTCCCAAGCGGTTTCAATTCCTGCCATTTTGGAAAGTAGTCCTAATTTATTACATTCCATTATACTAGTTAAGATTTCGTTCTCACAAGATCCTCCTCAAGAACTGCATCATCCTATTGTTTCTTTGCTTTCATTTTTTAATTATTTTTTTTATGATATTAATAACACTACTGGAAGCTATTGTCTTAATTAGTAATGGCTTTGCCATTCTAAACGAGAAGCGAGTCTTGTCGAAATGTACCAAATATGCTATCATTTAGATGGTTTCGATAAAGTCGATTATACAAGAGCACACGAAGGAGGTTCATAGCACATGAAAGGAATCATAGTCAATTGGCTGATGTTTGCAAGATCGATGAAAAGTATAAATGCCTTAAACATAAAATAGTTTTCCTCATTTTGGGTAATCTCATTGTTATTTTAATTGAGATTCTGTCATTTTGAATTTTAATATGTGTCGAATTATTAGCTATTTATATTTTATTCCTTTTTATAGATATATATTTATTAATATCACTTCAGAAATATTGTTCTACTTTTTACTTTACTTCAAACTCTAACAACCTAGAATCCTGATAATTTAATAAACTCATAATTTAGTTGGATTATAAATATTTTCATAGCATCAATAAATTGATTATGGAAAATATTTAATTATATATCTAAACTTCTAGAATATTTGATTAATTAAACTTTTCTAAGTTTACTATTTGTTTCTCAATCCACATTCTTTATTTTTTATCTTAATTTTAATGTAGCCTCTCTTTCTATAATCTGTTTAATCAATTTAATATTCATAATTTATATTAGAAATCTTGTACTCTTTAAAATCTTATCAATTGTGCTTTATTAACATCTTATGAAGCATTCAAATCTTGCATTGAATTAAGTGGTCTATACATTGAAAGAATTATTAGTAATAAATATTTGTGTTATGTTAACTCACATAAATCAATTAATATTAAAATGAGTTTTAATAAACAATAACGATTTCATAAGAAACCCTTCTCTTAATATGAACTTCATACTGATAGGCCTTCCAAGATGACATCATTTATGAAATCCTCTGAGATTATTTCTAATTACAAAGAGAATTAAGATCCTTTACATTATTCGAATAGTTCAATAATCAAGGAAATACAAGATATTGAAAAAATGTATTAAGCGAAAATTGATTCTTTAAAATAACTAAATTCAAAGTTGATGTCAACAATTGAATTTATGGAAAAAACATTAGAATATTAGAAAAGCATGCTTTAAGAAAAATAATAAATTGTATATTTACATTTTATGATTATCTAGATTATGAAATAGTAAAATGAAATTTCCTCATATCGTTCAATGCTCTCATAAAACACCCAAGTCAATATTAAAAATTTAAAAACAGAAATTGAAGATGAAAAAGTTAAAACAGATAGATTGCAATACGAGCTCAAGGACTTTAAGTATAAACTTGAAAAAGAGAAACCCCTGGTTCATTTATTCAAAAAAATTGAATAAACTTAAGAAGAATATAATTAATAAAATAAAATATTTATGAGAGAAGTGCTTCAGTTATTAGACAAACCTCGAAGTCAATCATTCTATCGCTAGCCATCTAAGTAACCTGTTAAGAAATCCTCATTTTATAATTGAAACTATTTTATTTATAATTAAATAATTAATTGAAAATCATAATGAAAAATACTTTTGTAAAAATTCATGGTAATAAGATGATATTGCATACTTAATAAATAAAGGAACTCTAAATTCTAAATTTATCGTCACTTTAACATAATTCTTCTCCAAATTTCTTTTTAAGTAATGCTATGATTAATGATAGAAAACTAAGAATAAATATATGCCAAAGCAAAAGTAGGTTTTCTTTATAAAATTCTCAAATATTTAGATAGTAATTTATCAGACTTGATGTATAAAATACTCTTAAGATTAATTGAATTATAAAATAATTCAATTATTAGTAATTATTATTTTAAAGTTATTTGATGAATAACATATTGAATTCAAATCAGTTGAAGTGTGGAAATTATTTGAATTGATTAATTAGTTCTCTAAAATGTTAGAAATAAATGAATTCATTTTATTATCCATCAATAAAGAGGTATGGAAACTTCAATTAAAGGATCGATGAATTGGAAAACACACTAAAGTGGATAGTCAATAAAATGTCAAAGTTATAAGCTTTGATACATTAAATATAATATTATATCAAAATAATGGATGGATTAATTTCAATTTAAGTTCTAAACCTATTTTTATAATACTCTTAATTAATAATTAAATAATAAATTATCTCCTAATTAACACATTATTTAAAAAAAACTTTTTCTAAATTTTATATGTGATCCGCAAAAGTATGTTGGTTCTGTATTGAGTTTTCTTGGGAACACCAATAGAGTTCTAAATTTTAAGATTTTCTTCATATTTTAATAGAAACGGCACAATAGACAGTTATATTATTAAGAAAGTTTAATTGTAATTACTGATTCTTTACCAAATTAATGAGAATTATTCAATATAAATATTACAAATACATTAATAATCCTTAGGTAAAATAATTGTATATTTATAAATTAAATTTACAGAGTATTTTAATGGGCATATGTGGAGGATAAGGGAGAAAGAAACTCTCGAAGCTAACTCTTGAATAAACAAAGGATTAAATAGGAACCACTTTGAATAATGAGAATCCAGGATCCTCAAAATAATCCAGGTTCGTTAAACAATTAACAGATTTCAAAGTTGATCCCTCTATATTTGTTACCTTGAAGAAGGGAGATCTATTGAATTCTTACAAAATAGATTAGCTATTAGGAGAAGGTATCATTGTGTGATGGATTATAAAGGCACTTATGGGAAAGTGAGCCTAGTAACTTAGAAAGGAACGGGACTTTAGAGAGCGATGAAATAGATTCGGAAGGATAAAATAGTAATTGAATAGAAGGATAGCATGATATAAGAAGTGTCTATACTCAAGGAATTAGATCATCCAAATATTGTTAATATATACGAATTGTACGAAGATGAAACTTTTTATTATATTATCACAGAGTATGCTTTATCATTTCAATAGATTTTAAGATATTTGAGTGGAGGTGAATTATTTGAGAAAATCAATCAGATTGATCATTTCAATGAAACAATCGCAGCTGGATACATAAGAAAAATTTTAGAAGCAGTTAACTACTGTCATACTCGTAATATTGTCCACAGGTATTGATCTAAACACCTATAATGATTAGAGATCTAAAACCTGAAAATATTTTATTTGAATCCAAGAAAGCTCATTCTAGTTTAAAGATTATTGATTTTGGAACAGCTAAGTAAATTGCTGATTCAAACAAATTATCCCAAAGAATAGGAACTGTAAACATATAATTAAATATCTTATAAAGCCATATTACATCGCTCCTGAAGTAATTAATAAGCGATATGATTAAAAATGCGATGTGTGGTCTTGTGGTGTTATCCTATTCATTATGCTATGCGGTTATCCTCCTTTTAATGGATAAAATTAGTAAGAATTATACTAAAAAATATAAAGTGGCATTTTTTCATTTGATGGTAATTTAATGATTAAAATTCAAAGAACCTGAATGGGAAGACATTTCTGAAGATGCTAAAAACTTGATTAAGAAAATGTTGGTAATTGATCCTGAATAAAGAATTTCTGCATCTGAAGCATTACGTCATGATTGGATGCTCATTAATCAAAAAGGTAAGAAAATTAACTCGAAATCTTTGGAAAAACTTTCTAAATTTCATGTATATGTTATTTTTATCATAAGAGTTAAAGTAAGTTGAAAGCAGCAATAATGTAACTCATCTCAACTTAAGTTATGTCTAATCACGAAAAAAAGAAAATTTAAACTTAATTTAAAAAAATAGATGTTAATAAAGACGGTACATTGAGTCGAGAAGAACTTTTTAAGTGCTATAGAGAATTATATGATGATGAAATGAAATGTCAGGAAATTGTTGAAAATTTATTTTAATAAGCTGATGTCAATGGATCCAATTAAATTGATTACACTGAATTCATTGTTGCCTTTGCAAAAAAAGAACAATTGACGGCATAGAATAAATTAGAAAAAGCATTTAGACTTTTCGATAAGGATGGAAATGGATAAATCAGTAAGTAAGAGTTATAGGAAATAATGGGGGGAGCTTAGTTAAGCGAAGGCGAATGGAACAATGTCTTTAATGAATTAGATCTTAATGGCGATGGAATTGTAAACTTTTAAGAATTTACAGATATGCTAATTAGAAATGCTAATGAATAAGATTGATATATTGTATTTTCCTATATTAATATACTCAGTTGTATTAGTATGTAGACTTCTTGCCAAACTAATTAAGGAGAGTATCTAGTTTTTATTAGTAATTATTAGCAGTCTTAAAGCCTTAATTTTATGGATATTCTCTAGTTGTAGCTGGCAAGTATTTGCTAGAAAATTCCTATTTTTTTGGAACATATAATGTTGTCTCCAGCTATATTCCTTTGTTATTTGTTGGATTCTTGCTGAAATTGTTTACTTATATAAATATTTCATTTGATTACTTGCATCCATTAATGCTCTTTTTTTCTGCTGGTTATCGGTAATAATAGTTTATTTAGGTTCAAATGCGTTAAGATTTCTATTACTAGCAGATTGCTATTGTAGTCTCTAAATCTGAATATTAATTCCATTATTCAATATTTCAAATTGAGTTTTCCTTTATTATTATAATTAATATTAGTTTGATTTCTGCATAAAATCTAGAGATTTCTCTTCATCAATGTACTTCTTTCTGATTTTAGAGTATTCATTAGAAATGGATTCCTCATCATTAAACTTATTCATTTTAGTAATTAACCTATCTGTAGAACTTGTTTTACTTTTAATGTTATTTTATTAATTATATATTATTTTTCCATTCCAGTCATATGGTATTTCTTATTCCTATTGATTCAATTCTTTTTCGTATAAAAGTAACTACTTGATAAAGCCATCATTAGGATAAACCTACCATCTCTTCCTTTCCAATTATTACAAGGCCTCTTTCGAAGTCATATTATGTTTCCTCATCAAGTAAGCAGCAACTAATGCAGCACTCCTGGAAATACCAGCCATACAATGGACTAAAACATTACCTGATTGTCTTCCTTTATCAATAAATTCAAAAGAAGAATTAAAATATCGATAAATATTCTCATTCTCACTATCTTCCAAGATGATATGTTCATATTATTTCATTTATGAACTAACAGTAAATGGTATTTTGGACACACAGATAGATAAAATTGCTGTTATTCTATGTTTCTTGAGAAGGGAAGGATCGGCTTGAATATTATGTCATTTTACTTGCACTTTCTATGTTTCCTAGAAAGAGGGAACCAATATATCCGCAATCAATAATGCAAGTCATGTCATCCATTGATCTTCCATACATCTGCATTTATTTTCTTTTCTCAGGAGATGATTGATACATTAAATAGTAGTTAACAATATTAAATAAATTGAACTCATATTTATATTAACGTTGTTGTATAATATTGGTAAATTAATTTATGTAATAATTAAATTCCTTCTTATTATATGAAAACCTTCCCTTCCCTTCACAAATTGTGAATAGTTTGGAACTATAATAATCAAAGTAAAATATGTTATGTAAGATTTCTTATTAACTGTGGTTCATATAATTGTAATAAAAAGATAAATCAAAATACATAACTGAATTTTGAATTAATAATCTAATTTCATCGTAATTAAATAGATACTTCCTGAAATTAAGAATTGAATTAAATAAAGCATAGTTACCTATAAATTATCCAGAAACTATAAGTTGTAAATAATCAGTGAATAAGAAGATAGAATTTGATTCTAATTTAATATGTAAAATAAAATAAATCAAGTGACCTCTAGTTTTTTGGTTAAAATATATCCTTTCTTTTTACATTAGCAATAAGATAAATTTACTTTGTATTTGATTAGTAAATAATATAATTGTATTATTTTTCATTAGGTAAATTAAACTTTTATAAATTTATTCTCAATATCTTTTACTTCTTACTCTTATGATAATATGATAAAGAGGGACATAAATTAAGTAGATAATAAAGTCTTATAATCTATAACCAGACAAATATATAAGTGATATGAGTATTCAATAACGTATTTGAATAAATTATTATTTTTCTAAGAATTAAAAATCCTATATTTTTTTATGCTCTTTATTCAAAGAATGGAGATACAATAATTCCTAGAGTAGCCAATTCTGATAAAGGTAATTTATAGGTTTTAAAATTGCATATCGGTAGCTGGATCAATAATTATTTTACTGTATATAATGGTTTATACAAAATGGATCTAGATAAATTATTTTTAAATTAGATTGTAATGGTATGGTTTGTCTCTTTTGCCTTTAAACATTTTGAATGGCCCTTAAAATATGAACTCTATAAAGTAACTTAATTGATTTAATTAAAATATAATGCATTTGCGAACTTCATCTTAAGGAGTGAGTCCGTAAATAGAGATTCTGTAATCTGAACGTACCCTTCTAAATACTCCAGTGACGCAGAGTGCATTATTTAAGACATTCACTGAAATGCCGAAAGCGTACGATAACAAAGTAGATTTAGTAAGGCATTCTCAAAAACAATATTGCGAATACCATCTCCAAGAGCCAGACTGATGATGTAATTAACCCATAACAAAGTTTAACGTGAATAAATTATTTCGCAAATGACTGAGAGACACCAAGAAGTTATATCAGATGCATTAGATTAAGGAACTCAAAAAAAATTAAAAATCAGAGTTGTATAAAAATTAAAAAGGAGAGACCATTCTCCGAAAAAGAGAGTAAACCTAAAGGAAGGAGCCAGAGGTACTTATATTAATTATTGGAGTGTACCAAATGCCTAATTTAGCTTTGCCAACAGTAGAAGCTGAAATTGACCATCCTCCCCAGTTGACATTCTATGGTGAAACTTAAGAATTTTTTAGAAGTGCAAGAAGTTTCAGACCATCTTTTACTGAGAGTGGATCAATGGCTTTGTATGGAGATTCACTATATTTATACGGTGGAATAGCAGGAGATGGCATTAGAGATTAAATGCTCAGATTCGATTTAAGTAACTCTATCATTTAAGTAGGATTTCAGGATTGGCATGTAATAAATGGTTAAGGGGAAATGCCCAAAAACGGTCGAGCAGCTTTGACAGTAGTGGCTTTGAGAAATCATTTCATTTATTTCGGGGGGTCTTGCAAGTTCAATACAAAATTGAAAGTAAGAGAATGTTTTAACACTGTGTTTGATTACAATGCAAGTACGAGATTTTGGGAGAAGATCAACGTTTAAGGAGATTACATAGAACCAAGGAGACATCATAAAGCATGTATTTATGGATGGAAGTGGATGCTTGTTTATGGAGGAGTTAACAGTAGTGAATAGGTGCTTAATGATACAGCTTTGTATAATATAGAGAAAATGATATGGAAATAATGGGATGTCAAGTCAACACCAATTTGTTGTCATTCTATCATCAACATTTCATAATCCTCGAAATTCAATGATAACACTACTGATCTGATTCCAGTTGAAATCATTTATTCCTTTGGTGGTAAGAATCAGGAGGGGAATTCTACTAACATTATGAAGAAGTTAATCTTCTACCCTAATACTACTACTGCTATTGCTTGGGAGACTGTTTAAACTGAAGGCAGACCACCTATGCCTTGTCATAATCATACAATGGAATTTATAAAGAAAATATAAGGCATCGTTATTTTAGGAGGTTAAAGAGATTAAATAATAAATGGATGTCTTGAATCCAGTGAATGTTTTATTTTTTACCCTTCTATAAATCTATGGTAGTAAGTGTTAATTGAAGGTAACAATGTACCAAGATGTGCTCATAACTCAGTATTACTTAGTTCAAAAATAGCTGTCTTTGGAGGAATAGGAAATGGCAAATATCTGGAACCTTTAATCAACTATATTGAAACAGATTAGACTCAAGTTTAAGCACGAGTTACGAAAGAACAGTTTACTAAGAGATAGAATCAATACCTATTGAAATCCTAAAAAAACAGTTTAGAGAAGATGGAGTCGCTTACTTATTCTCCGAGACAATTCACTTCATTTCATAGTGAAGGGTATAAAGGATAGGGATTCAGATTTAACACAAAGCGTCTTTCCTGTATTGCTTAATCTACTCGATCTTATTTACCTTAAAAAAGACAAGTCTTAGTCAGATATGATATATTAATCGGGTTCGTAAAACAAATTATCAAAGAGAACTAGGATATTTTGAATAATTTTGATAAGTTTATGAACCAATAATCATTATAATGAATATATACTATAAACTCATCATTTTTTACCTGCAGCTTCTTTAGCAGCAGCATCCTTGGCTTCCTTAGCTGCAGCTACTTCTTTTTATAATTCTTGATTTGCTTATTTGACCTTCTTTTTGAGAGACTTTTCCTTTCTCTTTTTTTAAGTCTTCTCCACGGTTACTTTTTTCTTTTAATACAACATTTCTCCTTCTAGTGTTTCCTCACCTTCATCGTCTGGTTTTCTATAGATCAATAAATCATCGTCTTTCTTTGATCTTTAGAATTCTGCTTCTTCAAAGAATTTCTATTATGGATAACTATGATATTCTTACATCATCTTCATCTCTTGCCAAAGTTGCAACATTCCAATGGATGAGTTTCTTGTATCTTTCATGCAATAGTATTCCTTGTGGGAATGTATTTTATAAATCTCCCAATTTATATGGTCTATATGTCTTAATATTCTTAGCATCAACAAAGAATTTAGTAGGATAAGTGGCATTATATGAATTTATCCAAACTCCTTCAATATGTACATCATAATCTGTTCCTCTTACTAATGCTGGATTGGAGTTATTAGGCAATATAGCAATTGGCACGTACAATAGATTTGGTCTGCCTACTATGTATCTTCTCAAAGTTACTTTGAAAGGCCAACCACTTTCTATCAATTAAACTTATCAATGTTACTAGGATCTTTAATGATTTCACCCAGAGTGCAACGAATGTCTCCATCATGTCCAGGAATTCTGATGTAAATTGGTGCTACATTTGCACAAATCCTTCTCTTTACTGCAGCCACTTAATAGTAATCCAAAACTATGTCGATATCCTCAAATTCATCTCTCCCTTCAATCACAACTGCCACTTCATGTTGCTTCCATAGACCAATGATATGATCATCCAACGACCTAACTCTCTTAGCAGGTAAGACCACCTTGGAATATTGTATTGATGATCACTTTTTTAAAGTCTAACAAAAATTTGTCGGTATATGCTTTCTTAAAACCTTTGACCATTTGATCTAAAAGGACATCGTCGAGGTGTTTATTGGCTTGTGGACCTTTGCTTGAGGTGAAAATGGGGATATTATATTAGGCTTTGGAGCAAAAAGCTCTGAATATTCTTCGCCCAAAAAACATTTTATTTAATTATGAGTTTAGACACTCTTAATGGAATTGAATATTTAGGGGCGCATTTAAAAGTATATTTAAATATTAAACTAGTTTAAAGTTCCTGGCTACAGGGAGAAGGCAGATGGTCAAATATATTATAGGATTGTGTTGTAATATACATTAGTTGAACCATTTAAGAGATCTGATCTTGAATACACATACGACAATTGTATCGCCTTGTGCAAGACATTGACTCTCCAATGTCCTGAGTTGCCTCAATTGCCTGGGATAGGGATGTTTGGATTCAAGCCAAATACTTTGGATGCTGAAAAGAGAAGAGTGGATTTAGAAAAATGGTTGGGAGCCTTGATCTGGCGATGTGATGTTTTGGGAAGCGAGAGCTTTTATAATTTCTGCGAAGTAATTCTATTCAAACAATCAAATAGTTATCCCAATTGCTCAATAACAAATGGCTATTCCAACCAAAACCATCTTTGAAAATTCATTACGGCCATGCATTTCCAATCTCAGATTTCCATTATGAAATTGATACCTAATTGCTATTCGTATTGACTACGGATGATTCCATTTCCAGTAAAATGCAAGGATTTATGGGCATCTTTGGTAAATCCCTAAAGCCCTCATTTCATACACAATTAATCTGTTATAGATTGGATGTCAATAAAGAAGGCCAAGCCGTAGCACAAACCCTATGGACTGTACAATATCAACATAGAGGCACCATGATCAGATGGGAAGAGAAATTGACTATTCTAGGGATTGGATTTGATGATGGTCACATTGTTTGTTTGAGAATAGCAACGAATAAATAATATTTAGAATACTCTGAATTTTGTACCATACATAAGCACACTCAATCAGTTAATGGAATTGCTTTCAATCATTTGACAGGCCATTGTTACAGCATTGGCAGAGATAAATGTATCATCACTACAGATCTTTAAAATCCAAGCAGCATTCTAAAAGGTACCAACATTGACTTATAATAGAGAAGGAGTTTACGAATGAATTGACTTGCATGACTACCAATCAATATAGACTTTTTGTGGGTGACAACATTGGAAGTATATATATATTCTCCTTTGAAAATGGCCCTTTACATGCCATCCATTAGATAAAATAGGATGCTACTATGCATCTAACTTCAATCCAATATTGTCCTATTAAAAACTATTTAATTTGTGGTAGCAAAGAGGGCTATCTCAGTGTATTTGAAATTGGAAAACAAGGAAAGGAAAAGAATTCCAATCAAATCACCTTGCTTAAGACTCTCCCTAACAAAGTTGTTCAATTTTCTATTAGTACAAAGGAAATCTATGTAAATTATGGAAATTGCGTTGTTATTTTAGAATCAACCAATATGAAGTATCTTTACTCACTAGATGCTCATGATAAGGACATAACCAAAATCTAATTGTTTGATTCAGTTGGCTTGCTGATGACAAGTAGTAAAGATAACTCTATTAAATTCTGGTAATATAAGTTTTTCCCTCATATTTTATTGAACAATGCTATCATACCCTATAGGAAGGAGCCTATAACCGAATAAAAGGTCTAAATTAGATAACAAGGAGGAGAAAAGAATAAGTAAATTTAATAAGTGCAACAACAAATGAAACCTGAATTGGAAGACTTGGATCATTGGTAATGATGATTATTTTTATGTTTTTCAGGTTATTTTCTAATATAATCTAATAGCATTAAATATAAGTTTTAATTTATATGTACAAATAATGTAGAGAATATAAAGACTCTCTATAATATTTAATTTGGAACAACTCTCTCTATCATATCATTCTCATACAGGCCATAATGATTTAAATTAATTAACTTTATTTATTGTTCGAATTATACTTATAAAATTATTATAAATATGAGTTTTTTTTAACCTAAGAATAAATTCTAAAAATAATTAGCTGACTATTTGAATGAAACTTCTTTCAAAAAAATCAAGGAATTCTCAGATATCAAAAAGAACAAAAGGCTACCTCTTCCAATCATCCAAGCTATCAAATAAACTCCAGATATATTTTCATTACAAACTTAAGATGAAGTATAAATTAATTTAGATGACTTCAAATTTGAACCTTAAAATAAACAAAAAACTTGGCAAACCTAATTAATAGAGGCATAATTAAAGGCATAACCTATTTATCACTAAGTTTATGGATATTGCTTAGTTTAGTCTAAATTCGATTTACTAATGGAAAGACTATAACTTTTAAGAAAATCATTATTTAAAAAGAAAATGCCTAAAGATGACATCCAGAAAATAGAAGAATTCATGCCATTCTATATCCTTAGGAGAATGGCCATGTAATTACCAACAGATATTTATGATATGAATTCTTTTTTTTAAGATCGTTCAATTGCTGAGGCTTTTTTGAAGGAAATTAAATACTTTTTAAAATAAGTACTAATTATTCACTAATGCCATAGCAAAATATAGATAAAAGTTTGATCTTTTATCATCCAAAAATGTATGAATAAAACGACGATTAATTAGAATAATTACTTGTAGAATTTATGGAATTGGATAAATAAATAATAAGCGAATATGAGGAATAAATAAAAGTACATCCTTCGAAGTAATTAAAATGCTGATTTAAATTATAATTTCATTCTAAATTAAATTAATTATTAATTTATTAATAAATAGTCAGCTCCTACTGCAGTTAATTGTTTCTAGCTTTACAATCTTCTATTTATTTCAATAGATTCTTGCATTATTACATATTTTCGTTGATTAATTAAGATTATTGTTGTAATTATAAACCATTTTCAGCTTAAGTTAACTAATTTTCTTTCACCTTCCCAATACGTCCCTCATGTTTGAAAAGCTTAAGAATTACTTTGGCCGAAGAGAATTTAATATTATTCTTCTTTGCAGCTTGTTTTATTGATAGGCCCTCTATTAAAATGTCAACAAGGAGTGATATCCTTTAACCAGTATTTATACATTGATATTTCCTATTGTTGAAGCCAACTTTACTTTAATTCATTATTTTAAATATTATTTTATTTCCTCTATGATTCGCCCCGTTATATCGTCATATCAATCGGGGGGATGAATAAAATAATTTGTTTATGTTTTAATGAAATCTGTAAGTTTATAAATAGATATGTAAATTTAAATATTGTGCTTTAAAATATGATAATATATATAAAATGTTGAAGCATGCTCATTTTTTAATTACTTCCTCTTGCCAAATCAAAAATAATAAGCAACCATCATTTATGGATAGCTATAAATTTGTAACATATCAAAATTTTAAATATTGTTTGATGTGATGATTAGAAGGATGGAGATTAAGAGAACAGAGCAAGACATTTATTAAAAATATTTTAACCTTCCAAAGACAAAGTTGATAATTGACTTTAAATAAGACAGAATTTACAAGAGGACACAAGACTTCATATCTAAGAATTGTTCTAATTTTTATGTTGTTTTTGATATTTTTGGAAAAGAAAATGTTGTTAATGAATTAATACGCTTTTTTATTTGAAGAACATCTATGATATTATAATACAAATTTTTTTTAAATATAAAAATTAAAATAAAGATTAAAAGGCATTTTTAATATTTAAAATACTAGTAGTTGTTTATTGGGTATCTATGGTTATCATATTCTTTAATTAAACCAAAAGCAAAATGAGTTTTTCAATGATTAACTACTCTTTGAGAGTGACCAAATTTATAATGTTTATATTCAAAATCTTTACTTATTTTATATTATATAACATCATATTCAATTTAAAATATTGAAATTAATGAATATTATAAAATGACTAATGATGAAGAATTGAAAAACCAAGATCAATATATAAACATAAACAACAATTATGAGTAATTTGATGAATCAAATTAAGATATTTATCTCATTATGGCTCTTGTTACATAGCATCAGGAGATGGATTTATCATTCTGAATAATTAGTTGACAGGGATTTGATTGTTAATTTCAAAGTAGGAATCAGGCTCAAATTCAATTGTGGGTTCTTAGGCAACTTGAATTGATCTCCTTGTGTTTTTTGGTGCCTATTTTGAAATTCAAAATTTTCAAACTTAATTTATAATCTGGGCTTGTTATTACTATGACCAAGGGAACATTTCTTTCTTCTATTGCATTTAACTCTTCTTTTATTCTTCTTATCTTCTCTTAAAATCTTCGTATTCTTAGTAATCGTCCTCTGGTTTCAAAGTTATTGTTGTTGGTTTACGTATAATCATTAAATTTAAATAATGAAATTTCGATTTTCTTCAATGAGTATTGCATAATTTCAAGACCGATAAAGAATAGGATGGAGCAGAACCAGAAAATGGATGTTTTATGCAGGATTGGCCCTGATTGGAGTGGAAATATAAGGAAACTATTGGAACACCGACATTCTCTATACATTCAATTAAACTTCTAAAAACTTAGAAATCATTTAAAATTGCCCAAGTTTAAGATAGGTAGGGATAACACTAATATATATAGGGTGTTTATAAACCAACAATTTATTTGTAAACAGCTTTCCTTTAGAGTTTGTATGGAAGCAAATTTGATCCTGTACCATATGTGCCTATGACTCGTGTGGAAGTACCCGTAGAAAATGGATTAATTACTATAGATTCTCTGCCTGTGAATTAAAAGTTTCTAAGATCTGATAAAAGCGAGAACCCAAAACAAAAAACCTTAATAATACTCCATGGATTGACTGGTGCTAGTGAATGCAATTACATTAGACATACAGTATTAAATGCGAATCGCAAAGGATTTAGAGTTTATTGTATCAATATGCGAGGGTATGCAAATTCAAGAATGTTAACTGCATAGCCTACTGACTTTTCTAAATTGGATGATTTATTGGCTGGAGTAAATTATATTAAATCCTAAAATCCAGATGCTCCTCTGTATATGTTAGGATTTTCGATGGGTTCTTTGCAACTGGTGAAATTTCTAGCAAAATATAAGGATGTCATCAAAGGAGCAGTGGCAATCAGTTGTCCCTGGGATATTCAAACTTTAGCATAAGAAATCAAGAAGCCAACTAAGTTTATTTATAATATGGCTATCACTAAAAATTTCATCAGAAATATGAAGTGGAATCTTGATGTTTATAAAAAGTCAGGCATTGATGTAGGTATATAGAATTGACGAAATTTATCATTTAGATTAGGCTCAGAAATGCTATAGAACTGAAGACTTTGATGAATTAGTGACTAAAAGATTGTTGGGCTATGAAAACATCTCAGATTTATATATGAAAATAAATTGTGTCAAAGAAATCGAACAGATTTAAGTACCTACTTTATTTGTATCATCAATGGATGATCCAGTCATTCAATCGTAGTATATTCCTAAAGACACAATTCTAAGCAATAACAATGTGATATTGGCATTAACTAAAAAGGGAGGTCATATTGAATGGTTCACTGGATTTAAAGCAGTTAGAGTAAGGATATTGTGATATATTTAGTGGATAAACAAACCAGCTATAGAATTTTTAAATTATCTGGATAGTGTAAATGATAAAAATATTAGTCATAATTGATAATCATTCAAAATTTCAAGGCTTTTAACTTCTTAAACTAATTCTTCTTATTGATTGCTTTCCAAATAGGCAATATCATTAGCATTATCTTCATCTTATGGTTTCGAACTTAGCATATCCTCTTCATTAACTTCTTAAATCTCATTCTCTTGTTGATATTTTGAAGTCAATTTCTCTTGAGGGTTGCTGCTGATTATTTCAAATTATTTATCCTCTTCATCAGTAGGGAAAAATTAATTAATTAAGACTTCATCATTTGGATTAAAATTCTCGATGACCTATTAATTACTCTATTACTCATTCAGATCTCTAATAAAGCTATCCTATTATTAGACTTCATTTGAACTTTTATGATGTGATTATCTTGAAAAAGGGTTAGTAATAAAGTCTATAGACACTCTCATGCTTTATGAATTCTGTTCACTATTATTAGTTACATTGTTATTTGACAAATTATTTTAGAATATCTTTAATAAAATAATTGAGATACTTCTAATAGAAAATATGATGTTGTCTATTAATCCCAATTAAAATTCATGGCCTAAATAAATTTGATAATATCGTCTCTTCCAACTTTTTTGTATTTGTATTAAATCCAATACTATCTTACACGATCTTTTTTAGATTAAAGAGACTATACGCTACTTATTGGAATACCTTATTGATTAATTATTGTGCCTACTATTCATCCAAACCTTCTAAGGATTGATAACTTAATTAAGTGATGAATTGTTAAGATAATGACTATGTTCCTGTTAGTTTATCTACCACTTATTAAGATTCGGTCTCACTTAAATAAAATGGGTCTCTAAATTAAAATAAATTGATATTCTTACATTTACAACATTTAACCAAATTCTTGTTTACTTTTTGCTTACTTTAATACTTCAATTGCCTTATTATATTGATTCATTGTGACTCTTTTTTAATGTAATTTCAATATAACAAGATCTTTCGGGAACTTTAAAGAAGTGTCCTTAGGTTGAGTATTGTTGTGTCCTCCTTTGATAGATTGATAGAGCAGATGCAAATTGTCATACTTTAATTAAATTTATTGCTATTTTTAAAGTATTTGCTATTATTTAATTGATTAGTTTTTTAATTGGATTTTCAATTCTTTTATGATTTATTCCTTTTTACTAATGATCTCAAATTACTCATTGTTTTATTATTATAATTTAAACATTTGTTCATGACAAATATCTAATTGAGATTCTAAATGTTACACTTATTCTAACTTGCTTTGTTGATATTAAATCTGGTCTTAGGCCATCTATAACATATGCTTCATCATTAAAGTCTATTCAAAATAAACTTTTTTTTCAATCTATGATTAATAGAGCATAATTACTTCCAATTCTTATAATTTGCAAACTTTACTATTTCTCTTCAATATTTCTAACTCCTTCATCTTATCTTCCAATTCTTAGCTTTTATCCTTAACTTACTTCCGTAGTGAAATAATCTGAAGATCTGAATTATTCGATTTCTTTTGAGTAGTTAAATCTTCTATTAAGTTTTCATACTTTAAGAATTCTCTCTAAGTCATAGGCAATCAAACATACTTCATTATGTTATACTTTGGTTCTCAGTCTTGTGTTTTCATCTTTGAGATTGTTCACTTATTGTTTTGATTGTTACAAATCTTAATACAACTATTCATATGAATTGGGACGCTTTGACTCATCATGAGCCAAAAATGATAACATATTCTTCTAACTTAAAGGAATAATAAAGGTTCAATTACCTCAATGGCATAGATGTAGAGACTTGGGAAACATCAAAGTTTTATGGGTTTCTTTTACTGCTATTATTCATCTTCCCAAGTCCAGATGTCTAGAGTTTGAGAATTCTGAATGATTGATTTTTACTAAGCTCTTCAATAGTATTTATAGTTTATTTTGATTTACGATTATCAGAAGTATAAGATTGATATTCATTCATTATTTGGATGTCTGATTATGAAATTTTGATTTATAAAATAATAATAATCAAAAACTTATATTTGTGATTGGATGAGTCTTTATAGATTCTTCCAATAAATCTCAGCTTTCTCATTAAATTTTAATCTTCATTCTTTGAAAGCATTGATCACATACTTTTATTTATTAGTTTATTTTTAACATTACATTCTTAGTAACATTTGAGATAAAATTTACAATTAAAAGACTAAAAAATCATATTTATCTATCTAAAAATATATTTATGGAAGTTGAGTTAATAAATTAACTTTATAATAAGACTTGTTAGGTAAATGAAGTTTGGAATTAAAGAAAAATCTATTATTTGACGTCGTTAAGTTTTGAGATAATCAATTTGTCAATAATACAAAAACTACTTAATAAATAAATTATATTTCATGATTAAATTAATTGCAATAATAAAATTTTAATAGAAGATTACTTAAAAAAACTGTTTAATCATTGAAATAGTAATTTAGTAATATTATATTTTATAAATATCTCAGACTTTATTATAATTGTAAAAAATTACATTAAACATATTATTTAATAATGGCTTAGTTTAACAATTTATGAATATCTTACTCATATTAATCTTCATTGTGAATGATTATCTATTTATAAAATATTGAAATTTGACAAATCAATTACGAGAATGAATTTAATAACATAATAATAATGAAATTTTAATATTTTCATTTTTCATCTTCTTCTTCAATTGGATCCCCTTTTTAAAACTTTTTCTTTACTTGATCCATAGATGGACTTTGAGTAGGATCAATATGATCAAATTCTGTAGTATTAAATTTTTATATAATTTTCTATTGGTGTTATTAGATCGGCTTATAGGTGGTGTCTTATGTAACAAAGGATCCTTTATTTTCTATTCTATCTGAAGGGCTTCCTTTTTGATTTTCATTTTAGAATTCAGTAGTGAAAGCTTTGCCGCATGTAGAAAACATTTGCTTTTTCTGGAAGGCTGTTAACTTAGCAGGTCCTTGGATACCGGTTTCTTGATAACAAGGAAGGAAGTATGGATCTTATAAACATTGAGTAGCTGTTATTCTTTGAGTTGGTTCCTTTTCTAGCATTCTCTGAATTAGGTTCTAAATTTAATGAAAAGAAACAAATACAGTAATGAATGGATCAATTTTTTTCATTTGCAAAGGAGTTAAATCAATTTTACACTACTTATTTAATTTCAAAACCAAATTAAATCCTACTCCTGGAAAAAGATCTTTTCCTGTTAATCTTAAATTTAAGATAGAGCTTACAATTTAAAAAATATCACTCCAGCACTAAAAATATCACAAACTTTATCATATTTTAACGTTTTGTCAGTAAGATTAGCTATCTCTGGAGCAACATATCCAGGCGTTCCACATTTAGGAAATAAATATCTGATTAATTATTATATGTGATACTTATTTACATTACAATATGTAGCCAAACCAAAGTCAACAATCTTAAGAGAATTCAAATCGTCCTTTCTCAGTAGCATAATGTTCTCAGGTTTTAAATCTCGATGCATAATTTATTTTTCATGCATATATTCAATACCAGTCAGAATTTACTTTATATATACATTAATTGTATTACCCACATTATGTTCCTTACTATATCTTCTGAGAATCCATTCTTATGGTTGTTTAATTCTTCATGCAAGCTCTTCCCTTCCAATAAATCCATAACCATATAGAATGTGTTGTCTCCTTCATAGACTGCATGTAATTTGATAAAGGAAGGATGATCTAGATCATTATTTATTGCTATCTCTTAAAACATGGATTCCTTTTTTATGTTTAAACTAATACTATTCCATTTTCTGTTTCATTAACATACGATTTGTCAACACATTTTGCAGCATAATAGTTTTCTGTATTCTTGTGTCTCACCAATAAGACTCTAGAGGAGGCTCCTTTCCCCAAGGTTTGGAGAGGAGTATAAAAGTCTTGAATTCTTTAAAAGATGATCTTATTTCTCAAATGTTCTTTCAATGTAGCCAGGGTTTTTTCATCTCCACAAAAAGTAGTTATTTTGGCCACATGGTTTTCGTTTATTTACTTAACCTATGAAATGTTAGAATGTATTTGAGCACTTATTGAAATTTGAATGAGACTATTTTGTAATGCTTTTTCCCTTCTTGATTGTCCTCTTCGACTTCCCACTTTATATGGGTTTGAAGCTAAATCGGCAAAGAATATTTGAAATTTGGTTGGTTATCCTACAATATCAATGATTTCAAGTTGTTATACCTTGCATAAATCCAATCTATCTTGCCTTAAAATTCCTATATATTTCTTGTTTCCATTTTTTCCCTTACGAAAGCATTCAAATTAATATACAACTGGTGCTTCAACTTACATTGACAGATGATTATTTATTAGGTATTAAGTTAAAAAAAAATTTAAAATAAATGATATTATGTGAAACAAGAAGAAGACAAAGAAGAATGGCAGTTCATGCTGAAACCGAAGAAGAATATCTCCAAGTTTAAAATCTACTCTATCTATCTTATAGAAATTAACCAAATAAGATGAAAGCCGATAAATACTCTTGGAACACCAATAGCCTTCTCCATAACTAGAAGGATTTATTATAAATCATGATTTTTCATTCGACCCATTCGGTTCTGAGCCAATCTTCTTGCTTGAAAAGACCACTATTTATAAATCTCACTTTCTATTATTGATTTGTGAGGATTTTTCTATGAACCTAAAGAGACTACAATCTATTTTGGATTCCTGTAAGCTTAATCTGATTAAACATAGCAGAAACTTCAGATAATCTAACAGATAGCACCACCGAAGAATAGACATAATCGAACAATATCATTTTAAAATAAGATTGTTATGTTCACACAATTACCTTTGGGAATGTAATCCACAAATTCCATATTTGGATACTCAATCACTTAAATCCCCTAGAAATTTTCGAAGGTTTAAATTATATTTAATTTAGAATTGTATTATCCTTTATTCAATGCATTCGTTGTTGTTGCTAATAAAGGAAATAATAACAAATAAATTTTATTTTAGGCAGAATTTACAAAAATGCTCTAATTTAATTAAGCAGTTTAATATCACACTATTTCGGACTCTGATGATGTAATTAATTTTTTTATTAAAGTTAATATCGGAAAAATAAAATAGTTTATTAAATATATTGAAATCTTTAGTGGAATGAACATATGCCAGGATAATATTTTAAATGACCTACTTATTTATGTTATAATATTCTATATATTATTCAATAAATTTGAATCGTTAAACTTTATTTCCAATTATTAATAATATTTCGAATAGACCTTATAAAATGAAACTTACACAAAATATCAAAAAACAACTATAAAAATGCTCTTAACTTCCTATTTAATCTGTTGAATCAAAAATATAATATATGATAGTTTCAATAAAATCATAATTACATCCAAAATTGAAATGGAAAACCTGCCCTTCTTCATAATAAGAAAACAATAAAAATGTCTATTAAACATTCAAAGCTTTAAATAAAACTTTTTTTTTTTAATCAATAAACTATATATGTAATTAATGTTATTTATTACACATAAATAGCTTTATTATATTCAATATATACGAATGGATTATCATTAAACTATGTAGCATAATATATTCCAACTATGTTCTATTTTATGAACATTCGTATTTCTTTGATGTGTTAACAGTAAATTAAATATCATAGATCAAAAATATAAATGTTTTCATTACGATTACAAATGGCTACATAAAAATTGCTTTCACATTCTTAAAAAGTTATTCATACTAATTGAGTATTAAAAATAATATATAACAATATTTATTTAATATGAATAATTTAAAAAATTTAGGATTACATACTTCGTTGTTCTAAAAGGTGTATGTTTTCATGAGATCTAAATTGTTCAAGTAAATTATTTATATTTTTAGTGCAATATATTAAGTTTTATAATTTGATAACTAATCTATATATGTTAGCATGGCTCTATCTTTTATATAAATGTTTTAGTTAATATATTTAGCCTTTGCATTAAAAACCTCATATTTATGGAATAACACTTAGTTAACACATACAATTACATAATTTTTAAGGTAAAGTAATAAAGTGATCAAATAGCTACTTTACAATTTTATTGCATATTGTTAATACTGATTTCTCAATATTTTTAGCCTTTTTGTATTTCTTCTTCTCCATTGTGCTCGTCACTATAATGTTGCTATTTTTAGTTGGTATATTAGACAAAGATGCCCCAATAATTTTGATTAAAATACTTGGCTATCTATTGAAATTTTTATTGACTATAGGTTATTTTCCGCTTATGCAAATATTTTTTGGAGTAAGTCTTCTTCTTGAATATTATAGTATTTGGCTTGTCATGAGAAAGATGGTATTTAAGTAATGGTTTATTTAAATTCTTAAGTTTGTTGGACTTTCGAATATAGTATTCACGCTATTTTTGCAATATTGAGTTTAATTTTAAGCTAGGGCTTAATTAGCATAGTTTCATTAATTTGTTATTAATCAAAAAAAACTTAAATGAACGCTTTTTCTCAAAGGACGGGAAGACCTTATTCGTTTTATCATTATTGTATACTGATTAATATAATGACATATCAACTTTTGGAAACTCCTTAATACATATCAGTAATTTTAATCGTGTTTTTAATAAATAGTTATTTGCTTTTTTATTTAGTAAAGTCTACTTAACCATTTCATAATAAAAATATATAAACCTTATGGGTTATAATAACTGCACTAAATTTTTGGACATCATTTATGCTCACCTTTGCTGCTATACTGGAGGGCTACTACTTCAGAAAGTCTTTATATGCATGGCTAATTGGTATTCCATTTCTTACGATAATCATAATAAGAGAACCATCTGAGTAAGTAGACTTATTTGCAGCTAATATTCATCCTCATGAGAGTGGAGATCACATAATTTAACTATGCGAATACTTGTTAAATATGATTCAGAATGCACATAATGATCATTATATTTAATTAGAACTAGATGCTTATATTGAAGTACATAAAAATGCTTGTCCAAAACAAGATTGCGTTCTCAAAGCTCGTAAATAAACAGAAAAAAAGAAATCTACAAGATAAGGTAATCAAATTTTGTTGGATGTAATCAATCAAATATTTTTTTATGGTATTAAGAATTTTCCAACAGACATTCATTTAAGACTCCATTATGCTTACTTTTTAATGGATTACTTGAAACTAAAGTAGTTAGCATTAACTGAATTGTAATAGGCTGAATAAAGCAATGTTAGTTTTGATTTTTCATTTATTATCTTTAGATTTAAGAAGATAATTGAAGAAGAATTGCAATAATAATAGTAAGAAAGTTCAATTCATTTGGATGTTTCAAATGAAATGACTTTTTTAGCTTAAAGTAAATAGTTAATGAATATGGTTGAAAGAACTGCATTATTATTTATAGACTTTTGGTCTTAATTGCAAGAGGAAATGCCTGACACAGGGAAATTGCTGTACTTGGGTACTAAGATTCAATAGTTTGCCTAAATAGTAGAAGATTAATGGAAGAGAATAAAGAAATTGAATTAAAAACATAAAAAGTTATACTTATTGATGGGTAAATATTATAAGTATGTTTGGAATGATGAAATAAAGAGTTAATAAATGTTTGAGATAGAAAAAAATAATAAGAATTCAGAATTTAAGGGACTTTACATTTTGGATGAAATGGGGAATTCATCTCAAGCAATTTTAGTTTGTCAAACTGAAGGAGATCAATTAGGAATTATATAGTCAATAAATAAGGCAGCCTGTTCTTTATTGGGTTATACTAAAACAGATCTTGTAGGTAGACATTTAAATATATTATAACCAGAGATGTATGTTATAATTATTTGATTTTAGCTACTCAAAATGGCATACTACTATAATGACTAGATTTCTTGAGAACAGTGATCTCAACTAAATACAAGAGGCAAAAGAATAAGGATGCAAAGTCATTTTTGTAAAAAATAAAGCTCATTATATTATTCAATGTTTACTTTAAGTAAAGATTATTTAAACCTAAAATCAAGAAGTCTACTTGATGGCTTAATTAATATAAGATGTCTAATTTAAACCTTATTGTTACATTTTATGTTAATCGAATGGATAAATTGAGAACATTAATTCAATGTGCATCAAGGTTTTGGGGATAGACAATAAAATCATAGAAATGAAGAGACTGAATATAAACGATCTTTTCCCAAATTTCATGGATATCAAGGAAGATTATCAAACAAGATAAGGTGATAAATTAGTATACACACCTTCCTAAAGATTATCTAAGGATTTGGACTTTATCAAATTTAGTTCTGAAAATATTTAGCTCGATCTTCATGAATAAACAGTTTTTAACTGCTAGGTTACTGAAATCATGTTCAATTCCTTGGCTTCTGAAAATATTGAGAACAGAGTGTTTGGATATATAATAAGACTGGATTTGATAAAGCCACAAATAAATGGTTTGTAAGTAGTAAAGAAATAGTTGTAATAACAATAATGGTTTAAATTCATACCTTAAAACATTTATTAATTAGAGAAAGTAAACATTACGGATACTTTTGATAACTCCGTTAAATTTGACTCAAGTATTATTTGGGAGAGTGCATAAAAGTAATCTGACGACACTGTGACTTAAGAATAAGTTAAATAGTAGGATGAAACCAATGGATTAGCTTAAGGGATTAGAACTGTTCGTTTATTGAGAGATAAATTAGTTGACATTGATGATTAATAACCAGAGGAAGAGGATGAAGAATCATAAAATAACTAAATCATATTAGCATATTAAGATGACTTAGACGAAGAACAAAGCGTTTTGTAATTGAATCAAAATTACTCTTCTAAATCTTTGATTGAAACTGAAATCAAATAGTCATTATTACCCTCGATTAATAAAAAAATGCAAATACTAATTAATACATTACTCTTGATAATAATAATCTGTATATTTACAGAATACTTTTTGGGTACAAAACTTAATGAGGATCTTCAAATGAATATCCCATACTTGAGATAAAATAATGAAAGAGTAGCAATATTTTTACTACTACAATCTGTTCTCTAAGACTTAAAGTTTTTAAATTATGGTTTTTCACCATTATAATAAATACTTACAAATAATACATTTGTTCAAATATAAAGAAACAATTTCAAAATTAATTTAGCATAAATTCAAGAGTTATAATTAAATTTATCTTTAGCCGAAGTAACTTTTATTTAAGAATACGAATATTATGAAACTTAATTTAAAAGTTTAAATGTGCAAATGAAAAACTATTATGGTGATTTATAAAATTATACTTTATCAGAGACTATAGAGTAGTTGATTTCTGTAGCCATCAAATTGAACAATTCAGACTTAACTGAATTTAATGATCAAAATCCTTTAATATTTTACTTTGAATATAATTCATACAATTCTTTGGCCCTTGCTTAACACATATCCTAAAATTATTATTATTACAATATACTCTCAAAGTCATCACTAATAGATAGGAGTGTCAATACTTTCCTAATCATTGTTTCCTTTATGACATTCATTTTGTAATTATTTCACAAATATTTTTAGATTTTTGGCTTCATTATGTTACTTCTATCAAATTTATCATAATAAACTTGAAATCATTTAATTGTTTTTGGATATTAAAGAAAATCAAATTAAATAGATATATAACAATTGTGAATTGTTTTTGACAGATCTGTAAATCGGAGATGATGATGTACTATATTATTAATTTAATTAGCTAATATCTGAAGCCGAAGAGAAACCTGTTGAAAAGGGTGATGAGGCGGCAGTGTTAAATTTTAGACCAAAAAGAAGGAAACATAAGGACTCTAGTAAAGAATTTTAGAACTAATTGTTCATTTCATTCATATTGAATTTGCTTATTTTCTTTTACTTCCTATTTTTAGAATTTTAAGTGGAAATCGTGGTCAGTTAAGTTCAAAGGATATTGCCTGTTTTAAATCTTACTAGTTCAGCAGAAGTCTTTAATAGATTTGCTGATAATGCTTTAAGATAATTTATTTACGATCCCAGTTATTTGATCTATAATAATAATGGTATTGATGAATTGAGAAAGATAACCGTATAATTATATGATATTGATGCCGAAATACATCAACTACACACAGACACTTGGGATCTATTCGAAGACAAATACAAAACTGCATTTTATGATATTTTTATTAATAACCCATGCTCCATTATTGCATCTATTGAAAGCACTGTTACTGAACCTGTATGTAATTCATTTTATGGTGGAATAATTCAGAATGGATTGTCGATAGGGATAACCAAATTTGTTGAAGATTTGAGACAAACAATTCAAAACTTTGAACATCGCAACAGCAGTCAGAAACAAGTATTTTATATGACTGACGATCCAGACTTGAACACTCGAATGAATTTGATCAATACTATTTCAGTCACATCGATGAGAAGAATGTAAAAAATATTTATAAGGGCATGCTATCGATATTTAATTTCAATTATGGAATAAACTATCTTAGAACATTTTGACTAGACAGATATTCTAAGATTGGCAGTATTCTTATGTATAAACATTCTTCTGTTAATTGGCGTAACTTTTGTATGGATACCTGTTTAATTAAAGAATAATTAAGATATTTTGAATACTCGTTTATTGATTCTAATGATACCATTAGATTTAATCTTAAGGTAACTTTAGTATATTTATTAATAATAGAATCAAATCCATTAAAAATTATCTAAGAAATAAAATTTATCATTGATTATAATTAAATGTTCAATTTTCAGTAGATTATTATTTTATTCTTACAAAACTTCCATTTTATTTTGAATTCTTGATTTATTGAATATAAGAAAAAAATCAAAACATCTTTAATAATAATTTAAAAAAGTTAAACTAATTATTCAGCTTATTGAAATTGAAAAAATTATATATTATCTTATAGAGTAAAAAAATGGTCTAAATGAAATTATAATTAAAGTAATATTTAAAAAGTATAGTATTATCTAAACCACTTATTTCAACTTTTAATTAATTTAGATATGTAATAGAAAATGATCAATTAAATATCATACATCAATGTAATAATTATATTCTATCATGACAATATCTATGGTATTTCCTAATCATGAAGTCTGCATCAATTTTCTTTTTAGTTGGTGCTTCATTTAAAAATTCTTGATATTTCTATTCACAATCGTACTTTTTTATGAATTCATCTTAATCCATCTTTAAATTATCCATAGCATTTTCTAGATTATTCAAAATGACCAATCTCAATAGTAATAGATTATTACCTAGGTCTTAAGACAGTCCAAAAATCGAACTCTAAAACCTATGGAAAATATGGAGAATCTTTGATTTTAATGTTCAAATGTTTTTCAAAAATTTCAATTTCAATTTTAATGTTCATACACTCTTCAAAAATAAGTTTTGACATATTTATAAAATCTATCCTATTTAATTAACTGATAACCAAATTTCTTTGAATAAATTGATCTTTGGACTTAACATATATGCTGGTTTTAAGAGTAATAATTTATGATTGTTAATTAATAATTAATGCTAAACCTCCTTATTTGGAATTAAAACATCATAATGATTCAATAATCTATCTAAATCGTGATTTTTAAGGGCTAAAAACTCTGCAGTTTTTTGAACCTAACAAATCATAATGAATAATTACCAATTCTTAGATTTCCTTGGTTATATACTCTCTATTATACATAACTCTAAAATTAGGTGGTATTCTTTCAAGATTGAATGAAAATAAGAAGGGAGTATTCACCAATATTTATCCAAATTGTTTGTCATTTACATGTGCATATGTATTAAAAACATTTCTAAACTTTTCATAGTTAACTTCAAAATTTCTCATTAATAAAGGATATGCTGTCAATATAGATAAAATTGATTCTTTGCTTATTTGTAATTAATTTTCAAATAGGTCAAGATAATTGCCCATTTTTTCAATAGAATGGCTCAATATTTATGGGTCTTTAAAAAGGATAGTTCGCATTTATCTGTATTAATGTGATCGAAATTTAATTTGCTTCTGCATTCAATCTATATTTGAATAACTCATTAAGTTGTCCAATATCATTTAATGCATCCTCTTTGACAAGAGAAAGACCTCTATTTTTGAAAATTCTGAAAATCATTTATTCATTAAATCCCATAGATTCATAGATATTTAAAGCAGGTTTGACTTGGGTTTCGTAATTGTAAATGGTTGCAAATTTGTATTTTACATTTTTTCTGCGAATTTAGCATAAGTACTAAATCTAAAAAGATGGGCTTCATTTAATAAATTAATATTAAAATATATTTTCATTGGTTATACACAACCACTCTAATTATTGTTTCAGGAATATCGACTATTTATATTCCAGTTATTCCTAGTGTCAACTGTTTTAATTGACTTATTGTGTTAGCTTGATTAATTATATTTAAGCAAGCAATTTCACTAATGGAACATCCTCTCATACTAAACACAAGTTATTGTAAATTCTTATATTCAATTATGATAGCCATCGCTTTCTCAATCAAATCGTCAAGGATCTGCTGAGGAGATAGATTGATATGTAATTGTATCACATTTTCTCTTTTAATTCTCTCCAAATAGAATAAGAACTTTTATAAGACAAGTGGTTCGCTAATTGTCATTTGAATGATATATTTTCTTTTTTTTTTCTCCTTAAAAGATTTGTCTAATTCTTCAAGATGTGATTAAGAAAGTGAAGTAATCTATTTAAATTAATATTTAAACTTGAATTCTTTCAGTTTTCTCCTCATACTTCAGATATTCTAATTTCATGGGTAACAGGCTTTTAGCAGCACTAGCCACATCTACCAGTGTAAATCTCTCAATGGGATTACGTATCAACATATTTCTAATTAAACTTCCTAACATTTCCCTAATTTTAAAAATTTCATACCCATATTGAAATGATACGAAGCTCAATTTATCTTCAATATTATCTAATGAAATAAACTCTGCTGGCAATGTGAGTGAAGCCATTGATAAAATGACAATACCAATTTACCAAACATCTGTTCTGGATGAAGCATTTAAATTATTCCTGAAGCCATAAGAACTTCCTGTTATATTATTTTCAGGTGGTTATAGTGCTTGATAATCGTTTACATCACTATCATATTATAAATGATATTTCTTTTTGTAGGCTAAAACTGGCGATAAACCACCAACTTTGAATCCTTTGTTTTCATCATAAAACAAATAACTTACAGAGAACTATTTCTAAAATATCTATAAAAATTAGAAATATTGAGCCACTGATACTAATGTTATAATTGCTTCAACAATAACATCTAACTGAAAATGATTATGTGTTTAAGCTCTTAAAAATATAATCTAGTTCATTGGTTATTCCACCCATTCTTCAACTGCATAAATAATATCATACTATAAGTCATCCATTTTTATGAATTTGTTATATACAGTTTTCTTGATCTTCCGATTAAAAAAAGGCTTATTCTTAACAATGTGACCTATTTCAAAGCATTTAACAATATAAGTGAAATCTGTTATCAACAATTGTGCTCTCTTAAAATTTTCATATTCATTTTTAGCGAAATCACTTTGGGGTATCAAATATTAATGGATTGTGAGAGCCATCTATTGGAGACTCACTCTAAACACTTTATTGAATTGACTGTCCTTTATTTTTCCTGACTTTCTGTAAGTACTATAGAGCATCTCCTTCGATAACTTGCTAAAAGTCAAGCATTTCAACCGCTCAGGATCGAATGTATTACAAACAAAATAGTTTATAGCATCAGGCTTATAGATTATCATTCTTAACTATAAGTATTTCCTTACTTATTAATATAAGCTAAGTAAGCTTAAATGGCTTTAAGATGTTCTTGCAATTCCTCCTTGCTTTCATTGCTCTGAAACCATGAACTGAACATTGACTTCTCTGGAAATACAGGAAACTAATCACGTATATTGTTAAATACCTTACATTAAGTTAATAATTGTCTGATATAAGGTTCCGTGACAATTGGCTTAAATCTTAAAAACGTACCCTCACATCTCGATAACAAGTAGAGTAGTTGTTCGTAATTCTAATGTTGTAATACTATTTTTTATCATAGGACTATATATCTAGGATTTAAATCTAATATTACATTATTTATTATTATGTTTAAATTTATTATAAAATACTTCCTTAATTAAATTTTTAGTCCGTGACTATAATCATATTAAATTCTGGTATTTTTAATTTAAAAAGGACTCATTCTAAATTTACAATATTCTAAGAGATTTTATTACTTTGCTTTAATCAATAAATTAGTTAGTTATTTATTGAAAAAGTTAATTATCCACACGAATCTATTGATAAGGTAAAGATTACATTAGAGAGAGAGAGTGCTTGTTCAAATGTTATTCATATTTAATATGTAATAAAAGTAGAGACTATAAAATAAGAACTACATGATTCTGTTATTAATTTAAGAAAATTGAATTTATGGTTTAATATATATTTTAATACCTTTAATTTATCCAGCGAATCATATTTATCCTTCTTTATTTTATTCTAAATTAAAATCAAAAAATTTAATCAATAAAAGACTCAATGAAACTTAATTATAATAGAAATTTATTTTTTAGAAAGAAATTTAGATTATTAGATGAATTTAATAAAGATCAAACACTAAAATTAAATTCAAAGGAAAGTGAGTGAAATTATTAAAATTTTAATTCATAATTAAAATTTAGTTATGATAAAGATAGGAAATTGAAAGTGAATATTAATCTTAAGGAATTAAAAATAAATTATTGTATTTGGTAAGCAATCTGAATTCAATCCATTTCTTCTATATCTTCATAATAATCGAATTCATTCAATGCTTCAGAATCAACAGTCATGTCTATTCCTTATGATTATGATTATTGCATGTATTCATCCGACTCTTAAAACTAATCTTATTGCAATTAAGAATCCCTCAAATCCTTTCATATTATAATATCTATACTTCTCCTTCTAATTATTCATCTAAGTCCTCGTTATCAAACTTCTCATCTTCGTAGTTTCTATGTTCGAATTTTTTAGCTTGTGCTTTTCTCTATTCAACTTCAAGTTTCTCTTTTTCTTGTTATTATTTCAGCAATTCCTATTATTTTTATTATTCTTTCAACTTTTCCTATTCCTTTCTTTATTATTCTTATTTTTAGTGTTCTAATTTTTATTATTCTTATTTTTGCTATTCAAGTTTTTATTATTCTTATTATTTTTTTAATTCTTCCATTTTTCGTTATTCTTCCTATTGTTTTCTTAACTAATCTTTCTTCTATTCTTCAATTCTTCTTTGTTCTTCTTATTATTATCTTTTTTATTCATCCAATTTTCTTTACTCATCCTACTTTTTTTGTTCTTCCAACTTTTTAAATTCCTCTTACTTCTTTAATTCATCCTGTCTCTTTTATTCTTAAAGTTTTTGATCTTGCAATTTTTGTTATTGTTATTACTATTACTATATTTGTGCTTCTTTTGGGGAGGGTAGTGCAATTTTTTATGGTTACACTTTTTCTTCCCTAATATAATATGTAATTTAAAAAATACGATTTTTTTTCAGGCTATCTATTTTTTAACAAAAAGTATAATAAGGGCTTAGTTGAATCAGCGGCATCTATATTCAATTTTTTGGCAATCTAATCTCTATTGATTTCTTCTCTTAAGTTGCTCTCGCTATAATTGTATTGATACTCAATACCTTGAAAAAATTGAGTTTGTGTAGTGCATTTCAAAAAATAGTAAAAATTCTTTAATTAATTCTAGCATATCTCTTCCACATCCCAGTTCATAAATAGTTTGGGCTTTGTTATTTTCCCAAAAAAATGGAGATGGTTTTTTATTATTGCCTTCCTGTTGATCAACTACATTAAAGACTGAGGCTCTTATCTGAGCTCTTATCTTTGCTAGAGATCCATTAGCCTCAAGAGATTGTATAACTAAGTTCTTCAGTTCTGTTAACTCCTACATTATTAAAATTTGAAAATATATATATTGATTAATTATTGATTTTAAATTAAATACTTATAACAAGGCTAACTATCACATCATACATCTGAATAGATTATTATTTGAAGATCTAAATATGTAATATTTATTAAATAATTTAAATTAAATAAATATAAAATAAGTTCATCGTTTTGTTAAAGGACTGACAGCTCTGAATTAATTGATGATATTTTACTTTAATGAACTTATGTTGTTGTTTGTATTACTAAACATTTTTGTTTACTCTTAATCCGGTTTATCTGGTCTAAGTTTTTGATTTTAAACAAGTTTTTAAAGCTCATTAAATTGAACATTCTTTTAAATATTGCTGAAGTTAGAGGTTTGTGGTTAATTACTTGTGTGTTATTAAATCTTCGAAAAAATAAAGTTTTTAATATTTTGAGCATTGGAATTTGGATTTGTATTTTCATTATTGAAGTTCCCTATGTTGCCCTGCGTAATTAAATTCTATTATTAATTAGTATTATGGAAGCTCTCGTTTTATTCTGTTTGAAGTCTGTTATTTAAGAAAGATTTTTGAAAATTTTGGTTTTTACTTAAAGGCATAGGAGAAACAGTTTATTATTTGGTAAAAGGTGATTAGGTAGCACTAACGGTTTTAATCTATTGAGTTAAAGGAGTTTATTTGCTTAATTGACTTTTAAATTATAAATTGGGACTTTAAAAAGGAGAATTAGTAGTCTTTGTATTCCCTCTTGAATTAGACGGTCTTGATTACTCTAATTCTTCAAGAGCCTTTTAAATTGGTCTCTTTTCTTCAAAATCATCTTGCTTATAAGTATATCCCACAAAAGTCATTTCTTTCTTAGTGCTCTTCTACCCCTTGTTAATCCAAGGCTCCTCCTCCTCATATTTATCAAAATTGCTAGTATCTAATTCACTTCTAATAGTTGGAATATAAGGTGCCTTCATATCTCTTACTTTTAATATCGACAAACCACCAAACCAAGGATGCCTGATAATTTAGTCATATGTTAGACGTGTATTTGCATCACATACCAACTTACTAATTAAATCTTTAGCTAATTAAGACACCTTTGGTTCCTCTGGGAATGCAAAACATTATTAAAATCTAATTATTCTTTGGCAAGTTGTTGAAGGATCATCAGTATAAAATGGAGGATATCCTACCAACATTTCATATAAAATGACTCCAACGCTCCACCAATCTACTGATCCATCATATCCTTATTACAAAAATACTTCAGGTGCAATATAATCAGGAGTCCCAACGGTTGAAAATGCTTTCTATACTATATTTAATTATCTTACTTCTCTCCTAGTCTATTTAGATTTAAATTTTTAAGAAAATACAGGTTTATCGAAGTGTATTTCAGCGTCTTTACATAAACCAAAATCAGACAGTTTTATGTGTCCGTTGTTATCCAATAAAATATTGTCTGGCTTCAAATCTCTATGTATAAATCCTAATTTATGAACTGAAGCAACAGCTTATACTAGTTCTGCCATGTAAAAGCGAGCCTCAGCTTCTGATAATATATCTTTTTTCATAAGTAATGTCATCAAATCACCACCTGGTAAATATTCCATAACTAAATATAAATTTTTTTCATCTTAAAATGAACATTTCATTTCGACAATCCAATTATTTCCTTTTGCTTCTTCTAAGACTTTTCTTTCGTTAGTCACATGACCAATTTAATTCTTAAAAATCATTTCATGTTTTTTCATTTTCTTGACTGCAACAATTTATTAAGAGGGTACATGCCTGCATAATCTTACTTCCCCAAAGGCTCCCCTGCCTATAATAGCTAGAGGTTGAAAATCCTCAATGCTCAATTTAGTCCGCCTATAAAATTTGAAATTTTGAATACTTTTTCCTCATTTATTCTGCTTCTTTTTTTAAAATTTCTTTTTTAATAACTTCTTATTCCTTTGGATTCATATGCAGAGCATCCATAAGTTTAGATAATTACTACCAACCTTCTAATTATTATTATTCTTCTTATATTTATTTTGCATATTTGCCTAAACAAAAAATACTAATAAATGAATACGTTCTATGTATAATCTACATGCTTCAACTCTATCTCGAGTGGCATTCGAAATTTGTATTTCCTTTTTTCCAATCATTAACGATATTTATATTAATTTTTATTTTATTTTGAATTTATACAAAAAATAACAAACATGTAAAAATTGTTTTATTTTTATAAAATTTATGTTTGATATAAATTATCTCTAAAATTGTATAGTAAAAAACGCTATTTTTAGATAATTCAAAATTGATGAAGCCTAATTATCTTTAATTTTTGATTAAAAGATTAAAAACTTCTTTGTAAGTTATTACTATTATGAATTTTCATTTATCAATTAATTCTATTGTTCAATAATTATATATATTTATCATTTAAAATTACCCAATTCCTTAAATTCATTAGGAATCACATTTTACAAGAACTTAAATCCTTCTTTATTAAACATACCATCTAAGGATACGATTATTTACAAATTCAAAGCCATTAATTTTCTGAATACTGAAATAATACAATTTTTACTAAGATAACCTTATATTATTTAGGTGTAATTTTCTATCATTTCAAAAGTAAAATATGAATAGCTAAAATAGTAAGTTTTCTTTTGATCAATTTCTTGAACTTCCTATGGATTGCTTTATTTTATTTTTTGTTAATAAATAATGAATAAAAAATCTTCTCAGTACAATTTATTACTATATTTTTGATTTATTTGATGTTATTTTTTGGAGAAATTAGATGGGCTATATTGTTTTTATTCTATATTTCTAAGATTAAAAAGCTAAACAATAGAACATATCTAAACTAAATTAATACAAAAATTCTAAATCTAAGATTAATGTTAACTAAAGAAAATTCAGAATTTACTTAGGTAGAAGAAATGAATTTGCAATAAATTGATAATAGAATTAAATTTAAGATTTAAATTTAATAATGATTATTCATTTTATATTAACAATAATTTTGGATGTATTCTTTTTGTTAATTATTAACTTTTTAACTTTGCTAAACAAAAAATAAGGAGATTTTATCAAACATCCTAATCTAATTCTATATATAATGAGTTGGCCAATTGCAATTCATAAATTATTTATTCTCTAAAAAAAAGCTAATTTTAAAATTATTTTCAATGATATTGATACTGTAAATTAAATATTTTTATTAATTGTATAGTTTTTATTCGAAAGATAATATAAATTTTGATTACATCTTCCTTGATTAAATAGGGAAGTTATGATTTTCAAAAAAATCATTATTGTGTGTTAGTATTTTTCTATCCAACAGTTACTTAAATATTGAGAGTCTTATTAAAGCAATCAAATAAGATTTTATATTTAATATTTTCATAACATTAGATCAGCATAAATTCCTTTATAAGCTCTGGATAAAGATTTAGCATTAATTAAATAAACTAAAATTGGAGTGTTCTAATCTTTATAAAATTAAAACATATTAAAATCATTCTACAAGTTTTAATTAACAGCAATATAAATATGGTACAATATCTAAACCAGGCTCAAATCTTTTATATTAACTTAAGTAATTTGTAACTAGTTCCTTAATAATAATTCCTCAGTTTCTCCTTTCCTGTAATCCTCCTATTGATAAAACTAATAGATTTGAGTTGATCATTTTCTTAAAAGAGTAATAATACATTAAGACATTTACAATATTCATAACTCTAGATATTGAACCTTAAAATTAATTTATAATGATAAATTTCATAAATCTTTATATAATTCATATAGAACCACTCTTGTTTCTTCTTTTATTATGGGTGCTATTCTTTTTCTCAATTAATCGTTTGTTATTATTATCTTTTCTTATTTATACTCCTATCTTAAAACGTATTTTGATAAAATGTAATTGGTCAATTCGCTTAAAATATCTATGGTATTTGTAAGAAATTGTTTAGTTTCATACTCCACAAACAACTCAAGACCCTAAATTTTAGAGTATGTTGTTTCCATTTAAAACTTTGGTTCAGAAAAATTAGATATATAATAAGTAAATGGATTGACTAGAACCCTTAACTCTAATTTCTATACTGTTTATCCTGTCTATCCTGTATATCCTGTCTATCCTGTCTATCCTGTATATCCTGTCTATCCTGTATATCCTGTCTATCCTGTCTATCCAATATTTTATGCTGGCATTTCATTTTTTTACTTTTCAATTTTTGGAAAGATTATAACATCAAAATAATCTTCTATTTCAAAACCTTAGAATTGATTAAGATAATATCTAATATTATCTTACTGGATTGGTCTCTACTAGTTGAGATTTTCAATCTACATTGCATTTTGATCATTAAATAAATAAGCATCATAATCTGTGGGCCAAAAAACTTTAATTCTATAGAATTTATCCTTATTAATAAATGCTAATTTATAGAGTTCGTCTCCTAATGTTCTAATGTACCATTCAAGAATATTAGCGTATATATTAATATCGTTTGGGAATTCAAGACGATTCAACTATGATAATTCTTAAGCTTCTCTTGCATCTAAATAAGTATTATGAGGATTAGCCGCAGAAGAACTGATTTGATGGCTTGTCTTTAAGATTTTTATCTTTTGCTTGTTGTCTGCCATTTTAAATTAAATAATCTTTTTATTAGAGAGAAATTATTCGGTTTAAAATGCATTTGATATAAATTATCATCAATTAAAAATTCATATATTTCTATTAAAATTATATATATTTCTGTTCAAATATCCCTCCTAGAATATTAATTCTATTTTCTGCTGCTGTTAATATTTGTGCCTGGTTCAATAGAAGAATTAAAATTTTGTTTAACATCACTTTATATTCTTGATATATCATCCTATTTTTATTTAATGATACTATTAAAAAAAACTAAAATGTTCCTTTATATTACAGATAGCTGGAATTATACTTTGCGAATCAAATTACGCAAGGGATTATAAACTTACTCTTAATTTTCAAGCTATTTTGCTATACGCAAGGGATGAAGATTAAAAGGGGAATAGAATAATAAATAATAAATTAATTATCTTATATAAAATAAAAAATCGAATTAAAATGTATCTATATTGAACCAACATCAATTTCATTAATCAATTCTGAAATTCTTAGTTGAATTGGTATAAACCGCTTTTTATTATGTAAAAATATCAGAAGTCATGCTTAAAATATTTTTAATGTTTAGGCTTTGGTTATTATAATTATTGAATAATAAAAATCTAGGATTTTATTTATATCTAAATAAAAAAGCATCTATATAATGACACTTATAAAAAATAAAATCATTTAACAGGACTAGCTAAGATAGTTTATACATCCTCTCTTCCAAGCAAAGTTTAAAGACGAGTAACATATTATTTGTAGTCTTCATCTGAAAATACTGAATAATATTCAATAGCCTACGGTTTATAAAAGATATACTTATTAATATGAAGCCATTAAATTATTTAAAGAGATTTTATTGAGGTTCTTCGACAACTCTACTTCATTTAAACTTAATTATTACAACAGTTCATTAATTTAAATGGTTTCAAATTTTTGTAATGTCACATCATCTTAGTTAAGTCTTCTCCCAGTCTGACCTAGTTTATTGGAGTTTATAGAGTTATAAAGCTAATTTATATTAGCTGAAGTTAAAGTTTAAGCAATTAAGCTACCATCATTTATTTACCAGTTCAATAAAATATTTTTTTAAGCTTTCTGAATATCTTGTAGGTTTTTCATACTAAAGTAATTGAGGAGCATTAACTCTTTGCTCTAATATTCAAAATTTAGCAGATGACTATCGCTGACTAAAAGCGTTCTTGGATATTATTTTCCATTAATTATTTATTTACACTGCAAATATTCAACATTTTCTAAACCAATTCTTATATCGAACTCCTAATTCTCATAGTATTTTCCTAATTGCAACAGATAGTCTCTATCATTTTGACTTTCTTTAATTTTTTCCTTGCATTAGAATAAATGATATTACCAAGAATTATGGAAACATTTTAATTATTTCATAGAGCAATATTTAAGGGCTCCAGGGTCCTTATATAATATTTTCTAGATAGTCCCGACCATCAGACAAGGTTGGTTTGGTGATCTTTGGTGACTTTAATAATTACTTAGCTTAATATATGCACTTTTGGAAACACGAAAGGAAATCTATTATCTAAATATAATGCAAATTTAATAGGTTGTTATTAGTTTAATTATCGTATAGGAGACATTTCAATCTAACCTCATTAAAATGTTTACAATGATTTATAAATTAGGGGTTAATGCTTTTAATGTAATCTTAAAATCTTCTTTCTTCAGTTATTCAATTGATTAAAGCTCTATGATATTAATCTAATATACCCTTTTTAATTCTTTTAATCTAAATTTCATTTTTGAAGATTTCTGTAATTATGCTTTCAACATTATCCATATTATTAAATATTATATAAAAATATAAGTACGCAAAATTAAATTTAAAGATATATAAATACTTATTCTTTAATCACTTCTAATCTATTTTATTTAGTTTTTATGTTCCATATAAAGAATATTTTGAACCCATAATTAGAGTAAAAGTTTAAGTTGATATTATTTAGTAATAAATTAATATAAATGAAATCTTTATTTTATTAAATATGTATTATTATTAAGAAAAGTGTACTTGAAAAAGAAACATATTTATAAATTAAAACGATAGTACGAAGAATATATACAAAACTTATTTTTGATGATCTCAAGAATCGTTTTCCAATTATTGAAATTTACATTAACGAATTATTTATAATAGTTGAAAGGAAATTTTAAGGATTGCAACTTTGTTGAGAGATTTGGATAGATGTTTAAGAGAAATTAAAAAGCTGGATGTTTTAATATTATAAATCTTAAATTAAGGATGTTGCTAGAATTATATTTCATAAGAATCAAGAGTTTAAATAGAATTAAAATATAAACTTTATTAATCTTTTATTAAAATAATTGTATCAAAACTATACTGATCTTAATAGAGTAGAGAGAAATTTTTTTGAATTAGAGCATTTCAGTGAAACTATTAGTTTTATCAATAGAAATAGAAATGTAGAGCTATGCAATTTTTAAAATGAACAATTTCTACAATTAATTGTAGCTTATAGACTATGAATCTTTCCAGTTCTATTCAGTTCTTTAACCTTTCACATTAAATCATTTGCTTTATTTGTATGGGACTTTGAATATTGAAGAAGTGAAAAAGAATAATTTATTAAATCTATCATAATAATAGTTTAATGCAAATTTTTTATATAGCATCTATTATTATTTTCTAGCCTGGAGTCTCCTTCTTCATACAAAGGCATTAATGATCTTTTTTATTATTACTGGGAATGAAGATGATTATTTGAATTAAAATCTTTATTTAATTAAAAATGGTTGTCAAATCACTTGCTCACAAAAAAATTGTACATAAGAGAACAAAGAGATTTGTTAGATTCGAATCAGAGGATTATCCACATAAATTAAGACCAAGTTGGAGAAGACCAAGAGGTATTGATAACAGAGTCAGAAGAAGATTTAGAGGCAATAGACCTATGCCAAAATCAGGATATAGAAGCGATAAAAAAACAAGGTATTTAATCAAATAAAGCAATTTAGATATTTAGACTAAGCTGGTTTCAGAAAATTATTAATCACAAATGAAAAAGATCTTGAATTATTGCTTACTAACAACAGAGCATTTGCAGGTGAATTAGCTCATAATCTCTCTGCTAGAAAAAGAGCAACTCTTGTCAGAAGAGCAGCAGAACTTAATGTAAGATTAACAAATGGAAAAGGTAAAGTAAGAGCAGAAGAAAAGAAAGAATGATTTCATTTGTTCAATATTAGAAACACATACATAAATTATATATAAAAGAAGTATCACTACTTAAAGTTTAAAAGTTTTCTTGTCAATCAGAATTAAAATTTCTGAGAACAAAAGAGGATGGAAGATGCGATTTGTTGTTGCACTTAAATAGTTCTTTAATTTCCTCACACGTATTCTCTAATTGAATATTTAAGAGCAATCCACTAATATCATCATGTTTGCTTTAATTTTTAGAATAAATTTTATTAATATACAAAAATTTATTAAATTATTTCTCTTATTCCTCATCTTAAATCTAAAAATCCTATTGTTCACACGTAAAATGTTTTTAAAAAAATTATATTCTTGCTAATACTAGTTTTGTGTTTTATCTAATANTATATTTCATAAGAATCAAGAGTTTAAATAGAATTAAAATATAAACTTTATTAATCTTTTATTAAAATAATTGTATCAAAACTATACTGATCTTAATAGAGTAGAGAGAAATTTTTTTGAATTAGAGCATTTCAGTGAAACTATTAGTTTTATCAATAGAAATAGAAATGTAGAGCTATGCAATTTTTAAAATGAACAATTTCTACAATTAATTGTAGCTTATAGACTATGAATCTTTCCAGTTCTATTCAGTTCTTTAACCTTTCACATTAAATCATTTGCTTTATTTGTATGGGACTTTGAATATTGAAGAAGTGAAAAAGAATAATTTATTAAATCTATCATAATAATAGTTTAATGCAAATTTTTTATATAGCATCTATTATTATTTTCTAGCCTGGAGTCTCCTTCTTCATACAAAGGCATTAATGATCTTTTTTATTATTACTGGGAATGAAGATGATTATTTGAATTAAAATCTTTATTTAATTAAAAATGGTTGTCAAATCACTTGCTCACAAAAAAATTGTACATAAGAGAACAAAGAGATTTGTTAGATTCGAATCAGAGGATTATCCACATAAATTAAGACCAAGTTGGAGAAGACCAAGAGGTATTGATAACAGAGTCAGAAGAAGATTTAGAGGCAATAGACCTATGCCAAAATCAGGATATAGAAGCGATAAAAAAACAAGGTATTTAATCAAATAAAGCAATTTAGATATTTAGACTAAGCTGGTTTCAGAAAATTATTAATCACAAATGAAAAAGATCTTGAATTATTGCTTACTAACAACAGAGCATTTGCAGGTGAATTAGCTCATAATCTCTCTGCTAGAAAAAGAGCAACTCTTGTCAGAAGAGCAGCAGAACTTAATGTAAGATTAACAAATGGAAAAGGTAAAGTAAGAGCAGAAGAAAAGAAAGAATGATTTCATTTGTTCAATATTAGAAACACATACATAAATTATATATAAAAGAAGTATCACTACTTAAAGTTTAAAAGTTTTCTTGTCAATCAGAATTAAAATTTCTGAGAACAAAAGAGGATGGAAGATGCGATTTGTTGTTGCACTTAAATAGTTCTTTAATTTCCTCACACGTATTCTCTAATTGAATATTTAAGAGCAATCCACTAATATCATCATGTTTGCTTTAATTTTTAGAATAAATTTTATTAATATACAAAAATTTATTAAATTATTTCTCTTATTCCTCATCTTAAATCTAAAAATCCTATTGTTCACACGTAAAATGTTTTTAAAAAAATTATATTCTTGCTAATACTAGTTTTGTGTTTTATCTAATATTGGCAAAGTTAAAAAAAAACACAAAAAAATATATATAATTTATTTTTTATTACACAAATAATACTTATAAATTTCTCTAAATAGCTTGGCAAATTTCATTCTTATGTTTTCACTATATATTAAGTTTTGACTTTATTCTACATATTTTATAATGCTTGAGTAATATCAAGAGTTTAAGATTTAATCAATTAGTGGATCTAAATAATATTGATATATTCTTTAAATGTAAATGCAAGTAAAAAAAAATAAGAATTTATTAATAGAATAAATTTATTTTCATTATTTAATTATTTTGTGCTTAATTAGGATTTCTCTATAAAAGTCTAGATCTTCTTCTTATTTTTCGGCGATCTTTTTTTATTGCAAGCTTAAGCTTCTAAAGTAGTCTACTTCTTCTTGTAACTACTGGTTTTACAATTTTAATTCATTTATAGTGGAAGCTTTAATTTTTAATTCTTCCTAATAAAAAGTAGTATCTACTGCATCTATTTTTGATTGACTTACGTTGCTTTGATTGTGTCTACATTAAAATAAATAATTTACGTGCTTCTATATTTTTCAAATTCATTAGTTAATTTTGATAGAACTTCTCTGAATTACTTAAGTTCTTCAACTAAATGTTAATTTTCTTCTGTTTTTTAATTAGCTAATGCTTGGTATTTAACTTTATCATCTCTCTCTTTTTTTAACTCTTAATCTAATTAGCGAACACTTTTAAATTTATCCTAATTAATTATAATTGCCATTTCTGCATTTTCATTTCTTAATTTGTTTAACATTTCATTTTTCACTTCTAATAATTTAACTAATTCGCCACTGTCTTTTTCATATTTTTTAATTGTGTCTTATTAACTTCTTTATTGTAACTTTTATAGAATGATTATATACTTTTAATTGTTGTAATTATTTGGTTAAATTTACAATCTCTCTAGTTAATGCTTCACTTTATGAATCTAATTGTTTTGTGTTTGCTGGTTTTACTTCTTTTTTTTCTTGATTATCCTTATTATCCTTATTCTCTTTATAATTATCTCCGCAAAATTTTAATTTTTTTGCTGGAAGTCTTGAAGCAGATTACTTCACTAAAGATTTTGCTTGATCTAATAATTTAGAAGAATTTGATTAATCTTGTTGTTAAGTAAAGGATTATTAATTGATCACTGATACTGTGGAATTACTTAATGAATAATCTGAAATGATTTCATCTTCTTGTGTTTGTACTTCAAAATTCTACTTTACTTATAATTCAGTTTAGGTGTGTTTTTCAATGCAAAGTAATTATTATCCAAGATATTTTTGCAACATTGTATTCAATTCTTTCAACTTCTCCCTCGAATTTACATATTTAATTACTTTTGTATATTATTCTCCTTTTATAGTAGTAATCGTTCATCTTCAAGTCTCAATACAACATCTACCTAATACTCTAATGCTTCTTATAGCTCCTATACTTCTTTACTCATTATATTTTAAATTTGATTGTAATTGATTTTAATTATATAACGAATAAATTCCACACTTAATGAACTACATTATTTGCATAGAACAAAGTACAACAATTAATTTCTTTAAATATCAAAATTGTTAAACTTGAAAACTATTTGTCAAAGACAATAATTATAAAATTAATAAATGGCTAAATAGTTTTACTTGATTTTTTCTGATAAAAAAATAAAGTTGAAAAGAAAAGAATATGTTCTCGGAAGGAGCAAGGCTTAAGCATCGATAATAATTAAAAATGAATCAATTAGCAGACAACATGCAAAATTGATTGTTGGCAAATCTAGTATCACCATTTAAGATTTGGGATCTGCTAATGGAACAGAAATTAACAATAGAGCTATAAAACCAAATTAACTAGTTTTGTTGAGGGAAGGAATGAAGATAAAATTAGGTGAATATGAATCTGAACTTGAGATATAATTTGAAACTATAGAGAGCGATGTGGAACTTTCAAGATCAAGAAGTAGATCAAGTTCATAAAAGAAAACTTAATAAAACAAGGTTAATCAGGAATAATAAAAAAAACAAAAAATTTGGAACATGGGAGGATTAAGCAAAGAAAATCAAGATAAACTTAAAAAATTAATGGGGGCTAAAAATGAATCAGATGATGATGAATAGGAGAAGTAAAAGGAAGAAATTGAGAAGAGAAATAAAGAATTAGAGTTACAATACAAAAGGGCAATGCAAAGATAAAAATAAAAAGGCATTGGTTTGTGAAATATATTTGTTTTTATTGATTATGATACATTATCAAATACCTACAAAGTCTTTAAAAACCATATTTGTTTTTACTGATTTATTTTAATACAATGTATTTAAAAATTAGGCTAAAGCCTCTTATCTATAGGTTACAATATCTTATTATTTTGAAGATGGTTCATCAGGCAAAGGTGGAATTTAGTATTACCTGCCCTACAACTAAAAAGTTAAATCATTCTTACTTTTTTGTACAATTCCTTAAAATCATTATACCTCTTTTATGCTGTTGCCACTGTCTGTCCATTTATTACTGCCTCAATTTTATAATACTATTTTATTATTATTTCATACAGTAATTTATTAGAGTGTTTTAACTTCCTTAATTATGAATTTATGCCCATTTCCCCCTCCTTAAGTAATAGTAGTAGAAAATCGATCATTATTACGTTAAAAAAACTATGACTAATCATATGAGGCAGCGGCCATGCTACTTTTTGGATCAAAGCTATCGTCATTGTAATCTTTCTCCAGATAACTTTGTTTTGATGCTACGCTTGCTTTTCTTACTTCCAAAAAGTCATCAAATGATTTATCTTTTAATACTTGGTCTATATTAGCTTCCTCTAAAATATCAGTAAACAACTTACTTTCATCCTCTACATGAATAGGACCTGATGTTTCCTCTAAGAATTTATCTAATGTTGGACATTGCATCTGATGCTTAACTATAAACTATAAAAACTTTTCGAGGGCTTCACTTCTACTTGCGACTTCTTTGCCACTCAATCTTTCGTTGGGCTTTCTTTCAGGTATTTCTGGAAAAGAATGATCCACATATATTTATTATAAGGCTAATCTTAATTATTAGAATTCTTTCAAATTATGTTCAGTTCTTACCTGTCTTTATTTAGAATTAGAAAAGTAGAAGATCTTGAAATATATGAATCTTTTCCCTTATTTTTTGATTTCTTCAAATCCTTCAATCTTTATGCTTTGAATTTCATATTTTGATTTTAAATTTAAATCCTATTATTTCTATTGATTTAATTGTTCTTAATTAACATTTTATTCCTATATGATTTGTTCATTTTCTTATTGTGGAGGCACATTTTATTACTATTAATTGATTTCATTATCCTATTTTAATTTGTTCAACTTTTCATCTAACTATTTGTGCATATCCATAATTTAACTCATCAATTCTTTTTGTTCTTTCTCCTTTTAAATAGCCTCTTCTTCCTTCTTTAACCCATAGGTTGGATCTATTAATCCTGATTATTCCTGTTTTAACTTTTATATGCCTGATCCTATGGAACTTTAAGATCCCTCCTCTTTAGTTAATTCCTCTAACTAATCTAAAAATGATTAGCTTCTCTTTGGAGTCTTAGATATTGATTGTCTTTGATTTGGAGTGACAATTGAATTCTGTCTAGAACTTGATGAAGATTATGAATCATCACTCACCAAATGTTGTTGTAAACTATTGACTCTGATAAATATATTGTCATCGCTATTCTTGCTAACCTTTTAATAATCAAACTTTGGAAAGAATAAGCTTATTATATTAATGACAAGCATAATTAGGAAATTGCATAAATACACTGATGCTTCAACGGTTAATTCATCAAATCCCCTATTTTCCTTTTCTAAGTTCCTCTCTATTCCAAATACTATGCCTGAAGACAACTAAATAACAAATATAATGGCTAAAGCTAGACGCAATTGTCTTGATAATAAGGAATTTAATACTTAGAAAATTTGAATATAGAACGATAATCAATGTAAAATAGGAATGCACATAAAGTCCATACAAATATATTGGAAATTTCCATAAATCCAAAACTCATGTCCCACATAATTATCTTTGATATATGAAATTTAATACAGAAACTATGCTCGCTGTTATTAAGATGCAAAAACCTATTAAAACACCTACAAACTTTGCAAATATTGGCAGATTTCCATCGCTTCGATAGTCTCTATGATAATCTTATTACTTTTTCTTACATTGTGTAATCCTTAATGACTTGTCTTATTCTTTTCCATTCTCTTAAATAATATTCCCTGTTTTTGAACAATATCCCCAAAACCAAAAGCAAACCAAATATATTCAAAACGTAAATGATTGCGCAACTTATATAATTATCTGCACAATACATAATATTTATAGATTAATTATTTATTATTTCATTTTTCTTCCAACCTGTATAAATGAAGAGGAATCTAGACTGATTCATTTCCCAATTCTGCCTTGATAAATCCAAAATCATTGCTAATCACCCAAGATTTAAACACTATTGGGTCCATCGATTACTAATATTAAAACTATAGAATACACTCTATTATGCAAACCTCATGAAGATCTCTTAGACATAATTGTAAAGCTTGTTTAATTGTCCTTAAGCCCAAGAATTTATTTTTGATTATGTTAATTGGTATTAATTCTGTCCTGAACATACCTTTTCACCCAATAATCTAAAAGCACTCAACCAACTATCCTTCACAAAATCATAAAACTCTTAGAATTCTATTTTATTATCCTTGTTTTTGTCGATCATCTAAAAAGAATCTACTTTATCCATATATCAATTTTACACAAAATCCTTTTATCCTTGTTATTAATTAATGTTGTGATGCCTTCCAAATATTCCCTTTCTGTTATATATCCTTCCTCATTCTAAACTTATATGCTTATCTTACCTTATCTAATAACTAAAATAGTCTATCAGCCAAAGGACTGTCTCTCAACCTTTTCAATTACAGGCTTTCAAATATTCCTAGCGCTTCATTAAATTTATCCCTCGTTAATCTTCCTTAAATAGAAGCCTATTTGAATGCTCGCTTTATTTAATCCTCAACTTCTTAGACTGAGTTTTATCTTTAGTAATTGTTATTTTAATTTGGATCAATAACAGTGATTTATGATTAACCCATATATAAATAATTATTATTATAAACGCATTTTTTTAATCAAAATCTCTCTTGTAATCATTTAACTTCTTTTTAAATTTATAAACAGAGAAAGACTCGAGAATTGTATTTAAATTGGGTATATGTTTATATATTTCTTAAAATACTAATCTCACTTATGACCAAATTAAGTGCTTGCAATACGAGGACCTTCTTTTAATCTAGCTTAAGCTGTCACTGGTAACTTGTATGGTTTATCACTGTCCTTAATTATTCTTTCAAATATTCTATTGACACCATGTCTAGAACGTGTTTTATGCATTATCCAGGATTTCAAATAATAACTTAAATAATTTGATGTTCATACCCTTTATTTCCTTATCCTTAGAAATTTTCTGTTACAATATCATATTTCTTTGATTTCTTTTCTTCAAATAATTTCTTTATTCTTTCTTGTTCTTTCTCTGATAATTTTGCAATATCAACATTCCTATCAGGAGTCTTGAAACTATCATAAGCTATATTTAATTAAATACTTAGTCTACAGATATCCTGACTCAACTTTTCTCATTTACTATAAATCAACACCATAATCAACAGCTCCAAATTATTTTTCAAAATATAATTCAATTGCAATCAAATCCCTTACATATTCAAAAGGAAGATGAGGAAAGACTTCATCGAAAAAGTATCTTTTTTGATAGATGATTGCCTTTACTCTATATGGCATGATTCCATATTTAATAGATAAATCTCTAACTGTCCAACCCTCATTAAATAATCCAAACAATTCAAATTTAGCTCTGAATGATAATTTTGGAGCAATAACTCTTCTACGTCTTCTTTTAGAAAAGTTACCTCGATTTAATAACCATTTTTAATTATCCTTTATTTTCCTAGAAATTAACTCCTTGGCTCTAGTAGCTCTTTTAGCCCTTCGATTTCTAAATGAAAGCCTTATTTTTCTCCTCTATGGCATTTTCCTAGCCACTTTTTTATTTTCAGGATTTTGATATATGAAACTATATATATTTTCCTTCTGTTGTCTTTCGTAAACATTTTCATCTAAATCACCATAAAAGTTCAATCTGTTTTTATATTTAGCATCTCGAGGATCATAGTCTTTATGACTATATTTAATTGCGAGAAGATTTTTATCAAAAAGTGAATAATCCTAATAGTCTCTATTTTCCTTCAGAAAAGTGTCCCAATCTTTTTTTAATGCATCAGACCTTATAATATCCTTACTTCTTTTCAATTACTCCTCTGGACTTAGACTTTAATAGTACTAAGCAAAACTAACCATATTTTCAATCCTTATACCTATAGTTAAGAATATTCATATATTAAGCAATTACAGCTTTTTCATTTGGAGACCCTTTTTTCTCCTACTTTTCTTCTTCTTAATCCTTCTTAAATAAATTTAGCACAGATTCCTCACCTAATTTTTTATCTTCTTAAAATACTTTATAAATTATCAGCTAAGGACTTATAAGTATTTTTAAGTTCCTTCACAAATTACTCTTATTATTTTGTTAACACTCGTTGTTTGCCTTTAGCTGTGGAACTTGAGAAATTTATTCGATGAATAAAGGGATTTCTCAAATGAAAAAAAGCAAATTTAATCATTAAATAATTTATAATCAATTTTATCAACTAAAAGCTTCATCTTCCTTATTTATGCTCAAAGTTAATCTAATCATTCTCACTTCTCTTTTCCTTTAGATACCCTTCGAGGAGATATATATTTTCACATTTATTGTAGTATTCATTTAAAATTATTTTGTTACATAGATATCTAAATTGATGATTGCTTTATATATTAAAGATAAACCTTTATAATTTTACTTATACCTGATCTAAAAATATTATCAAAAATAAATTTAATTTTAGATAATATAAGCCTATTTTAAAACTCTTCTTTGAAATCATTGTAAATTTACGTCAAAACTAAGTTACAATCAAGTGGAACAATTTTTAGATCTATATAAGTATTCAAATAATCAATTATTTTAATCGAAAATGAAAGTATAATAAAATTATTATTTATTTTTATGATTATCTTTATTAAATTTATACATTCTCACCATCTAAAATTAGCATAAATCATAAATCTACCTATCGCCTTAAAAGGATAGAAATTCCAAAAATTTCAATAATTTATTTTTATAAGCTGTTGTAAATTATTTAATGTTTAGTACAAAAAAAAATTAAATTCATAGAAAAACTGCTTCAAATTCTAAAAGTAATGAAACCTAAAAATAAAGTAGTAACCAATATTAATCCAGATATCCTAATAATTAGATATATTAATAATTATCATGTTTGAGAATGTTAAAAAAATTAGTATTAGGAACTTCTAAATCTCTCAATAAAAATAATTCCAAGACCAGAGTATTTACAGAAGGAAACGAAAATCAAATAAAAGTACATACATCTGCATCTCCAACAAAAAATAAAGACTATGGATAATCAGCATCACCCCCATAAAGAAATACGAGTTCTTAAGTAAAAGTAATCACTAACCTACTAAACAAAAATACGAATCACACACAATACAAAAGATAATCAAGAAATTAAAGAAATCAAAGCGCAGATTTTCAATAATTATTAGCATAATAACAATCACGGTAAGATCGTCTATTGAGAAATAATGGCAAAAAGAAGTTTAATTCATACGGCAATCTAAATGATCAAGTGTATTTATCTTAAAAGGAAGGCTTAATGGAATGTTAATCGACTGTTCAACTTGCTTAAAATAACCATGAGTAAAAACTAAAAAATTCTAAAGGTTCATTCTCACTAAAACACTTCCCTTCCCCAATTAACATATACGCACAATCAATTACATTATAAGAATTTAAGGAAAAATTAAACAAGTTAAGTAAAGACATAAAATCAAATAATGCTTTTGAAGAATTATAAAAAACACAAAAAAAGCAATAATATCATTATGATAGAAATGATCAGTAGGAGAGTGAAAAGCTATTTAGGTAAGAGATTACTCAAAGGAGCAAATCAGTTGATTCTTAATCATCAAGATCTAGATTGGACATCTTGAAATATTCAAAGGATTGTATAGATTAGAATAAAATGTATAAATAATAGAATGTAAAAGAGGAAGAATTTATAATCAATACATAAAGTTATCTAACATAGAAAAAGTTGGAGAGCAAAATTGATCAATTAGTTTTTCAAGTGTAAATTTTGAAGAAAAAATCTGAAGAATTAGAGTTATAAAATAGATTTTTATTTGAAAATTTAACAAAATTTTAGAAGGAATCAGATTGCAGTGCTGAAGTATTGACATCATAAATATCATTAGGAACGAAATTTACTTATGAATAAGTTGGATTAAATGATTGGAATGCAAAAGAGATAAGAAGAGAATCTTAATTTTTTTAAGTAAATATTTGTTAAAGGTTATGATTAATCTCGAAGAATAAAAACTGAATAATAGCAATAATAATAAGAAGAGGATAATTCATAGTTAAACTAGAAAACAGAAATATTGTCAAAATAAAGACCATTTGTCAAGTCGGCTTATCAAGGACTTGAATTTAATGTCTGATTTTAATTTATCAAAATCTAACATCTATTTCTATAAATAATCTTAAATTATATGTCTGAATTTTGAATTTGGTTTAGATTTCCCAAATTAATAATAGGTTTTCGATTACTTAATTTGATATTTTTTTGAATATCTATTTGATAATTAGTTTGGATGAATAAATAAAAAAAAATTAATTATTTTAACAACCTAGAAATGAAATCTAAGTATAATCCTTAAGAAAAAAAACTGACGGTAACTATCATAATGATTAACTAGAATATTTCTTATGATTTGAATTCAAATAACAAACCAAAATATTATATATCGAACACAACATGCCATAAAGAAAACCAAAAGTTTTTTAATGGTAGCAATATGTCACCATTAGTTGTTGAATCATCTACTCCAAGAAAAAGACTTATATCTGGCAAACGAGTTAGTATTCTTAATTCTAAATTAGACCTAGCAAAAAGCGAATTGTTCTAATAATAACTCAAACAATAAAATTTAAAATAGATAGAAAAAATCATCATCCAATTAGAGAACTAATTTAACTGTTAAGACTGGATCATCGATTGAAGCACTTAAGGAATTAATGGGGAAAAGTATTATTATAAATTAATTAGGTAACTTGAAATAACTATTACAAATTAATACAGATAAATTCAAGAATACAAAAGAAATATCATTCATAGAGACAAAAAAGAGTAATTCAAGTGAATTTGGATATGACAATAGATTCAATAAACATTTCTAATAATATAATTAATATGGTACAAAAACAACAACAAATAAGTCAGGATCAAAGGATAGAACTACATTATAAGTAAACAATATCATAATTTTTTAGAAAGTATTTTCAAAAATAATTGATCAAGAAAAATCTGTGTCCCCATCCAAAAAGGTTGATTGGAGCAAAATCAAATTGCCTATAACACCAAAAGAATGTATATAATAATTTGGATAATATTTGACTGATTTTGAGAAATAGGAAATTCATGGATTTAGTAGAGTACAAATACATAATTTATTAGTTTAGATTTATTGTATAGGAATTACATCTAAAAAGATAGATCAAAAATAATCAAATTGCAATGACGGCTTTGATGATTCAAATGGTGAGTATTTGTTTTCACTCAACGATCACATCGGATACAGATATGAGATTTTGGAGATAGTTGGTAAAGGTAGTTTTGGATAAGCATTCAAAGTCTTTGATCATAAGAGATAATAAGTTTAATGCTTAAAGATTATAAGAAACAAAAAGAAGTTTACAAATTAGGCTCTGGTAGAATTAAATATATTAACATATATCAAGGAGAAGGACGAAGAGAATGTAACAAATATTGTAAAAATCAAGGATTTTGTAATTTTTAGGAATCATGTGGTATGTTTATCTAATTTTATATATTTTAGTGCATCTCCTTTGAATTTTTGTCGATAAATTTGTATTAGTTGATAAAGAACAATAATTTTCAAAGCTTATCCTTGGAGCTAATAAGGAGATTTGCAATTCAAATTCTAAATGCGTTGAATTTTCTAAACAAACATAAAATCATCCATTGTGATTTAAAACCTGAGAATATTTTATTAAAGTAAGAAAACAAAAGTGGGATTAAAATCATAGACTTTGGCAGTAGTTGTTTCGAAAATTAAAAGATTTACTCTTATATTCAGTCAAGGTATTATAGAGCCCCTGAAATAATGTTTGGTATCCCCTATGATACGAGCATCGATATGTGGAGTTTTGGATGTATTATGGCAGAGCTATATTTGGGATACCCAATATTTCCAGGAGATGATGAATAAGAGCAAATTGCATATATTTTAGAAATCCTAGGTATGCCAGATAACGAACTCTTAGAAGTAAATATATCAAAGTATGAAAGATCGCCTAAAGAAGAAAGGTTTTCTTTAATGACTTTCCCCCTTATTAACCGCTGTGTATGTAAAATAAAGGAGCTAAATTGAAGATACCTGGAAGCAAAACATTATCGGCGGTCTTATAATGTAAGGATGAAAATTTTATCGACTTCTTAAAATAATGTTTAGTTTGGAATCCGAAAAATAGGATCAGTCCAATCAATGCTCTTATGCATGTTTGGATACTTGACGGATTACCTAGCCAAATTAGAGCTTAGCATGTCTAATATCTAGAAAGCTAATTACAATACATGGATGTCAATTATAAAAAATAAGAAACTAATTTCAAACAAGGTTAATAGGGATAATAAAAATTACCTATCCATCACATCTCAGAGCCAGAGATGAATTAAGAAAATAAAGTATTTTAATTTATCATAATTTAGAAACCTAATCAGATTAGAACCTTTTCAAGAGATAAAGAGTTATTGCTTAATATTTCATAGAACCCTACTCCAAATAATAAGAAGATTTCTTAGTCTTTTCATTCTAGCAAAAACAGCAATAAACAATAATTGAATTTTATTCAATAATTCCCTGGAACTACAAAATATACTAACAAGAAAACTCATTATTTTTATTGAAGTTTAATTAATTATGATATCACTTTTATATATTATAATAAATATATATAAATTCTCAAATATTAATATTAAAAATTTGAAAATAAATATGTCTCAATACGATAATCCCAATAATTGTTTAGATGGATTTATTGAATAACTCAATAAATGCAAGCCTCTGACTGAATAGGATGTGAAATGGCTTTGTGAAAAGGCTAAAGAAATTCTGTAGGAAGAGAGTAATGTTCAACCAGTTAGAGCTCCAGTGACTATTTGTGGTGATGTCCATGGATAATATCATGACTTGATGGAATTATTTAAAATCGGAGGTAAAAATAACCATAATATTATCAAGGTAATGTACCCGATACAAATTATCTTTTCCTGGGAGATTACGTTGATCGTGGCTATTATAGTGTTGAAACTGTATCATTACTATTGGCTTTGAAAGTCAGATATAAAGTATGAATGACCTAAATTTTAAATAGGATAGAATAACTATTTTAAGAGGGAATCACGAATCCAGATAAATTACATAAGTCTATGGATTTTATGAGGAATGTGTGAGAAAATATGGCAATGCTAATCCATGGAAGTATTTCACTGATTTATTTGATTATCTTCCCATAACAGCCGTTGTTGAAAATTCAGTAATTTGTATTTGCTATTCAAGATCTTTGGTTTACATGGAGGACTGTCTCCTGACGTTACCACTCTTGATGAAATAAGAAGACTAGATAGAATACAAGAAGTACCTCATGAAGGTCCTTTATGTGATTTATTATGGAGTGATCCTGATGGTATAATTTTATCATAATATCATAGATCGAAATGGATTTAATTCATCTCCAAGAGGTGCTGGTTTTACTTTTGGAGTAGATATTTCTGAAAAATATAATCACACAAATGGATTAACCATGATTGCCAGAGCACATCAATTAGTTATGGAAGGCTTTTAAGAAACTCATGATAAGAATTGTGTCACATTATTCTCTGCTCCAAATTATTGTTATAGATGTGGAAATTAAGCTGCCATTTTGGAAGTGGATGAACATATGAATCAAAATTATTTGCAATTTGATCCAGCTCCTAGAAGAGGAGAACCTCATTTAACCAAAAAAACACCAGATTATTTCTTATGAAATTATTGATTTTGGTCGTTTCAATTTAATATTAATTTATTCATAAAACTTTACATTATTCCTTTTATTTATCCTTAAAAATAACAAAATGATGATAATTTTAAAGAATATTTAAATTAGTATTCTATAATTTATCAAAAATTATATTATATCCATCTAATTTGTAGTTAAAATTCAATTATAAAATGATGTTCTTCTTAATGATATTTCTTGAAATTAGCCAATATCTTTCTCTAAATATCCAAACAATATAGATCTATATTATCTCTAAATTATAATGTAAAATAATGTAAACACTAAAATAGTGAAATATAACAACTTCGTCTATGAGATTGATAATTGATTTTAATAAACGAAAAAAAAGGTTGTTTTGCTTAAAAGTTGACTTCAATAAATTTTATTTATAAGAGTATCCAAATGCAAAAAAATAAAATTATTAAAATACACAAAAATGTCAGCTTCTAAATTTGTATATTCTTCACCAGGACCAAAAACTTAATCTGCAATATCACTTGCAGGAGATAGAGATAGAGCACTTTCTCCTAGTAGGGCAAAAATCTCTCAATTATCAGAAAAACTATCCAATCTCCAACATTCAATCGATGAGGATTAGGCAGTATAGAATCTATTAATACTGAATAGTTTAAAAAAGAAACTTTTGAATAAAAGGTTAAGGTTTTAGAGGACAGAGCCATAAAACAGCAATAAGGGGATGAATCAAAGTTTAAGCTATTAAAAGAGTAATTGTAAAAAGTAGAGGAGGGAGCTTAAAATGAGAAAATCATTAGAGAAGTAAAACGAAATATGACTTATCTAATAGAGTGGAGATGAAAAACTAAGAAATAAAGATTTGAAAGGATTAGAGTTTGCCTTGGGAAAAGAATTATAGACAGAAAAAGTAAATAGAAAAGATTATGAATAAAAAATTACTAAAACAACAGATGACAGAGTTTACAGTCTAAGATTAGATTTGGCAAGGTAAAAAAAGTACAGAGAAGAGACAGAGGAGAAAAATGCTTAAGAAATTGGGGATAGAATTTTACAGTTATAGGAAGAGGTGGAAGAAGAAAGAAGAACTAGGTATTAATTAAATAACTCTTAGGGAAGAAGGAAATTAATAGGTTATCAAACGATTGGGAGATTCCATCTTGAAATTATAAGAAATTTTAACAAGTGAGAAAAAATAGAGAGAATCAGCATAGGCTTAGATGTTTAGAATGCTGGATGAAATGAATGCCTATTTGAATGGGGAGTTGAATGCTGAAAAAAATGAAAGGGAAGCCACAGAAGAGAGTATTATCAATCTTATCGATCAAACATGCAACAGGGTTGAAAATTCTTTAAGAAAATGAACTATAAACAAATTATGTATAAAAATAAGAATTTGCATTCTTTTTAGCAATTATTAAAAAAATGTGTCAAATGGAAGAGGAATATTGTAATTTAGAGGATGAAGGTGCTTAAGTTAGTTGTAGCAGATCTCCAAAGTCAAAGAAAATAAAAAAAAGTGATTCTCTTTCCCCAAGAAAAAATATTGGACATTGGACCAAGGAGGAGCATGACAAATATTTATAGTTTTTGGAAGATCATGCCCATTTAAAGAAAAATAACAAAATCTTCAAACCAATGTCAGAAATCATTGGAACTCGTTCTCCTAGTTAATGCAGGTAAATTATTCAATAAATTTAGATCTCACCATCAAAAATTTAATCCTTAGTCACCCGAAGTTTAAAGAAAATCTGTTAAATTGATTAAAATAAACTAAGACACAAAAGTGCAAGCATAATTGTTTGAGGAAACAAATGAAACGTTAGAGGATGAAAAATAAATAAAAAATAATGTACGATTAGTATTGTATGATGATGAATTAGCCTAAGATGAAAATGAATTTAATTTAGATGACTTTATGTGATAGAGTTATCATTTTTAATTATACAATTCTTATTCTTATTATGTTTCCAATCATCTGTACTAAAATGCTTAAGTTTTAGACAAGTGAATGAAATTTATAAAATATATTATTATTATTATTATTGATCTAAATACTCTCTGATTAAAAATATAATAATTATATTTCTAAATATGAATAGAAGAGAAATAGTAGAAAATGAATTGATATCAATTAAGGATAACAGCAAAAAATATCCTTAATTGTGTAAAGTATTTCACACTAATCTATATTTTTAAAGGTGTTGGAATCAAATTTGTTAGAATTAGATGGTCATTCTTTATTATAGCAATTATTACCTTTAATTGTCAGTTCAAAAAATATTAAATTAATTTAATAAGGAATAGGATTAATCCAAAAATTGCAGTATTTGGCATCATTAAATACAGTATGATTTACCTATCATTAGAATGATCTTGATATCATAATTGAATATTTTAATATTTCAAAATAACAGCAGGATGAAACAATTGACATAAGGTTAGTGTCAACTTTAATTCACATAATTGGTCCTGATATCATCGATTTTTAAAATTCAAATCAAATACTTAAGGTCTTAGATATGTTAATTTACTTTTCCTCTTCCAACAACCCAATAATAGCCTAATCATCAATATAAGGTATTCTTACACTTAGCAATGTGTTGGAGGAACTACTATAGAACTAATAGAATAATAATGCAGTATTGCAATCCTATTTTGAATTATTAGAATTATTTTTTAACATATTTCAAGATAAGGAGCAATCATTTATTTATGTATCAAACAACTTAATATTATGTATTTATCTTATCTCATTTCAATCACCTTAGGCAAAGACATTTTCATCATAATTCTGAAATGCGGAAAATATTTACAGCATATCAAGCAATTTCATACTTTTTATCATGAAACATTATATACGTACTTAAAAAGTATTGATTTAGTTTAGGAGTCAAACATAATGAATAGTAAGAATGTTAATGATATTAGAAATTAACACAATTCGATTAATATTCAATTATATTCAAATAATGGAAGACAAATTTGATTTAATTGCTCAGTTGATGACTACATATAGCAAATTACAAGCACAAGATTAAAGTAAGATAGCAATTCATGACGGTATTTTATGTCTCTATTCAAATTTAACAATATTCAAAAATCTATTAATAAGACAACCATCTGGTAATAATTTCAATGGTATTTATTATCATTTATTCATAATTAGATTACAACGATTTAATATTGAAATCCCTATATTAATATAGCCTTTTTGGAATAAAAGAATTTTTCACTCAGTAATCTCCAAAGTAAAATATATTAATAAACAAATTAACGGCATCTTATATTGAATGCAATCTATAAATGCTTCCAAATATTTTTGTCTAATAAATAAGTAATACAAAATATATTATAAGTTAGAAACTTTAATTTAGATAATTACTGAGAATATATAAAAGTTTCTTTAATTAGATGAATTTCAAAATGAAGGTTGCGGTTTATTATAAGAAATAAAAAACTATAGTAGACTTATGCAATCTCAAGTATTTAACTGCGAAAATGAAGATTAAATGGCAGAAGTTTAAGAAACCGAAAGCGATGATATAAGATTTAAGACCTTTTTTGATAAATTATGGCGACCTCTTCTAAAAATAATGAAACAGATTCTTAAAATAGCTAATAATTAACAATATACTAATTTATTAGAATATTTATAATCTTGGATTTAGTTTAGTTTAGAGCAGGATTAAACTAACACATTTTAATTGCTTATCAGATTTTTGGCTGCTTAATCTGCTCCATTATCTTTAAAATATAATGAGACTGATAAATGGTTAATCGCATGCAAAGTATTTGAAGAAATTCTTTACAATAATGTAAATTTATTAACAGCGAAAACCTGGAATCTTATTTTCAAAACCTTATAAAGAATAGAATAAGTTGTTACTAAGTCAACATCAATAAAGATGACTACTGAGATTTTTAATCGTAGTTCTTAATATCAAGATACAACTGTATTTTAAATGGTAGACGGGTTAAATTAGTTAGCACTTTAAGTATCAGAAAGACTTCAAATTAGTCAGAAGAAAACTTTCGATTCAATTTACAAGTCCTTTGCAATTGATAAACTATTGCTCATTATAAATAATAATTGGTAAAGAATACATTAGTTGTGGACTATAATAGATGCTTTATATTTCTGTCTCTGTAGTTCCAAGGTGATGGAAATGCGTCTTAATGCTATTCATAAATATAGAGATACCATAATTTCAGGTATTGAACATAATTAAAATAATAAATGGAAATGGGGAGACAAATGGATATAATATTTGTTAAATCCATTATCTGAATTAATAATGTTGCCATATGAGGATCTTAAGGATAATATTTTATAAATAATATCAAATCTAATTCATGAACATCACAAACATTTGCCCTCAGAAGCTTTTCAAATTTTTGTTCAATTAATTGAGGTTTTATTAAATGATTTTTTTAGCAAAGAAGGCATTCAGCAAGAATTAAGTTAATAAGAGCAGAAATAATTAATTTTCAGAACTTAATTATCCATCTAATGCATGTTTGAAATAATATCCACTCATATTGAAGGTTTGGATAATACATCAATATGTAAATTAGCCTCAATGTTGATTTCATTAAATAAAGAAAGTCATTGTAAAAATTATATACAATTATAATAGTCAATTTTGAAACTACAAATAAAATCATATATATGACTTGGCAAATTCAAGAGAGGCTTGTAAAATTAAAAATCACAGATTATGAGTTCTGGTAGATTTCTATGAAGCTATTTAAAAACTGTTTAGATAATCAAGACGATCTAAAATATGCATCAATTAATATATCAAGTTAAATCTGCTGTATAGCTTAGGATTCTTAATTTACAGAGATGTTTTAAATTCTAGAAGAATTAATTTAATACTCAATGGAATATTTTCTAAAAGTTGAATAACACTAACTCTTGTTCATTTAATAGACTCCTAGGTTTCTAACATTGCCTATGGAGACTCCTAAGTTCTCAGGATCAATTAAGTAAATGGTTTTCGATAAATCCACATCCTTATAATTATTTAAACAGTAATTTGAATTAGTAAAGTTGTGTATCTCAAAAATGATAGATGTGATTATTCATAAATCATTATATCCTAAATTCTACTATTATTTGCAATTATTTAATCAGGCATAATGTGTGTATGTAAAGCATGAAATAGCATTGGCATGTTAAAGGATAATAAAGTCAAATTCAGATAAGTAGCTAATAATAGGTGCTATTGATTTCTTGATTACTCTAATTAACAACGAATAAACTTTGGATATGGAGGATATTTAATTTTATATAGAGAATAAAACCTTCTAAGTTTTTTGTGATGTAATTAAATTGACAATAACTATAAACCATAAGAAAGGTTTGAATGCTTTATAGTTGCTGTTCAATTTTTTATGTCAAGATCAAATAATTCTACTTTTGAATGATGATAACAATGTCTTCAAATACTATCACAAATCATGTTTATAATTTGATGTGCTCGAAGAAGAAATAATAGCAGAGTGGTTTCACTTTATAAATTAATAAATCTCCTAATTAAGTATCAATACAAAGTATCACTTCTTTATTGAGTTTCTAATAAATAGTTTCGAAGCCCTAATTAGTAATATACAATTAAATAGAAATGACTTAGATGAAATCAATAAATTTATAGGTGTTCTAACTGATTTTTTAAGTGTAAATATTAATATATTTGATAGAAATGCTAGTTATTGATTAATGACAATTCTGAAAAACTGCAATTAATTTTATTTACATCTCTAAAAAATATTATAATTAGAATGATACCATTTTTAGATTACAATTAAATTGAATAGTTATTTGAACCTCTTATTGAATCATAATTAGCAAGTATAATATATAAAAAATTATAGTTTCAAAATAAAGAACATAGGATTGGGTCTCCTTTTTTGTAAATGATGCGTAATCTTTTTTAAATAGCGAATAATAAGATGTTGTTGTTTAATTGTTTACTAATTATTACATCAATAAGTTAAAAATTTCAGATCCAGAATCACAATAAACGATTATAATTAGTTTAGTGGCATTTCTAGAGAAGGATAATCCGATAGTAGAAAAATTTTCATCGTCTATTCGAGTTTCTCTTTTAAATAGCATCCATTAAAATTTTTAATTATTCTTGAACGAAGAAACTACTTCCTTGGAGAAATAATTGAATATTTAATCTATGTTAGATTTTCTGAGTAGATTAGAGAAAAATGATTTATAAGAATTTTATCTGACATTTGTAAAGATGATAAAATGTGAATCATTAGAAATTAGAACAAAACTTATTACAATTCTTAGTAAATATGTTTGATTTTATGTTTATCTATATATATATTTTCTGAATCTGCTAAGTAATTGATAAGCTCTTATAAATAATCAATATTAAATCTATTTACATATGTTAACGTATTTTTAAACAGTCTAAGAGAATTCAACAAAACTTATTTTATCATCTCCATTCTGATCAAATTGATTAAAGATTTCTTTACAATCATTGTCACAATCCTCTCTCCCAATAAATCTAAATAACTCATCTAGAGTGATATACCCATCCTTATTCTTGTCTAATACATCAAATGCCACCCTTATTTTATCTTAATTACTTAATTCATTAAAATACCATCTATATCTTACAATTTACAAGTTGCCGCTACAAATTCACTGAAATCTAAGGAACCACTTTGATTGACATCCAAAAAGTCGAATATTTTATCAACTTTCTCATCAACTTAATTTTTTGAATATATTTATAGTAGTGCTATTTTCAGTTCATCTTTTGAGATGGTTCCTAATGATTTCAAATGATATATAATACCATTGTTGTCCTTATCAATCTTTCGAAATATTTGATTCAACACCTTTTTATCGTCCTTATGAACTAATTCAGTGGCAATAAATAAAACTATGGCTTATAAAAATCTGCTCTGCGTTAAATTATTGCCCTAACCTTCAGTATATCCATTAAATTATAACATACTCTCCTTAAAATCCTAAGAAAGTATTTATTCGGATGAATGACTAATATAATATAAACGAACTATACCTTTCAAACCATGGATCCTCAAGAACTTATTATGCATTAGGTCTCAACTCTGGGTTTTTCTCCAACATCCTTTTCAATAAATCCTTAACGAGGGTACTATATTATTTCCAGGATTAATATCTCTATTCAATAGGATAGTATACCTGAATTCTATGCTTTAATTTTTGATATTAAATAGGATTTCTTTTGAATCGGTTCCTTGAAAGGGAGGATCATTGCATAACAGTATGTAAAGGACAACTCCACAAGACCATATATCGCATTTTTAGTCATAAGATTCCTCCATTACTTCTGGAGCCACAAAATGGATAGTACCACATTTAAGACTTAATTTTTCATATTTTTAAATCATCCCCGAGAAACCCCAATCGATAAGCTTGATTGAAGTGGCCACTTCGTCATCGATTAGGATATTCTCAGGTTTGATATCTCTGTGAACTAAATTCTTCTTATGAGCAAAATTTATGGAACCAATTAATTACTTCATAATTTTCAGAACTTCAGCTTCTTTAAGTGGATAATGTTCATCAATATATTGAGATAAGGTTCCTCCTTCACAGAGTTCCGAAATAATGTAAAATTTCTGATCATCCTCAAAACTATGATAAAGCTTCAATATATTAGGGTGATCTAATCTAAATTAAGAACTCGATATACAGCTTAAGGTTTTGAAATTCCTTTCTGAAATTTTCATTTTTATCCTCATTGATTTTTTTTATGACTTTCATAGCCCGAACCTCATTATTCAATTTGCATCTCACTTTGATAACACAACCCTATCCGCCTGCTCCTATTAATTATTTATCTATTGGTTCATAAAGCTAATGATAAGGTCCTTCCATTTGTTAGATGAAATTTGAGTAGTCAATACCAATTTTCTCATTTTGTTCACTAAATGAATAGGGGATATTTGATTCTTATACACAAACTCTTTTATAAGGTTACATATAATATTAATAAATATATTTTCATTTTCTCTAATTAGTGATTTCTCTTAAATCGCTGGTATCAAAATCAAAAAGTGTGCTTTAATTATTTTCTTTGAATCTAAAATATTTATATTGATCAATGGTATATTTTAAGCCTCATAATTTTAAATTTATATCAAATTAAACTGTTATTTTATCAATTAAAAATATAATTGTTTAAAATAAAAGAGTTCCTATTTTTCTGTTTTATCTTTAACTAAAGCTTCTCAGGCTACATATATAATTTTACGAAAATTTCTCCTAAAATTATATATCGTTTTCTATCAACAATAAAAATAGTATAAAGAAGCACTGTCAAATTTAAACAAAAAGATTTTAATAAGAACCTTATGAAATCAAAATTTACCTTGGTATTTATGAATATTTTATAATAAATGAGAGCATTTAGTATTTATATACTGACATCCACTTAGATTAGACACTTATAACAACATTCAAAATGTAATGTTTTATGTTAGATTATAAACTTAAAACGATTTATTCGCATATAGTTTTTGAATAACATTTGAACTGAACGATTGTAAATTACAATATATATTACTGCTCATTAATAAAAATAATCAGGATACAATCCATGCCTCTTTTTGAATTTGTCAGATGAATTATAGATGAGGCTCTCACTCTTGATTTCTTCCTAATCCTTCTTGTGGGTTGGTGAAATGGCATGGATCTCAAATTGCTTTGTTTTTTCGATCAAATAAGTTTTAAAATATTCTTACACTTCGGATAATTTAATGCCATCCAAAATATTGAGTTATTATGCTCTTCTATCAAATAATCTTTAATGCTTTTAAACTTCAATCCACATTCTAGCTGATTCTTTGATTAATGAGTAGTCTTTCTCTAATAATTAGACCTTAACTGAGCTTTTGAATTGTTCAAAATCTTATTCAGTCATTTCAGTAATCTACTTATTCAAATTTTCATTAATAAATGTTCTAGTATATTGTATAAATATGTTACCTAATTCTTTGTTAGACATAGTTTGGACATTTCACATTACTTTAGATTAAGAAAGTGAAACCTGCTATTCCTCTGACATCACTCAACAATGAGAAAACTGCATATCCCAATTATTCAGTAGTTCTTAGTTAGGCAAAGAATGGAGTCTTCATTATTGTTTATAGGATTTCTAGAATGAAAATTGTTAAATACCATTATAGAGTTAAGTTCTTAAATCAGATTTGCCTATTTAATAATGGACGATGATTCCTGAATTGGTTTCTGTTGGTTCGGTCAAATCATAAGTGTAATTGCAAATCTCTTATTCGTTCAACATAACTGGTCTGATTTATAATACCTGTTCATATCTAAGAGTTTTTGCTTTAAATAAGTCAAGGGACTTTTCAGCAATTTTGATGGCTTCTTCTTTAACCAAATTACCCATTATGAGCCATTCAAATCTGCATCTTTTTAGGAAATTGTTTGAGAAATGAATGACATCATCAAAAGTGATATTGGTTAATTAATCTAATAACTCTTGTGTTTCAAATGAGGATCCCTCTTTCAATACTACAGAAATGAGAGAATGAACCTATTAATAGGGTTGAGATCTCTTGAAGTTTTCTAATTCTTAGGTTATTTTAACAAATGTCGATTCATATAAATCCTAATAATCTTCAGGCTTAAATGAAATAATCTTTTGGAACATACCGATCACAAATCTAGAGATGGAATCACTAAACCCACTAATTGAGATTTCTAGTCCATTTGGTGCCAATTATAAAGTGGCATCAATTTTAGCCATTTCTGCTAGATAATTGAATTCTCTGACATGATTCTTTAACAAAGCCAACCAGAGTTTAGCAATAGCCTCTGTTTTAGCTAATTTACCATACCCAGTTTCAATTGAATTAATTCTAAGCTGAATGACAGTTTTTGGTACTTGGAATCTATCATCTTGTTTGAACCATAAATCAGTTTATTCATTTTACAAAACCAATTCAGGGAATTAAGGTAAGCCATTTTATGAAGGCAAGACATTTGTGTGTTCTGGAATGTAGATATTCTATGGAGGCAAGTTCAATTTGGGGGAAATGTTATTGCTTGCAATTTTGAAGACTGATGTTATATCTTCATGGAATTTGGATTGGCTGTATTCAGTTCCGAAGTATTCTTCCTTGTTTCCTAGTTAATTTGAAAAGGTTTATGAGGATAAAAACATCATCAACTTATCTCCAGTCAATTGATTTGTTATCTTTTGAATTAATTCTGGTTGATATTATTCCATTAAATATGGTGATCTTAACACATCTTCAATTGGATATAATTGCATTCTTGAGGCCAATGTGCAGACATAATTGAAGGGTTCTCCTTTTTCTAAGAAATCGAATTCTAATTATTTGATGGCTTAGATTTCTTTGAAAATCCACTCTTATGGTCCCTTTTGTTTGAGCAATTCAATGTATTCTTGAACATATTAGATAACTTTCAAATATTGTTATAAGCCTTTTTATGTTAACTTGATTCTGATTGTCATTTCTGAAAATTGTTTCATTGTGTTTGATGGACCTGCTGACAATTCCTATGCTAAATCCTCTTTTATGAGAAGAGACAATAGAGAGTTTTCTCCTTCATGACCAATCAAATGAGACAAGTACTTTCCTGGACAACTTCTATAATGTGGATAAAGATAATCGATTATGTATATAAATTCCAAATGATCTTAATTTTTGATCGGAACATACTTTATCAACTAACCCAAATTAGTTTGATCAAATGGCATAGCATCATATGAAGGAGGTGCCAGGTTTTTATTTTAAATGGCTTCAAAATAAGTTTAAGCCCATCCTTCCAAAGTTTCAATTGGTTATGAACCATAGATGACCAATTTCATCACATTTGATGAGTAGTATCTTTTGTGAAATTCTTGTAATCTTGCACGTGTATCTTCGAACTACAAAGTCTTCAAATTACCAATCATAAACTTATTGTATTGACTGCCAGGAAGGGAAGCATTGTGAAACAATTGGAATTTGCGCCAAAAATCATTTTATAGATTCATGTTGTATTCTGAATCAACTGCCTTCATTTCACGTTCGGTACATGAATCGCTGAAAAGTGGACTAATGAAGAATTGAGCAAATCTATCAAGAGCACCCTCCAATGCTTGATTGGCAACTGAAAAGAAGAAATTAGTATTTAATTCAGATGTGAAAGCATTGGTCTGTCCAGCATTCTTTGAAATATACTACTAATACTCATTTTCATTGGGATATCTGAATGATAAAATACATCACTTACTTGTCTGTTCCCATAAACAACATGTGTTCACAAAAATGAGCAAGCCCCATTCTATCAACTGGGTCTTCAAGAGATCCCACATCGACATTCAAAGCAGCAGCAGACTTCTCTGTCTCTGGATCTGATATCAAAAGACAGAGCAATGAATTGCTGAGAGTTACAGATTTAAATGTTCGCTTATCAATAGTGCTTTTATGTATCATTTTAATTTATTTAGATTTTATATCATTATTAAAAATTCCTTCTTTTTTGTCAGTTTTAATCAGATCAACACATGCATGCTTGACATCGCCTCCTAATACGAATAGTTAGACTGATCTAAAGTGAGACTTGAGAACATTGCATTCTGCATAATCAAATATAATGACATTCAATTTAATTGTAATATTATCACTGCCCATTTACAAAGAGATGTAGATTCTTACTTGATTTTAGTTTTCAAGTACTTCAAAGTCATATCGACCATGGAGTGCTTGATTAACTCAAAATCAAGTGTAGTTTGAATACTAGTTATTAATTGACTTTTTTATTTAAATTTTTTTAAAAAATACATTTTTTATGAAGGGTGGAAAACAATCAAAGAATAAGACCATTTGGGATTAAGTTAGGAATGAAGAAAAAGACTTCTATTTCAACTTCCTCACCAAAAAATATAGAAATCTCCAAAAAAAACTTAAAGACATTGCTGATTTAGAAGAATTGTAAAAAACAAAAGAATTGAAACCTGAATAAGTTTAGAAGATCCAAAGCAAAGATGAGAATAACGAAAGAATTAAAGAATTAGAAGCCTAAGTCTCAAATTGGTTGTAAGCTAAGAAGGAAGCAGAATAAAGTGGTTCTATCATCACCCAAGAGGCCTTCATCCTCATTTTGGAACATCTATCTGAGAATTAAGACACCCTAGAACTGCTCTCTTAAGATCATTAATCTTTATATGAATTGGCTAAATAGCTTCAAAATAGAGTCAATAATCAATAGAAGAAGAAGGATCAATTATGGAAGGGTTTGAAAGTATTTATTAATTAAAATTAAATTTTAGTTAAAACATCAATAATAGCCAGAAACTCATCACCATCACCATCATCATCATCATCACGAAGAAACAACCCAACAAGTCCCATAATAACAATAAGAGACTACTCAATAACCAGACACAGTTGAAACTCACAAGGAACATTCTGTTTAATAGGAATAATATGTCTTGATCAAATCCAGTCCAAAGAAATCATTCCAAGATGAAAATCGTTAATAAGTCCATTAACCTATCGATTAGCTTACAAATTAACATACTGAATAATAAGAATAACAAGGAAAGTAAACTCACCCTTAATAAGAAGTTCCACAATAATAACAAGCACCAGAAGGAAAAGAGGAACATCAAAATGATTAAAAAGGTAATCATTAACACCCAAGAGATGGACATAGACACCATCAACATCATGACGATCAAAGAAAAGGATACAAAAAGAATTATCATCACGAGAGAAGAAATAACAATAATGGAGATAACAATAAATAATACAGAGGAAATAAATACCACAATAGAGATAGACACTAGAGAGAAGAATGGTAAGAAAAGAAGGAAATCCAAGAACACGATTAAAATAATGATAAGTAAGATCAAAACAGTTCTGATGAAGAATATATCACTATTGAACGTAGGTTAAAAAATTTTGTATATTTCTAGAACAAAAAAGCCTTAATAGAAACCAAACAGAGGATCAAATAGACATCATCATGATAACAAGAATAGATCATAAAGAAATCCAGAAGATAATCATGAGACTGCTGATGCCTAATAATGAGATTATTTTTAAAAATATATAAAATAAAAAATATTCAACCTTATTGATTTTCTACTTCTCTTCATTCATTAATTTATTCAAATCATTTGTGATTAATCAATTTTACCCATTAGATGCTTAATCTAAATATTATATAATAAATTAAATTAAAAAATAATCTAAATTGAATACTCTAATTTTATAATTTATATTTAATAAATTAGACAAACTCATGCGTTGAATGGAATTCTTCTTTATGTAATTTCATTTATTAAGTTCTTATATTCTTTCAAAGATTCGTCGAATAATGATTTAAGCTCAAATTCTTATTTAATGTAGAATTGTTCAATATCTCCTAAGTTTATTAATTTGAAATTTTCTTTTTTCAAATAATTTTAATGAAATTTATTTAATCTAGCGATCTAACTTTGAATATTTTTGTCATCTTAAATATGAGAACGATAATATTATTAAAATATTTTAAGACCCAATTATATATATAGCAGAGATCGATCCTATAATTTAAAACAGCCTTCAAGTTATTTCTAAACTGTTTTATTCTTTTCTTCTTCAAATTGACTTTTCAATTTCTCATTCTCATTACTAATCAAAGTATTGAGTTTATTTAACTCCTTATTAATCTCTACGATTTAATTAGTCTTTTTATTGATTAAATCTGCTTAATTACATTAATTTTAGTATTGTTATATGATTTCTTCAATCTTTTTCATTAAAATAATTGATGAGTTATTATTTTTTTGTTAATTTTGTAATTCAGTCTTTTCCTTTTGTAATTATTTTATTAATGTATCTTTATCCTACAATTATTTTTGTAAGTTATTTATCTGTGTTTCTGTATCTCCTGTGATGCTTTCTCTTATCATCTGAATTTATTATTGCATTTAATCTAGACTTTAATTATCTAATTATTAACTAGCTTATATAGTTGTCTAGCAAGTCCTTTCTAATAATTAATTTATTTGCGTTATCTTTAAGCAAATATTATTATCATTATAGGATCCTAACATTAATGAATTGTTAACTTCATTATATTTTTAAGTTAACTCCAATATTTCCTAATCTTTTTAGTTTTTTTCTTATTATATTTGTGCAATCTAAATCTCTTTCTCAGATATTAATCTCTCGAATAATTATTCAAGTTTTTTTTCTACATCCTAGGAAAATAGCTTTAATTATTTTTCCACAAATTTTTTAATTGTATTTTTCTACACATCCCCTTTTAATTTTTAAAAATAATCCTAGATTTAATTTGAATGTTGTTATAAAAGCTACTTCAGAGCAAATTTCTCATCGTCAATTGATTCGTTAAATTCGAATTAATTTGATTCAAACTCATTGGTCTCTTAGGATTATTTAATATGAGAACTTTGAGATTATGAATCCTACTCTTAATTCATGATTAATTTTTTTTATTTTTATTATTATTATTAATTTCTATATTTTTAATAATAAACAGGACATTGCTTAGAGGGTATTAATTATTTAAATCTTTCTTGCAATCAAAAATATTCATCTTCCTTCAATATTTGTTTATGATATAATTATTGCTTAATTTTAATTAGGCTACAAAATTTTTCAGATCTCGTATTTAATAAATTTGCCAATCAGAGAATGAGTTATTCTATTGCCACAAAATTCTTAAGACAATAGAGGATAGCTGATACAATAAAATGGAAACATTCCTTTTGTTAATTAATCTAAGGATTTTTTGCTTTTAAAAATTTTGAATGAAATATATTGAAATTAATTAACCCTTGTTTTATTCTAAGTTTATAATTTACATCTCTATTTGATTGAAAATATATTAAAAAATTATTATATGGATTGCACTCTTTTTTTCTACAGAATGTATTTTGGTACAAAATAAAATTATATTTTGTAGGTTAATAAAGAATTTTAGTACATATTCTATTTAATTAACGTACATGAAAATCAATTACATCCTTAATAATTCTTATTGTATTTGGAGTTCTTTATGAAATTCTCAATTCAAATTACTAATTTTAGCCAAATATTCTTAATTTATAACATATCTATCAGATAAATCAAATATTAATAAATTTTATAAATCAATTTCTAGCAAAAATGTCTTTTGAAAATGTCATAAAAACTACATACTTTTTTTGAAAAATATCTTTTCGTTTATTTCTAACTATAATTTTTATTCTTAATTACTAAATGTTTTATCCTAAATTTTTCAAACCAGAGAATTGGAAAAATAGATAAAAAGAATTTATAAAAATGTGACTAATTAATTTTATAAATTTCTTTCCATGAGTAATGAAAGGCCTTTATTAACAGATATATTGATATTTTTTATAGTTACTGGATTTATAGTTTTCCTAAGTATTTTATTATATTGAAAATTTATAACACATGATTACTTTCATCCTAATTTGCTTATGGAAAACGAGTTTGAGTTAAACTTAAGATTAACAATACATAGATGTGAAGGGATTTTAATTTTTTACCATCAATGGCATTTTATATAAATAACTTTCCGATAAATAAAAAGTTACCATTACTCTTACATATAAAGTAGGGGAATTTCCAATTCTACTAATTTGTGATGATAAGCCCCAAGATGATAAGATTAACGATTACAATTCTATATCGAAGTTTAAATATTTTTATTTTTAGAGAAAACTGTAAAATTGACATAAATGCTTATGATTAGAAAGTCGAAATGCAAACACTCTCTTTAACAAAGAAGGAAAAATCATAGTCTTTTTAAGCAAATTTCAATGTTTATTATATAGATAATCCAAATATATTTATTGGTGCTTACTCAAAACTTTAATCCACCTTTAATATCTCTTCAAAAATTTAATCATTATATAATTGCGCAAAGTATTATAAAATCTTAACTTAGAGAATGCAAAAATAGAGGGAGGTGTATTTATGGAATATGCGAATGCTAAGAAGGCACCTTTGGAGATGACTGTAGTGTGGTTGGTACCAATATTAAAGATCTAATAAAACTATCCCCGAATACGTTATATTATTTTGACTTGTACTCAACTGGAACACCATTTTACAGAACCTTATCTAATTCCATACCAATCAGACAGCAATGTTATGTAGAAACTCCTTTTTTTGATGAGGGCTCACTCATTATTACAAACATACTTGAGTTATCCAATGAGTAAATTGAAGAATGCAAAAACCTCACATAGGCTTTAGAAGATGAAAGTTAAATCAAATTAAATAGTTACTTCATTTTCAAGATCTATAGCAAATTTGAAGTCAGCATTATTTCAAACGATAGCAATGCTGATGGTTTATCGAAAATTATGATGATGATTTTTATTCCAGTCTTTGTGTTAATCTTTTTCTTGCTTGTTTGTTGTGGCGTGAAATTTTACAAAAGGAAATTGGATGAAACATAGGTTCCAATCAAAGTTGAATAATAGAGCGAAGAGAAAAACTTTATTAACTTATATATTCCTACGTATAAATTTGAATAGGTCAAGGAATTAATTTAAGAGGAGGTCAATATAAACGATTTGTACTGTTCAATATGTTTAGATGCATTCTCTACAGAACATGATGTGAAAGTGACTTATTGCAAACACATTTACCATTCCGAATGCTTGACTTTGTGGATCTAGAAGACCAAAGTAAATTTTGATCAAAATTTAGATATGTCCTCTGTGTAGAGCGCCTTTAGACGAAAAAACACTGGCTTCATTGATTAATTAAAGATCAGAGACTATGATAGATCAAATTTTGAGTAAAATATAGCCTGAATCCAAATAAATAAAGATCTTCACCTTGAATTCATTGTCTAGTTTAAATGGCCCCAACACTTTATAGGCATTTTAGAATTTAAATTATTAAGGAAGTTTGGTTTTTGTGGAATAATGAAATAGAATTTGTAAAATAACCTTATTATTATATAAATATATTATTATAAAAATAACAAATACTATTATATTAAAGCAAGTTATAAAAAGAATTCACATTAAATGAAGTCCGACTTCGGCTATGTATTATTAAGAATAGCGATCAACATTATTTCTCAAATCTTTGACAATTTAATTGAGTACCATAGAGTTTTCAATCTAAAATTAATAAATTTAAGCAAAAGACTCTTTGGCAATAGGAAAAGGATTAGATTGAAAATGCTATTGTTTAATCTGTTACTTTCTGTTTCTAAATTCAGTTTCTTATTGCTATTCATGTTATAATTGTTTCGACTGATTATTCATAAAGACTAAGAAATCAAGAGGAGGGGTTTGTTTGTTTAGTAAATATTAAGCAATTTAAGAGAGTTAGTATGAGAAATGTTTGGTGTCTTGAATTTTCTATTTGATTTCAATCATTTTGGTATGAACCAATTCAAATTAATCTTGTAATTCAAAAAGCCATTTGTTTTATTCTTACAATTTAGATTTGAGTTCGTTATTTTCAACAATAATTTATTGGAGACTTGCTTCCAAATCTAAACTTTTTGTTTTATACTATTTATACTCATTTAATTCATGTTATAATTGAATTATTTACTGTTATAAAGTTTATTCGGATTTCTGGTATTATCGTTTATTGTTTTCGATTTCCCTTGACATTTAGGATATTAGCAGTTGATGTTATTATGAGATGATCTCTTTTTCTCTTTTCAATTAAATTAAAATGGGGGAATTCATTGGCGAATTATCTGCATTATCACTTATATTCATTTAAGAATGTTAGATCTATTGCCCATAGTCTTAAATTTGAGTATTTTGTATATCCTCAGTTTGATATACTTAAAAAGCCTAGGAATCCAAGTATTATGATGTGACAACAGATTTTGGAACAAAAAAGCTTTGTTTTGTTGACTTTCTAGTTGGAACACAACTGAAATAGCTCTTGTCTATGCTACTACTTTTGTTGTTTGACTTGGTAAAAAATTGGGACTAAGATGTAATTTTAATTTACTTATTGTTGAGAATCTCGGACTTGAGGAGTCTGAGGAAATCTAATCATCATTTTGGTTTGATGCTATTCAATTTTGAGATTGTTTTTCTATATTAATGCTTTGAGTTGATCGTCTAACATTGAATTAAAATAATATAATATTGTAATCAAATACAAATAGTGTAGTATTAATTTAATAGTTCAGAATTAAAGACTATGATCAGATTATTAACAAATTTATTTTGCACTTTAAAATTAATTAATAATGTACTTTAGGGAAAGAAGAACCTAATCTAATTAAAAATAATATCAAGGTTATGAGGAAGCCAAAAATTAATTAGACCTAATTGACAAATTCAAAAATCCTACCTATGACATCCCCATGAGTCATCAACCCAGTCAAAAGAGCGGAATTAGACAATTAAAGCAAATGGATAATTCCTTTTAAATTCCAAAGGTAATTGCATTCTCTGAAGAAAAATTAAATCAAGAAGTGGCTCAAATGTAATTAGCCTTGGATAAATAGAGTCAAACTCTCAAACGACTTTTGAAAGAACAAAAAGAAGTAACATTATAAATGGATAATCAAGATTGATAGAACTCAAGTTTTAAAGCAAGAACTTGATCATCTCAAAACTCAAGTCCATACCCTTCATCTAAAATTGCCCAAGCTTCCCCAATAAGAGCAATTATACGAAATAAAGCACGAAATCACCTCATTAAGATATTCCTTCTTCCAACAAGTCCATTAGTCCCAACAACCAATTATATAACCCCCATAGATCATCTATTAACAATTGCCTTAACCTATTTCACAACAATCCTTTTTATAAGGCTACTCACCTTATAATCAACAATACCTGCATTCGGGATCCCAACAAAAATATCATCCATATCAATATTTAATGAATCCCTATAAGTATCCCTATAATCCTGATTCCAAAAGAGACGGCTAAAATTCAGAAGAAAAACGATCCTACTCAAAATCAACAGGGAAAGTCAAAGTAAAAACTAAAACCAAAACTTAAAACTCAGCTTCTCAAGTTTCTAATTCTAAAAGAAGTAGTCGGCATTCAATCCCTTTAAATTCTAAAGGATCGAATCAAAAAACTAAATAAAGCTTTTTTATTGAAGTATTGTCTAAATTAATTAATTTTTGTAGAATAATAATGATTTTCATTTATAAATAAAAGAAGAAAAGTCTAAATTAAGAAATATTTTCAATTTTGTGAGGTTGGCTATGAGGTGGAAAATCTACTGTTAACCCAATAAAATCTATTGGAGAAAACTTCATAAACATTAAGCATAATGTAAAGCCATAATCTAAAAAACATCATATCCAGTAGCATTAAAACGAATCAAGGATTGGTGTAAAATGGTATTGGCTAAAGTCGATAACTATTTAAGTAAAATTAAAGAAATAGATTTCATTGTAATTAACAATTATTATCATAGAATCCAGAAAAACCATTAACCGAGAAAGAAATTGATTAATCATATATGTAACTTACTATTTCAACTAAATTTTTAATGACAAGTCTACTAACCTATTGCACTAATGATTTTATGATCCCAGAACTCAAATTTCTATCATATTTACAGTTTTTCGATTAATCCAGTATTGACAGAGGCTTGTTTATGTCAAAGAGAGTATTATTTTGGAAAGAAAATTAATTAGATATGACTAAAACCTAATAATAGATGATTATAGGTGATTTAGTTATCCTTGTACAAATTCTACCTGCCTTAATGGAAATCTCAGGCTCATATTTTCTTATTAAGTGCATGGTGTCACTAGTCTAAATGCATTTTATGAAATATTTTGATCTTAAAATTGTAAACCAAAATCCAAATTACAGATTAATCTAATTGAATGTAATAGAATATGTGAATGGAAAATTAACAGTGAAATTGCAAAAAGTTTAAAATCTTGAAGATGAGAGGTACATAGTCGGAATATATGATGAATATCAATTCCAAGGATTTTTTTAAAAAAGACCCCATTTTCAAGATGATATGTAAAAAACTCTTTCTGAAATACATACTAATTTATTGGATGCATTAATTGCTAAATGAATGCTATTTATATCTACAATATACTTATGGATTTAAAATAAAAAAATATCTAGTCTTTATAATTTTATCTTAATTGAAGGATTTATTCAAATTTTTTTTATTTTATTAATTATGATATTACTATTATTATTATTATTATTATTACTATTATTATTAAAGGCAATCCATAAATTTATTCTCTCTTAATATCTCATATGTTAAGAGATCCATCTTAATTCCTTGTTTATGTAGTTACTCCTTACTTTATTTTTATTGTGATCCTTCAATTTCCTAACCTGTAAAGTACAATTCTTAAGTAAGTATAGAATCTATCATTGAAATTCCTTTTTGAAATTTATTTCGCTATCTTTCTTATATCAACTTAATAATGTTTCTACACTAACAACTAATAGAAGATTTCGGTATGAATCTTTCAGTATAACTGTTAAATCATCTGCATATTTAAATATAAATTGGTTTATTTTCTTAATTTAATAACTTTTTAGATGGCTAAAGGTAACAAAAATTAGGAAGTTTGAATGGATCTAAACTTTTAAGTTTGTTTCAAATAAATTTCTCAATTATTTTCAAAATCTGCCTAAGAGTATTTCAATATTGAAAATCACATAATTAATTTTGAGTTTACTAATTTTTTGGCGTAGCCCAACTTGTTGAAGATGAATATAATTATCTACTTTAGCAAAAAATAACAAGGGTTGCAAAATAGATTTGTTTTTTGAATGAAATTACCAATAATATTCCTGATGATGAATTCAAAGTTTCAATCTTAAAAAGCAACATGAATAGAATTTAGAATAAAATTAGACTTAAAACGTACTCAATAACAACACATGAACAAGTGAATTGAGCGGATCCAAAGTTAAATGGCAGAGTCATATATAAAAAAATTATGAAATTTAGTTTCCTAATAGGGCTTATTATTATTAATCTTAAAATATGATATATTTAATTTCCCTGTCTCTATTTCATCTATTATATGGACAAATCACCTATGATGCTGGTTTGTATACTGGAAATAGTGCTTAATGTTAGATGGAAACATAGTGACTACAACTATTCCATTTATTGGAACATTTGCAAATGTTCCTTAAGTTATCATAAGTCTTGAATATCTTGATATGGGTATAGGGGGAGATTTTAGAGTTTAGACTCAAAACATCAACCAGAATAGTAAAAAGTTTATATACTCTAGGTTTTGATTTACATATTGTATGCGTATCAAGTGTTTACATATGGAAGCTTAAATATTAGTGGTATGCGATTGATGATAGTCGAATTTAAGTCATTAATAACTTTAACATGGTGAATATAGATGATAAAACATTCGACCACTTGAATCCAAATGCTAATTTTGGAATAGTATCCTATGTCAGCATGGGATTGACTGGAAATATTGATTTCAAACTATCAGTAACGATCATGTAATATATAGATAACCTAAATTACTACTACTAAGGTTACGGTTGGCATCACAAAAATAGATCAAAAGTTTGTTAATTTAAACTAAATAGGATATTAAGTGATATTAGGGACTCAAGAGGCATTCTCTGGTTTGTAGGAAATCTATCGTACAACTACGTATAGTAGTGGAACTCTTACTTAAATACCAAATAGATGGTTATTTATAACTTACAGTGGACTGGAAGTTAGTTCATACTTTAGAGAAAGATTTATGCGTACAGAAGTTTCCAAATCCTACATACTTGAGACCTGTACACTATGATATTTAATTAGGGGGGGACACATTCATCGTGAATTTTCATCAAAGAGTTTGGCTAGCTTATCAATTTACAACTGAATTTAAAGCCTTTTGGTGTCTTACTTTAAGAATATCTTAATCCCTTGACATGTAAGTATCATAAAAACCTTAAATTTATATTGACATCAGTGAATTAAATTAATCATTTCTATCATCGTAATATTTATTACTTGAGAAAACAGTAAACCTTTTAAGTTTCAAAATATACATGAAATGCATTAAAACAAAGACAATTGTTAGTTAGTTTCTGAAATGTTAGAGTTGCTCAACCAATAACAAATATCATTCATTCTCACATTATTGCCATGGATAAATTGATGCTGTAACTTATTTTCCAAAATTTTAATTGATTGAGTCTTCCTATAAAGAAATAAATATATACATATCACTAAACAGCATAAAGATTACATAAACCCTATTTAATTAGATTCAATCTACAGAAACACTATTAGAAATAAAATTTAATGGTAATTGATTATTTAAATTTAATATACATAGTTATTCTTCTATCTTAATGCTATTTATTTATTGTTTTTATGAATAATATAATATTTTTCGTTTAAAATTTATTCTAAGTAGATCATCCTATTATAAAATATGCAACATTTTCTAATTAGAGTAGGATGTATTTTCAATCATAAAAACTTGCTTAGAAACCTTCGGATTAAAGATTGATAAGAAAAATTTAATAGTTAATAGTGAAATCGTTTTAACTAAGAAATTAATTAAATTAATTAAAGATGATAATGTTTTACCATATATTTTAATGAATAATATATTATGTAATTCATTTTGGTGGGCTGACTGGTTAGCGATAAATACGATTGTATTATTCTTTTGGTAGAGTATGATAATCTAAAATTTATTTCTTAATTAATGAGGAATTTAAGTTTTGTGATACATAAGATGCATCTATTGATGACATTTAAATTGAATTATTTGCCTTTTACTTTCTCTTTTAAAATTCATTATCGTTTCGCTTTTTAATTTTTTCTTCTTTTTCTACTTATGTAATACTAAGACAATGAATTAAATTTTTACTCTTTTTTTTCTTTGACAACTAATAGAGCCCTTTAAGTTTCTTATTCTAATTTTAATTTTTCTTATTTTTTTTATTCGGCCAATTCTTATTTGACTTGCTCCATCTCTAATTCTCTTTACTTTTTCTTTAGGTAATTCTCTTTTTAAATAAGATAGAGCCTTTCATCTTCGATGGGCTTTAACCCATTAGAACCCTTATAGTTCTTAATTAGGAGTTATCTTTTTGCTTATTTTACATTTTTTTGAGGATCTTCTACAATTTTATCTTTCTTTAACTCTTCAGGTAAAAACCTATTATCAGGAGGTGGATTAGGAGGTTAGAGTTTTTACATTCTATCAACTAATTTTTGCATTCTTGTGAAATCGTACATTTATATATTTAATATAATTTATTTAATTACCCAATATTACAAATATAATTATAAATATATACCAAAATTATTCTAACAAACACTTCATAACACCAAATAAAACTAACAAGAGCTTGTAAATAAAAGACAAATTTGTAAAATATCATTGAGTAGCATACTAATCGAATATTACATCAACTTTGAAATAAAGCAAATTTTAGAACAAGAGTCAATCAAACACAATAAAGTAATATTATGTAAAGCAGATGTTATATGATAGTATAGAGTAAAAGGTAATGAAATGAAAATTTATACTAGAATATTCTTTTACATTTAAGCAGATGGAATAAGATGCCTTTTAAAATAGAAATAAACTACTGGCAGAGAAAAAGATCTCCTTTTATTAATTTTACTTAAAATCAAGTTAAAACCCATTTTTGCCCTCTATCCAACATCGTAAATAGTTGAATTATATTCAAACAATAACATATCAATAAGTAATATATTCTTTAATCTACATGAGTAATAAGAGAAATAGTATTGCAAATCGTTAAAAATAAATACAATATCATATTAGATATTAAACTTATATTAAAAAAACATAAATTTGTTATGCTCTTCCCATAGCATAACTTTCATGGCCTTAATTTGACTCGAAAATCAAATAGTTAATCAATTATAATCAGGTATAACTTTTTGAGTTTACTGAAAATATTACATCGTAATCTAGCACTTATGTATTTTAAACATGATAGATTTATCAAATTCCTTCTTAAAATATAAAAAAGAAAAAATTCAAATTACTGAAATTTCTGTTTAAATTTTTAAGAGATTAGATCGAATGAATATTTATTATAATTTACTGAAGAAATTATGATTTGAAAATATATTTAAATGCCTTTGTTGTAAGGGGAAAAATATTGATAAATGATGCTGTGGATTGAAATACACTACCTTTGGAAGGAGGCTTAAATAAGTACAACAACACTTCTTTAGAAAATTTATTATTTAATCAAACAGAAAGGTACATTAATAAGATGAATAATTCTGATTAATCAAATACTTAGAATTTGGGTACTTTCAAGTTTCGAATTGATTATGGATAAACGAATACAATAACCATTAGTTTATGATATATGTTTGGAAACTAATTTTGATAGGAAACCAAATTATATTAGAAAGAATGATTGATCTAGATAATAGAAGTGTAAAACTTGTTTTAAAATATTAGGCCATGACTGATGAAATTCTAAAGTTCTGGTTAATTGAGGTTAATACTAATCCTTCTATTGAGGTGTGGTTGAATCTACTGAAAATGTTGGCCCCAAGAATTTTTGACTATGGTTTCGGACATACTATACTAAGAAATGCTATAAATAGTTTTCACTTCAGTAGTATATTTTAGGATGGAAAAACAAAAGTTAAAGTTAATAGTTATGAGGTTGAATATTATATGTGAGATCTATTGGGAATGCCAGGATGAATAAATTAAATAAAATGGCTTTATATATGTGATTATAAAATGTATAAAGATTTAAATAAATATTTAAATTAATTATGGATTAATAAACAGAGTAAGACAAACTTGAATCAATAGCTACTCCAGGAGTATTAGATAAATATTAAAATGCAGGCAAGATTGCAAATCGTAACTTTTTATATTGATTTATAAATAGTTGTTCTTGAAAAAGTGATTGCTAAATTATAGCCAGAAGCTGATGTTGCTTCTGTTTGTGCCTTTGGTGACTAAGAAATCAATGGAGAATTACAAAAAGTTTATAACAAGAAAGGAATTGAGAAAGGCTTAGCATTCCCAACAACAATTTCTGTAAATTAAATTTGCGGTCATTATTCTCCATTAAAGAGCGAATCCAGTAAGCTTCTCAAGGGCGATGTAGCCAAAATGTAAACGTTAATAGTAATGTCATAGTGAATTGGGAGTTCATATTGATGGATATATTGCCATAGCAGCACACACAGTTGTAGTAGGTGAAGATTAAGTGGAAGGCTAAAAGGCAGATGTTATATTGGCAGCCTATTAATCAGTCTAAGCTTTATTCAGATCAATAAAACCAGGAGTCACTAATACAGCTTTGACCAAAATTATCTAATAAGTAGCAGATGATCACAAATGCACACCATTAGAAGGTGTTTTGAGTCACGAGGTTAAGAGACACTTCATTGATGGAAACAAAGTCATAATCAATAGAGAAACATAGGAATAAAGAGTCGATGAGGAAGAAATCTAAGTCAACGATGTTTTTGTATTAGATGTATATATCACAACAGGAGATGGAAAGACTAAAGAAGTACTCAATCATTTCATTATTTTTAGTCTGAATTAAGAACAACAGTTTACAAAAGAGCTTTGGATAGACAATATCAATTAAAGACTAAACATGGAAGAGCATTCATGTAAGAAGTTTATGACAAATACCCATCTTTATGCTTCTCGTTGAGAGCATTTGAAGATGAAATCACAGCTAAGATGGCTATCTAAGAATGTGCTAAACATGAATTATTAAACCCATATCCAGTTTTAATCAGTCAAAATGGCATTGTTGCATAATTCACAATAACTGTTGCTGTTTTAGCCAACAGCACTCTTTAGGTTTCTGGACTCAAATTAGATGAAACAAAATTCAAACCTGCTCATGATCTTAATGATGCAGCACTTAAAGAATTATTAAAGGTATAATATGTCATTCTAAAATTCTAGTTACCAATGGACAAGGAATCACAAAAAAAAAGACATTTAGAGTAAAAACAAAAAGCTTGATGATATATATATCAATAGTAATATAGGTATATTAGTATTATATTATCTCATATATAATTCGAATATTTATTCAAAATCCTATTTCATCGTTTACTTTTTTTAACATCTCATGTTCATAGTTACAATAAAAGTCATATTGATATATTAAATGAGGAATCGATGGTTTATATTACTGTGGTACAACCTTAACCAATTCATACAACATCTTGGCATTCTCCTTTATCGAACAACATAAAATCTTAGCATCCTCCTTCTTAATGTAATTTATAGTTTGAGCATATTTACTCCACACTTCTTCAGTTATAAATGGAGGATCAATCAAAATAATATCAAAATAGTTTTTGAATTGATCTAGGCCTTCTAAAGGCTTGTTGAAATCATAAAAAACAAACCCTTTCTCTTTATTCAGTTTAAGATCAAATTCAAAAAGTGCTGAATTCTATTTGACTTCCTAATTCTTTAAACTACAATAAATAGATGGAGTTGATAGGAATCCTATTTTCTATCCATTTTAATAAATTGACTCAATATGATCGACCAAGAATTCAATTGTTTATTCTGAAAACCAATACTAGTTCAAAGTACTATCTTCTGCTTTCTTGGCTAGAAATAAATTTTTCTTTTTCATTTTTAAAATTAAATTATTAATAAAACACAAAAAAGTATTTAACATCAAGAATTCAAAACTTCATTATTCATTTTCATTAAGCTATCCGTTCTCAATATCTTCATCATCAATTTCTTCAACGAGTTAATCCTAATTATCCTAAATCTATTCATCATTATCATTATTCTCTTCTACTTTTAATTCATCATTCATATTTTTAAAGTTTTATATTTCGCGCATTTCATTTACTTCTAATTCTTATTCTAACTAGTTCTCTTATTAAATCTGTTTTTCTTAAAATTGCAATAATTACAAATCTAATCATCATAACTTAATCTTATACTTTCTAGAGTCTCAGCTATTTCTTAAAAATCAATTAATTTTAAAGTATTTATGATATCCTCCTTTGTTACTTGCACTTTCTTTTTTTCATGTTTTTTCTTCCTATTATCCTCTTTCATCACTGTTACCCTTAAATGATTGAATTTAATACATATGACTCATATAAAATACGAAAAGACTTAAACATCTATTAAATTTATCTCGAAATGCTTTTTATGTATTTATATTGTCACCAAGTATCTTTTTGACAAACTCTCCAATTTGTTTTTATTAAAATAAAGGAAAATTTTAAATTTCATTGTCATCTTCTTCTGCTTATAAATTATCTAAAAGTTCTTCATCCATTAGAATAAAAAAATTAATAAAATAAATTAGATTATTCAATAATTAATATTATTAAGTTGTTATTTGATTGGCTCACTTGTCTAAGTAAAGTTATTAAGATCATATCCATCAAATTAAGCTTTATAGTAATAAACCAATACTTTAGATTGAGTTTCTTCTGAGCATCAAGGCATTCTATTAAATCAACTCTGTATTTTCTTCATTTTCAATTGATATTTATCTAGCATCAAAGTTATCTTCAGATTACTATTAAATAAATATGAAATCTCTTTTACATGAGGAATAAAAGGAGCCTTTAATTCCTTGTTATACAGCTTTTACCAAGGGAAATTCTTGAACCAAGTGTGCTGCCTCAATTCTTAAGCCCCATTAAAGCCTAACCGATTGGAGGGTTTCCTTTGTATAAGCTGAATAAGTTTGAATTAATACTCTATTGATGAAATCAGCTGATTCCAGAGACCAATTATCAGGAATTTCTGATCTTTTAATTTGCACTTATTTAGCTAAAATCTAATCTCTGATTTCTTTTCTGGACCTTCCTGTGTATGGTCTCTATAAAGCATGAAATTTATATATTTACTCTTCCTAACATAAATTCGTAGCCGATGACTCCCAGAGCAAAGTAATCAACAGAGAATGAATGGTTTTATCGACACATCACTTCAGGTGCCATATATCCAGGTGTGCCACTTGTATCTTGAGCGTTATCAGGTCTTAGAACTCTAGCTATTCCCAAATCAGTGATTCTAACATAACCTATTTTGTTTTTAACAGTATACCATTTTTGTCAAGTACCAAATTTTCAGGTTTGATGTCCCTGTGTATAATATTTTAGGAGTGCATATATTCTAGACCCAAAAATATGCAAGCCATAAAGAATCCTCTTTATTATATCAAATGATTTACTTGTTTGATCTTCACTAAATCTGCGCATTCTTCCTACGTGATATCTTAGGTCTCCTCCCTACATATAATCTAATGCCAAAAAAAGATTTTCTCTTTCTTGAAATGCATAATAGATATTAACCAGATAGCTATGTTATATATAATAGAGTACGGGTGTTTGAGATTACTCAATATGTTCTTTTCATTCATAACTGAATTAACACTTTTTTTTGCAATAATTCTTATAACAATAAAATCTATATTACAATGCTTTTGACATCTCTTTAAGAGCATAGGTTTGGCCTGTCTTTTTGTATTCTACTTTCCACACTTTACCAAAGCCACCCACACCAATTACATATAGAAAATTAAACATGTTTCTTTGAATCTGGAGATCATTTGTAAAATAATTATTTTATTAAAAAGACTGTTGTTTCTATTGATGTTAAGTGACTTGCTTGTCTTGTTCTTCATCTTCTTTTTTAAGCATCAAATAATTCAGAAATGACATCTATTGAGTTGGTTTTGGCTTAGATATTGAAGATTATTTTGAGTGATTCGCTGATGTGGATTAACTCGATTAAACTGAAAATTTCTGTATTCCATGAAATAATGGTGAAGGAGAATGATCGTTTTATTCAATCCTACTCCAATTAAACTGTTTGATAATACCGATTATTTTGAATCATCAATGTTCCCTGATTCCCTTATTTGAGTGCAGATTTCTCTTCTCTTTTTCCTTGACCTGAATCCTATCTAGAATGAGGGATTCTATAATTCAAACCATACATAACAATTATTTAATAATTTATATTGTGACTTATAACAATCACAAACTATTTCATTATTCAAATTTTGCTCATTATTATAATCACTATTATTATATTAATGAATAGAGAACTTGAGGAAACTTCTGAAAACCGAGAAAATAAGACTTCGAAAGAGGAAGAAGAAAAGAAGTTCAAATTACTGAAGTAGCATTTTAGAGGTTAATTCAAAGAATCCTACAAATATATTGGTAAGCAGTATCATCACGATTCTTAGGTTTTAATTTACTATTCAGTTTTGGAAAATATCTCGTCTGTTTCTACAGTCTATAGCAACGTGATTAACAATGCGAAGTGAACCCATTATTTGTATGGCTGACAATTGTTGGAATGTACGAATTTTTCAATTCAATAAGGTACAATATTCCATAAGTGTTCTAGGTATTTAGCTGTGCTCTATTCTCTACAAATGAATTCCAAAGACATCTTCTTGTTGGTGATGGCAGAAATGCTGACCAAAGACTCAAATGAGTAGATGAATCTCCAAGGAATGGAAGAAAGAAACAAGTAAAAAAATAATTCTAAAATAATTTATTAGACGGAACCAAATTAAAACTCTGATCAAAATGAAATTGTCCACAAGAGACATAAGATAAGAAGAATTAATAGCAGAACCACCATTTACTCAATGCGAAATAATACATCAGGCTGAGGCTTTGAATAAGTACACTCGCCTTATGAAAGTCTACAATTAATTTATTTTCTACCTTATTTTTACAGGAGGTAACATCGCTTACTTCTAGTCTGATTCTAATGACTGTGATGATAGTAATTTTTCAATTAATTTTATACTAGGTTTAAATAATGTGACTTTTGTATTACTATTGATCGGATATTTGTTTTCAGCATTTCTGATTATTGGATTTGGATTGGCCATCATATCCATGGCATTATACATGCCCATTATCCTCTTTCTATTTATATTTAAGTCGTTGTGTAAGATCATCAAGAGACTTTAAACTAAAGTAATTGTTCATCTCTCTATTTTAGAGTAAATTTAAGAAAATGAATAAGTTCTAATACAAAAATTGTCCTGAGTTCGCCTCCGTCTAGTAATGCAATATTTGTATGTGTGATTATGAAGATAATGATTTAATTGTGTAATTGCCATGCAGCACTAGGTATATCGACTATTTAACAATCTAGACATCATTTTCATGATCATTGTCTTTAATAATGGGTGATTATTAAATAGTAATGCCCAGTTTGTCGTAAATTAATTTGAAGATATATATTTACACATCTATAATTTAAACTATAAAATAAAGAAGTTTCATATTATTCATTTCCATACCACTATAGTGATTTATCCCTTGATTGCTTACAAATAATAGCCTTCTTCATGTGTAACAAAAATCCCAAAGTTTTTCCCCACCACACAATGCCAAGGGCCTGTATGTCGCTTATCCAATCTAGTGTTTGTTCAAAAAATTACTCTCTCTTTATGTAATATGCCACGTCTCTTTCATTGCTATGCTTCCTAAGATTTTCCAGGATTATGTATTGGGCATCCTTTAATAATTCACTCGACATGTCACATAATTTTACATTTATTTATTATGCTGTGTCAGTCATCGAAATCAATATAATTTATATTAAAATATATTATATTAACAAATTATATTAATTATTAACTGCCACATGAAACCCAATGATCTTCTACAAGAATTTACTGATTTTAGGAGAAAACTAAAAGCTGATATTTAAAAAACTGAATTTTCTAAAAGTCCACAAAAAAATTTCACTAAAACTCAGACTTCACCATAAAAATCAAATTCAGGTTTCAAATAAAAAATCAATTTCTCCAAACACAAAAGTCATTTACAAGAGAGATGTAATACAATGTCATCTACATAAAAACATAACTATTTTTCATAGACTTACAATCTTTAATTCTAATGCATTACACATGATAAACTAAATTCTTAGGAGCAAAATACATTATCCCTCAAATCTAAAAAATAACCAATTAGCAAAATATTGAATATAACCGATAGAATACTCAGTTATACAGAATTACATAATTTTTGCTTTACACTTTAACAAATTTAGGATGGAGATATTAGAGAATTACCAAATGAATATAAGTAGCTCTTAAAATAATTAGCATAATTAATATAGAAAAAAATAGGAGCAACGGATTTCTGATTATAGTTTAGCTTTACTACCACTTAAATGACCATTTATTATATAAGTACTTGTATAAAATGATCAAACAAATTTATTAGTCAAAATTGTTGTTCATACAGTTTTGACTAGATTTGTTGATTAAGTTACTTGAAAAAACCAGTTTAAGTAGGTATTGCAATTTTACTTACTTCACATAAAGGTGGCTCATTTAGAATGATATTTGTATTCTCTTTATTTTCTTCCTCAATCTCGATAGACTTGGTTGCAAAAGCCTAAGTCTTTAAATTATGCTTTCCAGTTACTTTGATTTAAGAACATTACTCAATTATGTCTTATTTATTATGTAAATTTTGTTCATCCACTAAAGGAAATCTAAATTTAATTTTCTGTTCCTTAAAAGCAAATAAGCCACTTTGTTTATAAGGTGTGTTTTAGTACCCTTAATTAGGTACTTGATTAATTTATTTTAATCTTTCTTTAGAACTTTGAAAAGTGGATTATTATTGGTGTCTATGAAACTCTAATTCCATTTTATTTGAAGTCATTTTTATTATAAAATTATTAACTTAAATTTGATAATTCTAAAGGAAATATTCTAATTTAGCTTTTGATGTGTTTGCAATTATTCTTTCTATTAAAAAATAATTTCTAATTTATTACTTAGCAATACAAATATATTATTAGAATAACAAAGTTCATTCGAATTCTTAAATTGATAAAGTCTGATCATATTGTAAAAGGACAGCCAAAATATTGAAAAATGAGAAACCAGAACTTTATTATAAAATTCAATAATAATAATATGTAATCCTAAGAAAATTGGTTGGATAACACTATAGAGCCATTTCAAAAGTTCGAATAAGTAAACTATGGGTTAATGTATAGGCTCATTCTAATTCTATTGAGTGTTTGTAATTTAATCCTTCGAATCAATCAGAGTTGGCAACAGGTTCTCATGATAAATTAATAAAACTTTGGGATGTTACAAAGTAAAAGGAATCGTCTAAATTTACAGGACACAAGTATTGTTTATCTATTTCATAATAGAGAAGGAGTTTGGTCGCTAAGCTATTCACTTGATGGAAAATAAATTTTTAGCGGATCTCCTGATAAATCAATTTTAGTTTGGGATGCTAAAAGCGGAAAGAATGTTTAAGCTTTAAAGGAACATAAAAATAGAGTATGATGTTGATTAATCAAATAGATATACTGGATAGAAGTGAGTGACAATGGATTATATCTAGCAAGTGGAGGATAAGATGGTCATCTAATACTTTGGGATCTAAGAAAATTGAAACTTGTAAAAGATCTTTAAAGTAATTTACTCTATTTGGATTAATAGTCTCCATGGATATTGTTTACAACATTAATTTCAGCCAATAAAGCAAATACTTCTTTACTGGAGACTCAATGGGAGTTATCAAAGCTTATGATAGTCAAAAAATAGAAGAAATTTCAAATACAAAGCCTACATAAAAGAATAAATGTTATGCGATTTAGTCACTAAAGATATCAGAGGACAACTATAAATTGTTTGTGGCATCAAAGGTAAATATATCTTATATTTTCAAAGAATTAAAGTATTAGCGAGTATAATTTTGATGGTAAGAAGAAAGAATTATCGAAGGTTAACTAATCTGCTGTTCATTGCGATAGTGTATATAAGTGAATATTATAAAAATAGGTTCATTGTTTAAATTTTGATAAGGATAAAAGAAGATTTGGAACAGGAGCTAGAGATGGAGCTGCAAGGGTTTGGCAAACTGAAAGGAAGGGAGCTGTTTACAATCCCTTATACAATTTGATCGGACATAAACAGAGAGTTACTGCAATCGAATTTCACGGAACAGGAAAGATGATTGCTACTTGCAGTTGGGATTAAAATATCCATCTATACAAAATATGAGCATGTTCAATAAGCATTGTGTTCTATTTAGTTAATAATTAATTTAATCTTTGTATGTCTAAATCCTAATGGGGGTGTATATTCCAGAAGGAAATATTTTCTAAGAAAATAATTCCTTATATAATTTATTTTTAATATTATATTATTTCATATGATTAGAAGTTAAGATTTAAGACGATGTAACTAACTATGGAAATTAAGGAGAGATATCTCGAAATTCATGAGTATTTAAAAAAAACACATAGTTATATCATATAATCACCATATTATCGTAATATATTTTTTTGGTTTGATATGAATAGTTTATTATTAACGAATAATTGAATTATTGATCAAACTATGTAATTGGTAATTCGTTAACATATCTGTTATGATGTGCAAACAGCGAATTTTGTAATTATTGTGGAAGTTAATTGAAAATATATAATTCTGATTATAATATGTATTAATATTTTTGATATCTTCTTTGATTTTAAATTACTTTTAAATATGTGATGGGAAATTGAGGCCTATGAATATTGGATAATAATTAGAATGATAGTAATAAAACGTATAATAATACTAATAAGTTTCTTATTTATCATTCATATATAAGCTAATTAAAGCTAGGAATTATAAAAAATAATTATTTTTATTCAAAAAATATAGCTGAGTATGAGTTACCAACTTCAACCAAAGCCTCTCCAATTATGTAATAATATGCGATTAATTTATAGATTATTATTTGCCTTACATTCCTCAACTAGCTATACCGATGGTCCCGCAATACCCAATCTGCAATTTTCCCTAATAAATGAGTTCAATTTATTACCCAGCAGTTCCAGGAACTTCTTAAGATAATTGTATTGTAATCGAAGATGATAATGTAAGTGAATTATTTATAATCTGCTTGTAGTTATAGCCCCCACTGAACTAAATTCACTCTATGATGATACAATCATATACCAATAGAGAATCGATCGTTCTCCAAGATTAGGTGATGCAACAGGAACAGCCAGTAGAAAAAATAACTCCTTAAACCAACAATTTGAATGAGAATGATCCTCACATTCGAATTACTGTCTACAAATAACATTCAAGTTAAACTGACTCAGAATTTATACTTTAAAATGACAGGTATTAAATGAGATTAACACTTAGGATTTTGGGATCCCAATACAAAAAAGAAATAATTATTGGTAGAAAAAGGCAGTAAGAAGATAAACAAGACACTTGTGATATCTGTATTTACTTTTATAACTCATTTAAGATTTACCGCATGGTGACAAGAATGTTGAAAAAGTTCACTGCAAAATTTTGACTGATAAAGGCTTCACCTTCTCAAACACTCTCACTCAACCTCTCATACTATTCTTTTCTCTTTTTAGGAATAATCCACATGCATCAAAACTACCTTTTTAAGTTATTAAGCATATTTATTCTTTTATCAAGTAATTCCTATACTAATCTCTAGAAATAAACCTTAATTTTACATCAGTGACAACGGTACCAAAAGCGGTACTTTTATGAAAATAAAGAAGGACAAACTTAGAAGCATCGAATAGGATAATTCTTATTTGATAGGGGCAGATACCTATTTCCATGTTTTGGAGTTGAAATCAAAACCTAAACAAAACAAATCAAAGAAGGTGAAAGACCAAAACTATTTCTATAATGCACTTGCTAAGGAATACACAAGAAAAGGAGCTAAGATCCATGGACTTACATTGGAGGAAACTGAAATGTTGAATTTCGCCAAGTAAAAAAAAAGAACTTCATAAAAACTAAGTGAATATGATAGACCCTATTTAAAAATTACATTCGATATTTAAGCAACTCATTAGACATCAACTCACATTTTTGTTGCTAACTACAATTAAGAATCTGTGTATAAAATTGGAAGATCCCAAGAATGCGATGTTTTAGTTAATATCAACACTGTCTCAAGAAGACAAGCATAAATTATTTATAAAAATAATGAGTATTTTGTCATCACTATTTAAGATGGTTCATTCATGATGGAGAAGGATTGAGAGAGTCGGCCAACGGAACTTGGCAATCACTTCAAAGCTTTACTCATAAAAATCATGAAAAAAAATGTTAATAAAGCAGACTTTAACTCATAGAAGATTAAATGGAAATCAAAATAAGTGAGAACATTGTCAAATTTGATTTTGTGAACTTTGGTACCACAAAGAAGTAAAATTATAACCTATATTTATAGACGCAAACTTAATAAAGTTTTAATTCAAGATCTACTTAATCTATAGTGATTAAATATATTGTAATAAAGAATAAATTATATATTTCATTTTTCAAGACTCCATTTATTAATTCATAACAAACTCAATCTAATCCTAAAAACTGAACTCTTGGTTTGGTAATTTTAATTGCAGTGCATCCTTAAATAACTCTCTCTTCCTCTTATGCATCTGTAAGACTCTCTCTTCTATTGTGTTATCACAAATAAAACTAACTATCTAAACCTATTTTTGTTATCCTAATCTATGAACTCTCTCTACAGCTTGATCCCTAGAATTATTTAATATTAATACTCTACTGCTGGATTCCACCAAGGATCAACTAGCAAAACATGGTTTGCACAAGAAAGATTAATCCCATAAGCTCCTGCCTTCAATGATATGAGCATAACAGTAATCTATTTTTCAAAGAAATCTTTAATTGATGCTTTTCTTTAGTTTTTATCCATCTTTCCTTAAATTTTCCGAAACTCAATTCCTTTAACTCTCAATTTACCTTCAATGAAATTCATTATACTTATCCACTATGTAAAAATAACTACTTTTTCGTTGTTTTTCCAAACATAATCTATATATTTAAGAACTTCATTTATTTTAGTGCTTTCTTTATACCAGTCATCTTGTGGAGTTGGGGCAGGATTAGTTTAAATTAATTTAATTTTGTCCTTATTTTCAATTTCTTATCTACATATTGGACAAACAATAGTGTCATTTTGTTTAGGTAAGGATTCAAGACATGAGCAAAAAATATGTTCACAACTTAGATAATAGATTATATTTTTTTCCTTTAGGGGCTCAAGACAAATAGCACAGTCTTAATTCTTCACCTTCTGAAATATACTTTCGTATTTTCTTTAGGTATTTTCGAAGTCTTATGATTCGATTTATATTTTGTCTAACTATTATATTTTTGATTTTAAATCATTTTCAATCTCTTTTAAATCCAATTATGGTTTTATTTCATCTGCAGTCGATGAATTTTCTGAAAACTCATCCTCAACAGAAAAATCATCATCGTCTTCCAATTCCAGCTGTTGAGCTTCAGCTTATTCTTGCTTCTATTGTAATGATTAGATTTAAGCCTTTAAACTCCTTTCTAAATTATATTAAGCATTTTCAATAAACTATTTTATGACTAACTCTGACTTTTATTTGTTAGCTGGTTATTATTATTATTGCAGAGCCTTATTTTTCAATTTGTTTGCTATGAGTCCTACATGATCACAACATTATCTTAGAGAAGAAAGCAACTAAAATACATGCATATATCCTATCTTCTTAGTTTTCTATTACTATCCAATTCCAAAAAACTCTTTTAAATACTTCTAAGTATTGTAATACAAGGTATTGTAAACTTAATTATTTATTATAAAATGTACATTTTTTCTCCTGATTTGACATCTTCACTCTAACAATGAAATGCTACTTGCTTGGCAAATTCAATGAAGATTGAATCGATTCTGATTGCTTGGTTCTTCTTAATAAAAGAGGTCTTAGAATCTCATGTAACAAATTGAATTTGGCCGCTTTATCCTACTACTTATTAATATAATGGTTGAACCAATAGTAATCTGAGAAGGTTTCTACTTACAGAAAATGAAAGAGACTAAATAAATCTTCTAAATGATTCTAAATTGGAGTCCCTGTAAGACACCATCTACATTTGGCTTAGATAGAAGATGCAGCCTTAGCACAAGCTGTGCTCTTACTTTTAATCACATGGGCTTCATCCAAAATGATTCTTTCCCATTCATACATGTATAATAATCCATTTTTAGTAAAGTCCTTTTTAAGCACCCCATATGTTGTAATCACAATGTCGTAGACTTCTAATTTAATTTCCTTTACCCTAGATTATGGCTTATAATATTAATAAACTTCCAATTTGTTTAACTTCGTGTGTCTCTCAATCTCCTCTATCCAATGTTCAAATACACTTAATTCAACAACCAAAAGCGTATTGCCAGGTTCCTTATCTAATTTTACTTTTTTCACTAAAGGTTCTGAATTAATATCATTCAATTATTACTATTTCATTTCCCTCCCCAATAATACTAAGGCAATGGAACAAATAGTCTTTCCCAGACCCATTGCATCAGCCAATATTCCTCCCTTTACATCTTAAGAAGGCACAGCTTTTTCTGAAAACTGACCTGTTAATTCGTTGAAATATATGTACATATCATCGTCAAGCTATATTTAACTCCACATTTTATTTAGAGATTACTTTTAGCCTTACAAATTTAATGTTTAAGCACTAATTCTTTGTTCACGATATAACATCCATTGAACTGCTTAAGCTTAATAATTGAATAAATTGTTTCTTAAATCCTCTGGTTATTAACATTGGGTAAACAGATATGATTATTGTTCATTGACACTAAATAAATTAGTATTATTTTCTTCTTATTCAATTTGAATTTAACTATCTTCATCATCTGGTTTTACTTATTTCTTAATTTGATTGATTTTATCTCTAGTGACATTAACCTAATTGTTGTTGAGATTATTTGGAATAAGGAGATTCTTAGAGAGGTATGTGTACTCATAAAACTCAAGGTTTCGAAACTTTTACACTAAAAATTAATCCAAGGATTGTGTTTCTTAATTGGGTCTCAGAGAAGCTCTAATAGGAACCTTGAGGTTGAGAATTTCAAATAAAATAATAAACGATTCTTTTGCATATTAATGAACCAACTTCTACTTCAATTTTTCTCTCTTTAAGTCTTTTTCATTCTAATTAACCTTTTTGATTTAATTAATTATTCTTTCCTATTCTTTAAATGATTTCTCAAGTAAATAAACTTTAAATTGAACAATGTAATTATACTGAGTAATGTCTGTAACAGAGATGCTCAAAGAAACGTAATCGTAATTTAGTAAAAAAGACCAAATTTCTTAATAGAAATGATATAATTTCATGCACTTAACAATATTTATATTTTTTTACAAACTCTCCATCTTCTGTGTATAAGTTAGAGATTATATTAGTGGGCACAAGCTTGATGTTCAGTTAGCCCCCTTAGGAAAGTCTTTCATCAAATACCAAAGTTTCACTATGCAGAAGCAATTTTTAATCTTATAAGTTTAACTATTGATCTACCTTTTTATAAAGCTACGTCGCAATGATTAATTGGGTATTCAAGAGTGAATAAACCTAAATATTTCTTCATTGTAATTAAATAATTTATTAATAATTTTGAGCGGAGTCATAATGCTATAAACATTTAATATTAATCAATTCTATATATATATATTAATGTAAATTCAATTCATAATCCTGTATAACTCAATCCCATAAACTTTCTTTTTGCAATACCACTCCAAAACTTAGCATCAACTGTTCTCTTACCATCCTTGAAGAACCTTAAATGGCTTTAGAACAATACTTACTTAGCTATTATCTCTTTTGCAAGAATATCTTTAAGTCCCTTCAAATATGCTTATATTTTATCTGTTTCTCCTGGTGTTTCCTTGAGAAGACCTCCAAGAAAGTTCTTTTTGTCTCCACTTCTAGTTGGAATGGCTTCTCTGGCAATTTCATCAAGCTTTTTAGCAGCAGCCTATTAATCTTAGTCATTCTCTATTGTTTTTATCATGTGTGCAGCTACAACCCATAGGTAAATTAATAAAATATCAGAAGGTCCTACAAATTATAACAATTTAAAACCTTCATAATTGTAATTTTTGAAGAATGTCATCAACCTGAAATATTCTAAGGATTCCAAAACTATTCCTCTTTAAGATTTTTAATCATCAAAGTAAGCCAAACCACACAATGTTTTCTCACTCTTTAATTTTGCATGGCAGACCTTAATATTAATTTAAGAATTACAGATGGATCTATTGTGACTACTGTTTATTGCATCTATAATTTATAGATTAATATAATATATATAAATCAAAATCAAAGTTTTTTATTCTTTAGCATTTTAACAAATTCTTCATGGGATATTTATCCGTCTCCATTGTTGTCACAATCGGTTAGTATTTGATTCCAAACATCATCACCCAAATCCCCCATAATTGCTTCCAATTCCTTTTTTGAAATGAAACCATCCCCATTCTATATTATGACAATAATAAACTTAATCAAAGATCTTAAATGCCTATTCAACTCTTTAGACTGACAATAACTTCTCTTAATTCATAGCAGCCATACAAAATTCTGAAAAATCAATCTAACCCGATCTGTTTATGTCAATTATCTCCAATATTCTTTCCACTTCATCCTCCACCAATTTATTATCTGTTTAGATTTGAAGATACCCTTTCAACAATTCATCTTTGGATAAAAACCCATCATTGTTTTCATCTAATCTCTGAAATTCCTTTTGCAAATCCTATATCTCCTTTTGAGTTGACATTTATGTAATCATGTAAGACATTAAAGCTTACTTTAAGATTGTCTCGGCCTATCAAAATAATTGGTGAAAATACTTAAAATTATCTAAGATTATTTAAGACCTTTTTGTTGATTTAAGTAGATGGAGTATACTTTACTAGCCATGGGTCCTCAAGAGCCTACTTGGCAGACAACCTTTGATTTGGATCCATTTTCAGCAATTTGATGATAAATTCTTTGGCTTCTTTTGAAACTGTATCCCAATCATCAGCTATTTGAATTATCTAATTTAAATTACGATCAAAAGTAAATTTGCCCAATTTAACTTTTTCTAATATTTGATTCTCTGTTTTCCCTACAAATGGTGGATATCCACATAACAATATGTACAAAATCACTCCGCAAGACCAGATGTCACATTTTTCAGAATAGGAATGCCCAAGAACTTCAGGTGCTATATAATATGGCTATTAATAGGATGATTTATTGAAATACAGTTCCTAGTCTTTTACTCATGGCCTTTTAATGGTCAAATTTACGAGACGTACCAAAATCTATTACTTTCAATTAAGACTATGGATCTTCACTTATAAATATAATATTCTCAGGCTTCAAATCTCTATGTACTATATTTTACTCATGACAATGCAAAGTGGCCAATAAAATTTATCGAATATAATCTGCAGCTATACTCTCACTAAATGAGGACATCTTCTTTATTCGATCGAATAGCTCACCTCCTGATAAATATCTATATATTCTAACATAATTACTCAGTTACTAAATAATAGTTATTCTCGTCCTAATAGAGTTCAAACAATTTCACAATGTGGGGATGATCTAAATTTTTCAATATATTCATCTCAGAAAATAATCTTTGCTCCTCTTCTTTAATTATGGAACTTTTTTTAATTTATTTTATTGCTCTGATCAACCCAGTAGTTTTATGAGTCACCTTCCAAACCTTACCAAAAGCACCCTAACCCAACACCTTACCAAAATTATAATGTTATCCTATTGAACCCTCTTTCTATTTCACAAATATGTCAACCCCCAACTTTACTCTCTTTTTAGATTTCGAATCTACTTCTTAACTACTTTTCATTATTTCAGCCTTTACTAAACAATAGTAATCCAATACTACTTTTTTCATTTGTTATTTTTTATGACTGCATAATATTAGAATTTTTATATTGTTCTTCTTTCAAAACTATAGCTTATTATTATTCAGGTTCCTAGTGGACTTCACTATATGCGCATTTATTGTTTTCAACTTATGCTTGATTTTCCTCGATACGCGCTTTATTACTAACTTATTCAGAAAGCAAGACTTTTGATTCTGGAGGCTTTGAAGCTTCAGGATTAGGCGAAGTATCTATCTCATCTACAATAATATTGAGCAGATAACCTCTTTATTGTCTCGAATCGTCCCTGCAACAAACATTTCCCATTTAAAAGGTATATTTTCAATCAAATGAATAAAATAATTATTATTTTTGATTTTACGATAACAAATATTTTACTGAAAAATCTTTGAGCATAATCTAACTAAATTCATAGAACACTTATTAATTTCCAACATTCTATTATCAATTATTTTGATCTCTTTTTAATTTAAATATTCAATTACTGATTAAATTTTTGCTTTAAATCCGATATTCTTAATTATTAAATTAAAAAAATCTTATTTACCCACTCCTGATTCCCTTTTATTCTTGAGAAATACATTTCTTAAACTTATTTTACTATAAGTGGTTAACTATAGAATTAATTAAAATTAATAATTGCTCTATTTGATAATTAAATCTACTTTTCTGAAAACTGAAAATATCATTTACCATTGAGTTTTTTATATATCTCCAAAATTATATATCTAAATTAGTATTTCAGTATCATTATTTTCAATTTGGCTCATAACCTAAAATCCTTATCAAATCTATTTTATTTTAATAGTTTGACCATTTTTAATAAATTTTAAGTTACAGTTTACCAACAAAATTATATCATAGTTCTTATAATTCCAGACATTTTTATTGCATATGACTAAATCCTGTTGATAAATAAGATAGTGTTTTAAGGAGGTATTCTTAGTTAACGATACTACAAAGATATATATTATATTAAATATAAAAGATGAGTTTTTTAATCTAGATAATAAAAATAGTATGAAAAGATAAAGTTATTTATAGAAAGTTTAGAAAAAATATATTCTATAGAGCAAATTAAGCAAGACAAATACTTATGGAATCAATTAAACTAATGAAAATTAAAATTTATAAATTTTAGTTCTATAAATTAAATCTTGTTCTTAAGATTCTAAATCTTATCTATTGATATATGCTAAATATTATCAAACTTTGATAGTTTAATGATGCTATGGTTATTATTTTAGATCAATAATTTCAATAAATCAGAACAAGATATTCAATGAAGATGAAAAAATAACATTAATATTAAATCTTTTGTTACGTAACAATAAACAATTTAAAAAATCAAAATTTATCAAAATATTGAACACATACAAACTTTTGAATCTGTAGTGTCATATTAATTTGATATAATCGCCTTCTTTTACTTTTTTCGTTTTTCGTTTTATTCAGACATACTTTATTTTATTTTATCTACTAGCAATTATTTGAACGCATCTTAATTCATCTAAAATGACTAGTTGCTTATAGATCTCTTACATTCATCATTAGTTAATGAAGAACCTTAACAATTCATTTTTTCAAATGCTTAAGTAAAGTCTTCCATCTAATAATTTGCTAACTCCTAAGCAGAGTTTATCAAACATTGTAAAATTTATTTGTAATGATTTTTTGCTTATACAGTTTCAAGAATCCATCTTAACACTTCTTTGTCCTAAATCTTTTACAATTGGAGTTCCTCTTCTCCAGTGATTTCATATTGTTTCAAGCAATTAATTTCAAAATTAATTACGTAATAGATCTTATCAAGTGAATAAGATTTAGGAGGAGTTAAGAGGTTGGATTAATTTATTTGTTCCTCTTTATTATTATTGAGAAGTTCCATCAATAATGATCCTTTCTTCTATAATTTTTTAGTGTATGCTCTATAATTAGTTCTAAAGCTATGTTTAATTTTACTACATTGCACTACAAATGCTGGATTAAGTTTCTGCACTCTTCTGTGAATCAATACTTAAGCCTTTGACTTCTGATGATTTCTCATCAACTTTTTTAAATTACACAACTTTATTAATTTTTCTGACTTCTAGTAACTCTGTGTAGATGTAATTGACCAAAAGTTCTTCATTATTGAATTGTGTTTTAAACCAAAAATCGAATTCTTTCAAACTATCCTATCAAATTATAATATTAGTCACAATACTTGTAAGGATTGAATTTTTTCAAGCAAAAATGTTTCATTCAAAGATTGATCTATATTCTAGGATATGAAACAATTACTGATATCCTTACAGTAATTTGAAATCTCAAAAATCATTATTAAAAATAATATATTTTAATGAAATAAGGAACATTGATTGATTTGATTAATAATGATGTCATATATACGTAGAGTTCATAATTTCATCATTAATTTCACATAATTCTAATTATATCACACTTTTTGTTAGTCAAATAACCATATAGTATATGAAAACACTAAGCAAGATATTAGTAACATATCTTTTGCAATCTTATCATACAATGAAAAAAAGAAGAGCATGTTAAAACTACAAAGGTAGTCATGTTAGAACTAAAAATAAGAATTCAAAAATTAAAGAGGCTGCTTTGTTTCCATTATCCAAATCAAAATTAACAACACCATTAACATTTCTAGATTGATTACAGTTTTTGAATAGAACTTGCTTAAAATATGGACCATATTAAAGGGAATTCATTAGAGTATTTCTGGCGAGTTTAAGAACATTTAGCATATAGGAAATACAATTTAAAAATCTTCAAAAAGGAAGCTACCTTTTGGTGAAATTGATATCAAATCGTCGTCAGTGTGAATTCTAATTTATAATTAATTTGATTCATCTTATTTTTTTTTATATTTTGGTTAATTAGAAGACCCTTTTTACCCCATTGAATTATTGTCATAATATAAACACAAAATATTTAAAATGCATTCTTGATAAATCTTCAATGTTAACTACAGAAAGTCTCCTTACTTGTTTTTTGTTTAATCACAGTCGCTTATTAATCTTATTCTTCAATAGGGGAGTTTCTTGATTTCTACTTTAACTTGACTAAGAGATTTTGTTATTATCTTATTAGTTAGATTTGATGTTTAAAATGATTTATTATTTAAGGAGATTAAAAGTTATTTAGTTAAGACATTTGAATAATGATTTTATATTAACATATGGATTACCAATATATAAAAATGAAAGCGAACTTTTGGTTAAAATAGCAATTAATTAAGAATGTTATTAAAATACAATTTATATATATATAATTTACAATGTCATTAATTTATTTATTAAGAATTTCGAGCTCAATTCATTTTCCTATTAAATTATGGATTTCAATTATATTTTAGAATATAAATATTATTTTTAATAAAAATGACTGAATCCTACCTAAAATAACAAAAGTTGGTAACTCACACTTGGTCACCAGATGGCTAATATGTTGCCCTATCCATTAAAAATACCAGCAATGCAGATATTTACAAGGTTGGTCAATTAGAGAAGATTGGAACATGGTAAAAGGTATCTACTTTGAAGGATGCATCCTAACAAATTAATGTGCTGTCTTGGTCAGTAGATAACAAAATTTTAATTGGAAGTGATGATAGAAGCGTAAGTTTTAAGATGATGATAGGTTTATGTATATAGAAATGTCAATAATATATGGAGCAAAGATTTAGTCATTATCACAAATGAGAAAGCTATTCTGTCAGGAGAATGGGCTCCTAATGGATAAAAATGTGTAGTTGGGACTGCATGTCATAAAGCATTTGTTTTATTTTTTGAAGAGAAAAATAATTGGTGGCACAATCAATAGATCAATTGTTTTTATTCAAGTGTAACCGCTTGTAGATTCCATCCAAGTGGAAGAGTATTAGGATTAGGATCCACTGATCAGACATTTAAATTAGTTTCATGTGTTATCTAAGAAAATATCAATTCTGAGGATTAGTCATACAATGGTCTTTTCAAGGACATTAAAACATTTGGAGAAATCCTTGTAACTATCAATTTAAATGGTTGGGTTAATTCTATTGATTTCACCCAATCAGGCAATAAATTTGCAGTTGCAGCACACACAGGATTAATTAAACAATATTAATTTAATGATGATGGAAGCTTGATCGTTGACAATGAAGAGAAAAATGTACATTATGAATATTCATATTTAAGGCTACTTATATCAAGGAGACAAAACCATTTAATAAAATATTATATTTGAATGATTCCACAATGGTGGGAGTTGGGTATGATAGAAAGCCAGTTCTATTGAATTGTGATCCTACTTTGAAGTTTACATCCATTATAGAGAAATGCTTGGCTGCAGAAGGGGAAGTGTAGAAATCTGGTAGTATTGCTGCTGCAAAGTAAATGTTTTCTGGAAAAGGTACATAATATTAAATATTATTACAGGATAGAAGACAGAAGATGATAAATTCGGACATTAGACAGCCATCACTTGCATAAACAAAGTTAATGATAACTTAATATCTACAAGTGATGTTAATGGTATTATTAACTTTTGGAGAATATGATATAATAAAGCAATCATATTACACATAAAAATAATTAAATATATTATTATATTTTAATCAATTTTTCTCTTTGGTATTTAAATATAATGTAATATCATTAGATAATATTAAATTGTATTATAGAATCAGTATCATTATTTTAATAATTATGCTTATTCTCTCAAATATTAATCCATATTCATTTCAGCATTCGAAATCGCAAATCCGCATTTAGCCTCTTAATATAAGTATCGATCATTCTCAACCATTTCTAAGGCCTTCAAAAAACTATTCTTTCCTTCAGTATATGATCCCATTTAAGCAGACACTGCTCCTAGTTTCATATGTCCTTTTATTATACTTTCTGTGTCTTTCAACTCATTTGCTAATTATAGAAACTTTTCTATGAATAACTAAATCTTGAATATACATTTACTTTCATTTTTTCAGCATTATCATATAAACCTTTTTGACCTATTCTTCCGATATTTGCAATTGCTATTGTTTATCCTAATTTGCTTGACATATTTATTGCATGCTTGAGAGCTTACTAAAAGTAAAACATAGATAACTAAGAATTGGCATCGTAACACAAACCCAGGTTTATTGATGCCAAAAATTTACCATTGCTATCTGAAACTTCTTCGTGTTTTTTATGAAATTCAATTGCTTTTTCAATAAACCTCGGATTCGTTTCAGCCAAGAACTAATAGTCTACTCCTATACAATTATAAGCTAAGCCACATCCATGTTAATCATCTATTTTAGAGCAAATTTTTAGAAATCTCTCATATTATTATATAGCTTAATTCCATTTACCCATATTATCCAATAACACACCCATACTGTAGTAAGCTCTTCCTTCATCTTTGATTTTGCCAGCTCTTTTACATGCAAAAGCCAGCATTTCATAATCTTTCAATCTCCTTTGAGCTTGTAGATAAATACATAATTCAGGAGTCTAAAGGCTTTTTGGATCATTTTGTTTTTCTGACAATTGAATTTTATTTTTCTCTTTAGCTAATATTAAATAATACATTCATGTTCTTAAATCTAGCTGGAGTATTAAAAAAACAGGGTAGTTCTATTCTTTGGGGTTAGTTAGTTGTAATGGAACATCCTTAAGTTTAAGAAAACAGTCTGAAATTCCTTACTTAATTCTCTTCTGCCAAAGAAGAAGTAGGTCTAACAGAATAGTTTCGGTGAGACTTGTTGTATGTGCTTCTGTAAGCTTAAAATGATGATTTCATATTTTAAATAATAATTAATTTTGCTATATGCAATTATTATATAATAATCTGATATGCATATAATATAATGTATTCAATATCTATTTTTAAAGTTCCTGAAAAATTTATTAAAATCAAACAAAAACATTATCTATACCAAAATATAATCTAAAATTTTTAAGATCAGTTTAACAAAGTGCTTTAAATAAGTGATTATACGAGATATATAAATAAATATACTTATAAAAATAAAATTATAAGTTAATTTCAAAGTTCTAATTACTCTATTTCTAATAATAGGTTCTAGTAAAATGAAATATTCTAATCCTAAATTGTATTTATACTTTTTGAGCATTTTGTTTAAAAAGCTTACTCATTTGTTTGACCACTTAGTAATAATTTTCTGAAAAGACCTTTTTCAAAAACTGTATATCTGATGCTAATTTGTTAGTAATAAGGGAAAAAAGGGAAACCTAGATTGTCAATTCTTTTTCAAGCTACAATAGAATTAAAATATATAACTTGTTTCAAATTTAAAAATGCTTTTTCTATTTCATCCTCTTTAGTTGTTACCAATTGCTTAATTATATTCAAACCATTATTTTAGATTTCTGATACATACTTTACTTTTTTTTAGAGTTATTCATTTAAAGTTTAAATTTATAATTTCAATTGTTCTCTTTTTTGAATCAATTCAATTAAAACCTAAGAAACTAAATTATAAATTTACTTAAAATTCATTCAATTCAATTTTAATCTAAATATACATGATATAGAATTACTTATCAGTATCACTCAAAACGCAGTTACTCTGATCCTCTTAAAATATCTTACTTGTTTAGCGAGATCTGGTTTTTTCAACATTTATCTCTAGGATCTTCTCATATTCAGGTATAAAAAAAGTTTAAAAAATATTTATTTATTCATGATGTTATTTGCTAATTAGATTGATAATTTTACCTAATGGTTAATTTATTTTTCATGATTGCTTTATAATTCTGAAGAATTGGAGTAGCATTTTGAATAAAAAGGAAAAATTAGTTGATTTTAGTTTCTACTTCTTAATCTATTACATTTTCAGCGAAATCTGGGAAAATTGAAATCAATAAGTTGGCATAGTTCTCTTACCATTCATTAGAATTACTTTTCCTTAATTATAGCTATCTTAAAAATGCTTAAACTTCATGAGAATACCACAAAAAGGAAAAATTAGATAATTATTTCATGAAATGATCAAACATCATTAATCTTTAATAGATCACTTTCAAACTCAAATTTCCCTAAATATGTATTGCAATTACATTACTTGAACAACTTTTGGAGGCAATGCCGGTATATAACAGTATTACCATTTTTAGGCAAGCAAGGATCTTAATTAGTAAAATTCACTAAAACGATGCTAAATTTAAAAATCGCCTGCGTTATCTTATCCCTCTATATTATACATTACAAATTCCTCGTGATTTTAATTTATTGTAGGATCCTTTACTGTGACAACTATTTTATTTTATTCAATAATATTATTTTACATTTATAATTATTAATACAGACTTCCCGTTTTAATTAATATAATAATGGAATACATTTCTAAATCAAATATTGCTAAAATAGTAGGTAATACTTTAGTAAATGCTTCAACGACTGAAAGATGCAAGAAAATCATCTCTTGGAGTTGGGAAATGTTAGGTTCGATCTTAATAATGATGGGATCTCCTCTCTCAGTTAAGGGTTTAGATTCAGATGATGATTGCAAAGATAAAATAACTGCAAAAGAGACAGAAAAAGAGTTTACTCTTGTGTTAGACCTCGATGAAACCTTAATACACTCTGAAATGGAAAGAACTTCATTTCTTGATGAAGAAATCATTGTGAAAATTGGGAACACGATAGAAAAGTATTATGTCAAAATTAGGCCATTTGCAAGAGATTTCTTGAAAGCCTTATCAAAATATTTTGAACTGGTTATTTTTACAGCTGCCCTAAAGGAATATGCTGACAAAGTTATTGATTATCTAGATCCAAGTGGATTCATCAAAAGAAGATTCTACAGAGATGTAACAACATTGTAATATAATGTTTAGAGTTGTACCAAGAAGGATGGAGTGTTTTATAAAGATTTAACTAAAGTGAATTCAAATTTGGAAAAAACCTTTATTATTGACAATTCATTAAGTGGAATGTCTTTGAATCCATGTAAGTGATGTCATTTATCCTTAGAAAATGGAATCCTAGTTAAATCATGGTATGACGATTTGAAGGATTAAGAACTGAAAATCTATGATGCAATGTTAAAAAAGAATGTTAAGCCAAAAGAAAATATAGTATAGTGTATTAAGTAAATGAAAAGAAAGTACCCTAAAAATATATTAAATTGATTTAATTAATTATCACTAATATTAAAAAGAATCACTCTCTTCTTCCTCCTCTTCAAAATCAGGTACCCAATCCCCATTACTATCACTTGAGTTTTATTCCAATCTCATCTAAGCAATATTTTACATTTGAACAACCCTTCTTTGAAATTAATGTAGTATTTATTAAAAAGACAACGTTTATTCCTTTCGATCTTTAACCTTTGTTTCATAATAATCATCTTTTGAAATATCTATTCTATCAATAGTAGAATTCAAATTTTATAAATTATCTTCACAAACTTCTGATATCGATATTCCCTTTTTTATGCATCTTAAAATCCTCATACTGTTACTTGTTTCTAAACTATAGCATAGTTTATGTTATTTATTTTAATAAGCTGAATAGATACTCTCTTATGTTGCTTGTTCTTAATTCATCTGAATTAATTTATGTAATATATTATTTAATATTTAGAGCAAATTTATATGAAATCAAGTATTATCTGATTTACGAGTCTCTGCTTTTCTAATAATGCTTATCATCAATAATATAATATTTTTAATAAATTTAATGAAGTTTGACGAAATAATTAAAAAGTATGTGAGTCCAATTAAGAGATTTGATCATGTGCTTCCAAACAACTACACTGCTCAAGATGTCTATAATTATTATGAGGATTTGGTAATTGAAATTGTAAAGTAGGCTAAATTTAATGAAATTGAATCATTCACAAAAATTAGATTTTCAAGAAAGTTTGCAGAAGTAGCATAAACTTAAGATTAAATGGATTGGCTGAACGACAGAGCAAAAGAGATTTCTAATGTTGCCATGAGTTTATTCAAACTTAGATTTCCTTAATTGTGAGGAGAAGATATTAAAAATAAAACAATAATGTTCATTATTTGGTTATTCTTCTTATAGAGAAAGTCTTTTTAAAATTTATAAGAATTGATAATGTTAAAATTAGAACTGTTAATATTCTTATGACTATTGAAAAATTCACTATTGTTCTTAATTTAGTATTAATCATTTTCCTAAAATCCTTACTTAAATGTTCCAGTTTTTTCTCAGTCAATTTTGTAAAAGATTATTTGTTGTCTACATCTGTGAGTTTGCATTAATATTATATTAAATGAGACTATTTTCAGTCGAATTCATTTTATTATAATTAAAATAATGTTATTTATCAAAATTATTCATATTCTAAATCATCGTAATTTTAATTTGGTTATGGAGGTTTTGATTCAAGAACACCTAAGTTGCATAAGCATAAAGTTGCAATTGATTTTTCATTTAAATGGTTTGCACACTTAAATAATATAAGCTAAAATTACTAAGATGGCATTTTTTAAAATTTATGTTTACACTTCCGTTGAGGTTTAAAGATATCCTGATATTTTAATTAGATTCAATAAGCAATCTAATTGCAATTTATGATTTTTCAATCTTCTAGCCAACTCATAACAGTTCTATTAAGTTGTATAAAAACTCTTACTTAAAAATTTTCAAATGCTTAATCATATTGTTTAATTTCTAGAAATACTATCCCCAATTAGCCATATGAAATGCATGATGATTCTGCTTCATCTCTTTTCTGAGCCCATTCCAAAGCATTTGAAAAATAGTCAATGGATTCCTCATAATTCTTAAGCCTTCTATGTGCTAAGCCCATATTATAAAATCCTGTAAACATATTCTCTTAATCTGAATACTATAAGTTTTGTTTATGAAATTCGATTGATTTTGTAAAGTTACCAGCATTGTAATAATTGAATGCCACTCTGTTGGTTCCCAATGCCATTCCTATTTTATCTTCCATTAATTTGGCACAAGCCACAAATTTCTTATAGAATCTCACAGCTTCATTATGATTTTTGCTACTCTCATAAACCATTCCTAAATAAAATGATAAATGCGCTTCCTTTTAAATATCACCAGCTTACATACCAGCCTTGGCCCTTACAAGTAAGTCCTTAATACTAGTTCTATTGTTTTCCTTGACATTATGAGTATAAGGTATGGATGGGGCATAACCATTTCCAGGTGTCAATGGCGATGCAATACTAGCATTTGGTAGATCTGGTGGTTGGACAGAAATCTATTAATCGAAGAACTAAAAGTTAGTTTCTGGTTGAACAGGCAAATCCATTTAAGCCACTTTATCAATTTCTTTTTTCAAATCAATATTGTCAATTGGAGCTGTAGATTTCATTAGTTATTCATTTAGTAATGATCCCAATAAATTCTTAACTGGTTTGTCCTCATCTTCCTTAATATTCAGAATTTTGTCATATTATTTTGCTTATCCTTTATGGAAGAGTGCTTCAAAATCTTTCTCTTTTTCTTTGAGCTCTTACAACGCATCCGCCTTAGGTTACACAAAGATGTCCTTATACATTTGCATATCGTTCTCTTATCTTCTTAGCGGTTTCTTTTTATATTCTTTTGGCTATTTAGCACTCTAACATTTTCATACCTATAGCACTCTCTATTAACTAGGCTGCACACTTTTCAATTGATTAGGCTAAGAAAAGAAGGCGTCTTCAATTTTTGTTTGAAACTCGCTAAGAATTTCTTAGGCCTTATATCTATATCAAATATGAAACTAATTGATATACGTTATTGGTTATAATCGCTCTGCAACAACAAATCTTGAAGGTTGGTAGTTTTTAGTTGAGAATTTCTCATTGGAGAATTGCTTCTTCATTTTGTTTTTGATTAATTTCTTAGATGGAGGTGATTTTGATTTATCACTCATTTAATATTATATAATATAAAATGTAAATCATTAATATTTCTTATATTTATGCAAAGCGGCAATTTACCCATTATAATTTGACAATAATGAGTAAGAGATGAATCAGAGATTTTTCTATTAATTTCTTACTTTATTATGCTTTGTGGATATTTTTTATTTTTCTTATGAATAAATATAAAGTTGTAAATTTTAAATAATATTAAATAAGATTAATATATGACGATTTGGCAAGCTATTAGGAAACAGTTTCACAATCTTAGAATGAGAGACTAGATTTTTTTGGTCAAGATTTGTGCTTTTTTAGTCAGTTTCATATTGATTGTCTCATTTTACATTGTTTAGAAAAATGTAATAATTGGAATATATGAAAATTCCTCTACTATAGTTTTGTAGCGTTAAGACAAAAGCGCGCTTAACCTCCTTCTCCCCTAACTAAATTATTATCTCATCTCAAAATAATATCAAAGTATTTTTTCTTATATTTTCAAAGGGATATAGCTTTTAACAAGTTTGGGTTCTCTTTATTCATAATTGGATCATTTTCAAATATCAGAATAATCTAAGGATTCACTAAAGTGTGAGACCTAAGAGGAGAAGGATTTTTTATTTTCACTCCCGCAACTTTGCTTAACTTGTTACCTTTGTAAGGAAGGAAATTAACTGCCATAAATGTAAAAATATCAGGACTTATAAAAATTCTCCAGATTACTATCAGAATATATTCTCTTATTTGATACAACCTAAAATAACAGAATCTTCTATGTGGCAACTGGAGACATTTAAGTTGGGTTTATTTTTCCTTAAGTTATTTACGATTGGTCATTCTCCCCTTAAACAAAAAATTGGTTTGTAAACCATTTAGATAAGTATTAATAGGATAAAGATTAAAAATACTTTTTCTCAAAACTTTACTTTTCAGGCACTTAATTTATATATAAATAAACTATTTCTTATTCTTTAGAAAATTAATATACTAAAACCTTAGATGCAATAGCAGGTACTGACATTGATGCTGAAGACCCTGATATGAAGTTAATTTAAGCTAACACTTACTTATTAAATCAAGAAGGACAAATAATATATCGAAAAGTTAATCTAAATCTCCCAGTTACAGATTTGAATTTTATATACGAAGAAAATAAAACAGGATTCAATAAAACTGATTGGACGGAAATTTTAAATTTCGCCAATCAAAATCCCAGCATTTCAAATTGTTAACTGGATGAAAAATAAATTTTATGTAGATACAATTCAATTTACAAAAAACCCATTAAGATAGTAGCTAGTCTAATCCCTGGAAATTTTACATTAATGATGTAATTTTAAGTTTAAAGTCTAGGTTTACTAATGCTAGCTTTGAGCATATTTTACAAAAAAATTTCAAGGACCTCGAATTTATGGTTGAAGAGGTGAATGAAAGAGCTTTTTATATCTAAATAATTACATCTTGCTCTTTAATTTTCATTTCAATGATTATTGTTATATTCATTTTTCGCCCTATTCTCAGAGTAATGACTACTGCCAAAATATATATTAAAAAAATGGGTAATAATGTGGATAAGGAACTCTTCAAGTTAATGAATAAAAAGAAGGAGGGCAATAGTGTTTTCGACAACTTAGAACTTTAAATAATAAAATTCAGTGACATCTTAACTAAAAATTAACAATAAAAAGGAATTATTTGCAAGTAAATCGAAAAATATTAATACTCAAAACAAATGATTTAATCAACAAAAATTGAATTATTATGTGAGTGTACCAAAATCTAATTAACTAGTTAGATATCTATTACAAACAAACATTTACAATAAATGATTTCTCAATTAATAAAATAATTTAATTAATATAATCACCTGTCAAAAACAGTTGAACTGTCTAAGTGAATTTTTAGTTTACATAAAATGAAATTCATAAATTTTTTAAAATATAATTTTCTGTTTTTTTGAAATAATATTTTATGAGGGTTTATTTAATAAAATGGATGAACTCATTAAATTAAATCTATAACATATATTTTACAAAAGAAAAAGTATATATATTTTTCTTCTAATTTTGTATATTTTGATATTTTTTAGATTAACTTTTATATATTTATTTATAGCTATTTTTGGTTTGAGTCAAATATCGAGGTTCATTCTTCTTAGAAAGTTAATTTAAGATTGCAATACACAAATCATTTAATTGAATATGGGAGCTATTCTAGGTTAAAAACGTTTAACCAAAGAAAATTAAGTACTATTTTTAGATCCATTTAGTATTCTTTATACACTATTCATTTTATATTTATCATTTAAAATACACCTTATAATAGTATTTAGATGTGATTGGCAAAACAATTTGTCCTCCATCTACAAGATTAAGGCTCTTTAATATTCACACATTATTTTCATATAAAATGCCTTTAAACTTATAATTTACAAGATTACTTATTCAAATTTAACCTCAGTAGGCATTTGCTCATGAAATTTTTCAAGTATTTCCTTTATTTAAATATATTAATAATTTTGGACCAAATTATAATAAGAAAGTATTGCTAATATATATTATATATATTTAACAATGAAATTATATCAAGTTAAGAGAAAACTTGAAAAAATTGAATTTCTTTTTTCAATAGTCAATTTTATATAAGATTTCATTCATGAAATTATTCAACTTAGATATTAGATTAAGACAATTAATAAAAATAGTAATACTGCAAAATTCTAATATATAATGTATATTTTTCCATAAAATTTATAATTAAAAACAAAATAAAGTTGTTAATTTATAAATAATAAGAATTTATGAATTTGCTAATATTATCCTATTTAGGTTATGTGATCTTGGCCTTGATAGCCTATCTCGTGATTGCACCAATTCCAAAGCTCTTGTACTACAAGATTAAGTATGGCTCAGCAGTTGATATTTATTATTTCCCATTCATTGGGTTAATAGGACAAATCCTAATAGATTTGGTATTTAGATAAGATGTGTTCTATTCCTAAAAAAGATATGTGCTAAAGAACAACAAGCTCAAATTACACATCTCTAATGATTTGAAAGGCGGAGTTCACTTCACCTTGGTTGATCCAAAACTTAAGAAGTAAGTATTTTTTGATCAAGAATCTTATAAGAAAATGGAAGGCATGCTATTTGCGGACACATTTGCAGATTAAGGGTTGCTTTTCTAAAATGGCAAGAGTTGGCATAAATCAAGACAGATGCTAACTAAGCATTTCACTTCTTAAGATCTATTAGTAATGGTGGAGACATTAAAATAAGAATGCAAGAAACTTAAGTTACAAGATGGTCCAATTGATATTTTAGATTTATTGAAATAGTTGACAAGCACAACTATTACAAAAGCATTTTTTGGAAGCGAAAATACTGATATCGCAGATTTGGGTGTTGAGGTTAACAAGAATATGGAAAAGATGATGTTGTTCTTTTTGAATCCATTAATTGTATTGAGATGTTTTGCTTTGAAACTAAATAAGAGTACAACTCCATCATTTTTATTATCATCTGGAGAAAAAGCATTCCTTAAAGTACTGTAAGCTTAAAAATAAAGAATCATATCTGAAATAGAATAGGGAATAAATAAAATCAAAGAGAATTAAACATTATAAGATAATGTATTAACTACTATGTGTAAAGAAATTATAAATAATAACATCACAAAAGAAGAAGCCGTTCATTAATATTTCACCCTTCTAATTGCTGGCATAGACTCAACTAGTCACATTGTTAAAAACTTTTGCTATGCTTTAGGTCTCTATCCAGAAGTACAGGAGAGACTCAGAAAGGAAATTCACAGCTATATTCAATAATTCGATGATCTGAAACCACAACAATTAAGTCAATTCAAATTATTAGATAACTTTATTAATGAGGCTTATCGACAATATACAGCAGCACCTGCTTTGTTTAATAGAATTGCTCTTAAAGATATTTAATTAGGAGAATTCACTATCTAAAAAGGATAGAGCTTGGATTTAAATTTGATGATGAGTCAATTTGACCCATCTATTTTTGAAAACCCACTTAAGTTTGATATTGATAGATGGAACTCTCCAATTTTAGATCCATATTCATTTACTCCATTTTCAGCTGGCCCTAGAAACTGTATTGGATAACACTTAGCAACTTTGGAGATAAAGACTTTGCTTGTTTTTCTGATTATGAATTTTAATCTAGAATTAAATAATGGTAAGATTTAATTAGGATTGGCAAATATGTATGGTCCAACACGCAGAGATTTCTTAGTATTGAAAAATATTAATAAATAATTATGAGTTCAAATCCTTATTTTTTGATTCTTCATCATTAATATGAGCAGGCTCTCTAATTGTTGGCTAGTGATGATTACGAGACACTTGTAACCAAGTCCATAGCCTTATATCATCTTGGCAAATATGATGATGCATTGTCCGCATTAGACAAAGCAATCTAACTAAGTTCAGACAGATTTGAAGCCTATTATAGAAAAGGTATCGTATAGAAATATATTCAGGATTGATCAACTTCATAAGTGGAAAGATCTAATAGGCATAGTTAGATTTATAAAAAAGTCTTTAATTCAATCCATAACATAAGGAAACCTAATAACAACTTTTGAAATGCGAACTAGAATTCAAGAATATTAAACTTGTCTAAACAGCCCAAGAAAAGTAAAGAAATATATAATTTCTAGAATAATCTAGTAAAATAAAGAAGTCCCTCAAAATTCTGAGGCTCAGAGGACGGATATTTATTCGGCATCAGGCAAATTGATGTATAAATGGTATCAAACAGATCTTAAAGTTGGTATAGAAATACATCATGCATTACCAAATAGTGCAGACTTAAAATATTAGTTTGAAAAATAAAGGTATTCAAATTAGAAATTTCTAGATTGCAATTATCATTTCCTATTGAAAAAGGAAATAACTTTGAACTTGATCTAGATTTATTTGCTGAAATTATTCCAGAAACCAGCAAGGCCAAGGTGGGATTGAATTCAATTGAAATCATTATGGACAAAAAGGATAAAACTTTGAATTGGAGTACATTGCAGAGAAAGGCTGAAGAGCAATAATAAATCCCAATCATGGAATAGGCAGCATACCCTACTTCATCAAAAAAAAAGAAGGATTGGAGTAAAATTGACAAGGAGATTGAAGAGGACATCAATAAACATAAGGAAGAATATGGAGAAGATCCTTTGAATAGTTTGTTTAAATAAATTTATTAAAATGGGGATGAGAATACCAGAAGAGCAATGATAAAATCAATGCAAACTTCAGGAGGAACAGTATTGTAATAAATTGAATTGATTATTGTATAGGTCAACTAATTGGGATGAAGTGAAAGCTAAAGATTATGAAAGGAAGGATAGACCATCACCACCAAAGGGATAAGAATATAAAAAGTTAGGATGAGTTATTATTAATAAACAATAAATTTAATATAATGAAAAAAAAATAAGTGGAACATCGAATGATATTGACAACCATTCCTCCTGCACTTGATATTGGATTTACTGCTGTAACATCCGTATCTAATTTGGTATTCGTGCTTGAAAATCCAAACGACTATCCTGTGTAGTTTCATTTCGAATTTTAGAAATTCAAGATTACTCCAGATAGGTATTACCAAGTGATAATAATTTAGAGGATAGTTAGCTCCCGGATCAAAAATCAATTTTACTTTGACTTACTCCCCTTAATAAGCAGAAGTAATTGTTGCATCAATTATCATGCATGTTCAATATGAAGAACCTAGAGTGATCAAAGTATCAGGAATTGGCAAGTATCCTTTCTTATAATTGAACACTAAAAAACTCAATTTCGAAACTCTATTGATAGGTAAAACAGTAACGAAGGAAATCACAATTAAGAATTCATCAGAAGTTACAGCTCAATTCTAAATCACAAAAATGATAGATGATGAGTTCAAAGATAATGCATTTTAATTGGATTACTATTCAGGTGTCATTCCCCAAAAAAGCACATTTTTAATCAAAGTTACATATTAACCTTAAATCCTTAATGTTTCAGTTATTAGATTTAAAGTGGTTTGTTAAGGGGGAAATGAATTAACTTTTGAGTGTGTGGGATCAGCAGTGGAACATGCAGTGTATTTAAGTGAAAAATCAATAAACTTTGGGGAGATTAAAATTGGTAATCAGGCCACTAAATTATTGACAATTCATAATGATTCTGATCTAGCAGCTTCATACCAATTTTACACCGATATGAATAACATTTTTAGTTTCAATAAAATAAGGGGTCTGATCTAAGGAAAGAGCTTTGATCGTATCATTATCACCTTTACACCCAGACATACAATTAATTACTATGAAAGGGTTTATTGTGTTGCAAGTAATCAAATTAAGTTTGTCGATTTAATTGGAACATGTTATGACCTTTTGATCAAACCAATACCATTGCTTCAATAACATATTGATAATTTCAGAAGAAGAGTTATTCAAGGGAAATTAAGCGAAGTGGATTTCAAATACATGGAGAATTCTTATTTGATGAAAATTAATTAATAAAATTAAAGTAATCTACAAGGAGAATGGCAAGAAAATGCTAATCAAACTGTTTAATATAAAGAGTTAATGCTTCCTCCATCTTCTGATTACAGATTAATTAAATTCTCTGAAGATTTTATTGATTTTGGATATGTTGAATGCTAAACACAAAGTGGAGCAAGGGAGTTAGAATTACACAATAGACTCAACTGTAAATTGACGATATTTTGGACAATCCAAACTCATCCTACTGTTAATGGAGAAAAAGTGCCTGTTTTCACAGTTTCTCCAGAAACTCAATCAGCACAAGCCAATTCTAAATGCAAATTTTCAATTAGTTTTAGACCAACAAAATCATCTTACTATTATTTTTAATATATTCAATTCTTTGCAATCAAATATAATCCAAAACTTACAAAAAAGATACTAGATTCAGTTAAAAATAACAAGGGTTCTATTTTGAATGATTCATTTGGAAATGGTGCAAATTTAAAATTATCTTAAACTGGAATCACTAGTCAAAAGAATACCATAGATTTTACATCCAAAGAAATGATTCCGACATTCAGTGGATAAATTGGATGCGTTGGACATTCTTTCGGGATTAATTCTTAACCCTACATTCCTATTGTAGAACTTAGACCATCTAACAAATTGTATTTCCCTCCTTGTACAATAGAAGAATCTGTCTATCAAACAGTTGAATTCATTAATAAATCAGACACTCCAATCTATTTTAATTTTAGCCCAGATCCAACAAGAACCTTTAGAGTATTTCCAAATCAAGGGTTAATTTTTGGTAAATCATCATAAATGATTGTTGTTGAATTTGTACCAGTTGAAAACAAGGCCTACAACCAAACTCTGGTTTGTCATATGAATCATTAATCTTCCAACTAGATAACTCTTCAAGCTATAGGGTATTGTTCTACTCCTTCCCTGAAATTGTAAAATGGAGGCAAAGTCTTCTTTCCCCCTTCCTTTGTTGGAGTTTACTCGAGATAAAAAATAACAGTTCACAACGAATCAAGAGTGCCCATGAGTTACTCAATTGATGTCCCAGAGAAATACTAAAATGAATTATACATTGAACCTCCTTCCGGCTAGATCAAACCCAATGAAGTTCTACATCTAGACTGTTAATTCATTCCTTACAAAAAGAAGAAGGAGTATAGAATCAAAGTTCCTATGACTGCTACTGAAATTCTTGCAGACAACTAAAATCTGATAGGGTATCATATTCCAGGATCAGGAAATCAGGACTTTCCACTTGAACAAAGAAAACCAATCGAATTGTCATATCAATTTGAGATATTTGGCTAAGGTACAGATGGAGAGTTAGAACTTAATGTTAAACAAATTGACTTCAATATTATCAAAGTTAATTTCAATACTAAAAAATATGCCACTTTAATTAACAATTCGAATTGCACATTTTACATTGAATTAGTTCTTAGACCAAGAAGTAAGGATAGAGATAAGATTGATCATTAAATGATTAGTCTTATTAACAGATCCTTTACTTTAGATTTGTAGAACGGAATTATAGCTGCCAATTCCAAGTTAGACATTGGAATAATGTTTAATCCAATTGAGGTCTGTGAATTTGATTTGGTTTTGGATGTTATTGCAACAGAAAAGAATCCTAAAGCACCCAAAGGTCCTAATTATTTGAATAAGAAAATTGTATCTTAGAAGTGCAAATTAGAGATTAAGGCTAAAGGAAATTATCCTTTGCTGAAGATTGCTGATGTAAGAAATGATTCAATTAGTGTTGCCACATTATGGGAAAACTTTTAAATCAATCAAATCAATACAGAACTAGCCAAGGATCTAAATGAAGATGAATAGAAATTTTTGAAAATCGAATAATTGACATTCGATCAAGCTTAATAATTATAAAAGAGATTGAGAAGTTATGATTGGAATTTTGGATACTTACCTTCCAAACCGTAAGTAAAATCAAGGAAAATTGTCATAACAATTTAAAATATTGGAGGAACTGATTTAGAGTGGCAATTTAAATTACCATCTGATCATCAAATAGAATTAGAACCTTGGGCTGATCCTGGAGAACCTACTGAAGAGGATACATTTGAAAAAGCCATTTTAGAAAAGAACATATTTCAAATTAGACCTAAAGGTGGTGTTATTGCCCCAAAATGTTTCAAGGATATAGAGCTAATTTACACTCCTTGTAATTTAGATGAGCAACTGAAATCAAAAGGAATCTCGAATGAGAGTCATTTCCTAAGGGTTGTATTGTAAATTTTGAATGGAAAGCCATTAGTTTTAAATTTGAAAGGGACAACACTTGCTCCATTGGAAGGTAGATTGGCTGTAAAGAAAAATTCATTTGAGTTGCCAGAAACTCCAGTAGGACTATTATAACCAGTCAAATATCCAATAGAAATTTAAAATGTCGGAAGTTCAAAAGTGTCTTATAAAACACTTGTGCAAGAATTGGATATTGATGGAGAGATCATTGATTCTTAATTTAATGTATTTGATATTCAGAATCCTTAAGGATCACTCTTGCCTAATGAGAAACAATATTTGTATTGCCTTTTTAAACCTCTAGAATAGAAAATCTACTATTTTGAATTACTGGTTGAGGTTTCAGATATGGTTAAAGTGATTCAACCAGTGAAGCTTGCTATCCAAGGAAGAGGATATGCTAATCAGCCATAAAATTAAATTTAAAAATAAGCAATTGAGATTCCTAGATAAAGATCACATCAATCTCCTATAGGTTCAAAGGTGTTCTTTTCTTTGGAAGAAATAGATTTTGGAGAATTGCTACCATTAAAATCTGCACATAGAATGATCATTTTGTACAATCAATCATCAGATCGCAAATTTGTATTTGATTTTGGTGTCTCTCAATTCACTCTTTCAAATAATAGACCAGGACTATGTTGTGGAGATGAATTTTTGATTGAACCTATATAGGGAGAACTTGAGCCTTAGTCATTTATAGAATTGAAACTAACGTTGACTGCAGCCTCAACTCCTTCAGTCTATGAAGGAGAATGTGAATGTACTATAAGTTGGGAAAATAAAAATTAGCAAGTGAATACTTCTCAGATAAGTTAAAACTCGTAAGCAATAACAGTGGATAAAGAAACCTTGTTTTTAAGAATAAAGAAGAAATCAAGTTTGAATGTAGAATTAGTAAACTCATTCAAACAACCTCCTCCTCCTATTCACAATGCTATGGCCCATCCTTTCTAGTAATTACTAGGTTAGATTATTACTGAAGTTTTGACTGACTCTCACACCGACTAGATTCTCAGAGCCTTAGATCAATAACCAATAATTCTCTATCAACCAGAATAGCAACCGAAGGAAGGAGAGGATAGACAAGTGGAGGATTTGTAAATATTATTATCTATTATTTATCTAGAACAATTCCAAGAGACTATAAAGACTATAAGACCATGTTTTTAGAGGATGAATTCATTGAATTAACTGATTTAATAATGGAAAATACATTCTTTAACATAATCTAAGAAACCACAAGGAAGGAGTGTGACTTATTACGTATTTCTAAGACTTTTGTCACACCAGCAAACAAATGATTATTATATAATGAAATATTATTTTAAATTTAAGTGATAGCTAACAGCTTTGAGATTAAATTATAGAAAGAAAATAAGTACTTCAGTTTTGAGTTGTTTCCTATTCTTATTAGGTTTATAACTTATCATTCCACCTTACTCTAATTCCGTACTGCCAGATTCCCTCTCTTTGCTATCCATCCTCTCTAATGTAGACACCTTTTCCATGCTATTGTCCATTCAACCATTCACCCATGTATTTTCTCCCATTCCACCTGTAAGTTCCAAAGCCATGTCTTTTATCTTCTTTAAACTCTCCCACATACTCTCTATCATCCTCCCATTTCATAACACCTTTTCCCCATAATTGTCCATGTTTGAAATCTCCTTCGTAGGTTTTCCCATCCTCCCATTTATATGTACCTTATCTCAGTTGGATATACATACATACCTTTTCCACTGATTACTCCATTTTCAAAAGTTCCAACATACTGGCATCCATCTTTAGTAACTAGTTTTCCCTTTCCATGTCTTGCCCCTTTATAAAATTCCCCATCATAAAAAGAGCCATCTAAATAATTATGGCGTTCTAATTTTACTTGAACATTATTCTTTCCCATATCCATGCTATTTGTCATTCAACCATTCACCCTCATAATATGATCCATCCGTACTCATAAATTTTCCAACTCCATTTGCCTTATCATCCATCCACGATCCCTCATATATGTTACCACTTATATTCACTAATTTACCATGTCCTTAAGCTTTATCATTAACAAAATCTCCTATATAATAAGATCCTTTCTTCATTAAATTAATTACCATCTGGCCAAATTTGTTTTCCTCTTCCATGTCTTACTCCATTCAATAATTCTCCCTCATATATTGCACCTGTTTCCAATCTCAAAATCTGTTTCTCCTCCACTTGCTATGACATTTGAGCTGATAGATGATAATACTCATCACTGAGAGCACCTTCTACAACTTCAATCTCTGAAACATTAACTATAATTGGTTTTTCAACAGTGAATTTTGAACATAACCCAGAACAACTTCCCATTTTAATTGATATAATAATTAAATTAAATCCATCTATCAATAAAAAAGGATATAATGGGTACTTCTTGGAGAGACAAAAGAGCTGTTAAACAACCTGAAATTATGAGTTAAACAACTTTTCTCTAAAACAATCACTTAATATAATTAGTCAGTTTAAAATTACCGTCTGGGTAGAATAACTCTGCCCTTACATTCTTATGTCTATATTTTATAATGAATTCAAAACAAATTTTAATTGACTTTCTCAATAAAGAAATGACTCAAACTGAAAGAGTGGAATGTACTTTCTTTATGTAATACCTATTTAAAGCATGATATTCGGATATAATTATTAATAAAATAAAGATTTAAATATGCTGAGGTTAGTGAGTAAGAAGTCATTCTCCTCTACATTTAATGTGTTGGATACATTCAAGACTCTAAAAAGTGTGGTAATATACTAACATCTATGGAAAGATTACAGCCCCAATCAGACATATCAAGTCATATGTACGATAAGATGGTGTACACAGTTCAATGACACCAAATTTGACTTATCAGGCATTTGATGAAGTGCTTCATGAATATTATGCTGCCTATTCTGGAAATCCTTTCCATTTACAAGTTTACAACAACTTAGATAATATCTAAACAGTCAACTTTGGTACAGTAGACAACCCTTGCGTGATTTTCACTGCTGATACTCCCTTCAGATATGTTGGATGCACTGGTTTGCAGAATGAAGATGATTATGAACAACACGAAATCCATCTCTTTATGCTTAGAGAAGGTCCATTGTAGAGATGCCCAATGTGTGGCCAAGTTTTCAAACTCGTCAGACTCAGATAATAAGAAGACGAGGAAATGTCCTACTATAGAGATTCATTCCATCCTATTGATATTTTTGAATTGGATGTAATTTAATCAATTATCTTAGAATGAAAATGTTTAATCCATTAACATGTTCAAAATGTGGACTCACAGAGAGGCTTCATTATTTGAGAGTGCATTGTATGAATAAAACATCATGGTAACAATGGATAACGATGTTCACGATAGATTATTAGTTGATCCAGCCTATAGAATGTGGAGATTCCAACACGGTGAAGATAAATTAAAATACATTGATTAATAATTGAAATAAGCAGGTTACAATGAAGAGAGTATCTACAGAAATCCAAAATACAAATTACCAATGTAAAAGGCTACATATGCTGCTGTCATCGAAGCAGAGAAAGTGTTGGCTATCTAAGAGAGATTAGAAAGAAAAGTGAACAGATTCCATGTTAGAGAATACCTTGATTTTGCTAATCATGCCAGAAGAGAAAGAAGAATGAGATTGAGATAAAAGGAAAGATGGGAGAACAATTACACTTACTTCTATGGAGGTCTTACTGAAGAAGAATAATTATACAATGATTACTTTGAAACCGATTAAGAATTATACAAGGATGACGAATAAGTTGAATAGAGAATCGATGAGGCTGTTGCCTAAGTTGATCCTAAATATAGTCCTCTCAGATTTGACTTCTAAGAAGCCTATACTCACAATCCTGAAGAAGATCAAACATCACTTCTTGAAAAGAAATTGTGGAGATTCAAATATAGATTAGCATTTGATTGCACCAAAGATTATTAAGTTAGAGAAAGAAGATTGATTGAAAGACATTTGGCAAGAATGACAAAGGATCCAGAATACGTTGCTGTTTTCAAGAATCTATAAACTGCTGTTAATTCAGAAAATGAATTTGCACTCTTATAGGCTGAAAAGGACTATTATAATCTTGCAGCTAAGGAAGGATGTAATATTAATATACCATTTATTTAGTCCTTTAATACAAGGATTACTTTGAAGGAGATTCATCAGCTGAAATCGAATTAGTTGAAGAATTATACAAGGCATCACCTTTGGCATTCAGCAAAGTCTTTGTTAATCATTCTGCAAGATTGGTCTAATAAGAAGGATTCTAGAAATTCCCTAAAAGAGCTTGGAATGATAGTCTTGGATTAATTTAAAATTACGTTTTGGATTTCCAAGACTTCTCATCTAATATTGTACCAAAAGCTTAAAAATTGGCTAATTATGCTGGTTTATAAAACGTATTAATAAAATATTATATTTTATAGGTACTTCCCGCAGACGAATAAGAGCTGGTCAAACTTGGGTTAGATAAAACTGAATAAATTGCAAGATAAAAAATTGCATAAGCTTAAGAAAAACCATAATTGAATGAGCCACCTAAATAAGCAGAAAAATAAGCATCTCCAAAAGTTGAATAAGAATAATAATAATAATAGAAGCCATAATAATAATAGCAACAATAATAACAATAATAATAATAAAAGAAAGGACCTTTTACCAAAAAGAAATGATAACCTAATTATTAAAACAAAACAAAATAATTATTTTATAAATATCTACTAGATGTTATTGATTCAATCTTATTAGTCTTAGTTTTATTCTAATTGCATTTCTTCTCTCTTATCATTGTATGATGAGAACAATTCCTAATAGTCAATTTTTTATCTACTCTCCTTACCAATAGCATAATGATCAATTTATGCACAACCAGGTTGTATTTATTTTAAATTGTCTAAGATCTAATTTCTATTATATTTTATTCCATCAATACATATTTTTTTCTAAATATTCCTTTGAATTCTACTCTTCCATATTGGATATAGGTAGATGCAATTTATATTCTGGACCAAAGTAGATCTTGTAATCAGATTCGTCTGGAATATTGTCAGGAATAGGTACATTTAAGGCTAAAGATGTTTCATAGGTCCAACAACGAGGAACATTTCTTAATGTATATCCTCCACCACCTACCATTATGAGGGGGACATTAAATTTTTTCAGATATTCAGTGCAAGAACCATGGCCTAATCAATATAATTATATAAAAAACCTTTGATGCTTAAATTAAAACAACCCAACCGATCTCCACTAAGACTATCAGTTCCTCCTTGTAACATCACAACATCTGGTCTAAAATTCTCCATTATGCTATCAATAACAGGCTTGAATATTAATTAAATAGAATCATCATTTAAGCCTTCATTTAATGGAAAATTAACTGCATAATATTTTCCTTTGTCATGGCCAATATCATCGATATGCCCAGTTCCTGGAAAGTATTCCTTAAATTTGTGAAAAGAACAAGTCATAACTCTGTCAGTTAAATAAAATGCTTCCTCTACTCCATCTCCATGATGAATATCAATATCAATATAAAGGACTCTTTAATATGTTTTCAATAACTCTAATATTCCTAATACACAATCATTAACATAACAAAATCCACTTGCTTCACTTTATTTTGCATGATGTAATCCACCACTCCAATTTATAGCAATATTACTTTTTTAATCAGCTATTACACAAGCAGCTCCAACAGAGCCAGATGTTTGACACAAACAAAAATCAAATAACCTATCCAAAACTGGGCAATCTTCCATGAAATTGACTATATATATAAAAACTCATTAATTTACATCTATAAAGTTGATCTTCATGTTAGCATTTATTTTCAGGAGTAATTATTTTGATTAAATTTATATATTCCTCTGAATGAAATTAAGTCAATATATCCTCATCTACTCTTTTGATATAAGTTTAAACAAAAGATTGATCCTAAACCTAAATTGAATATATCTTACAATACAATTCATATATTATTTCAATCCATAATGACCAACTAAATCATCTGTGATAGCTAATCTTAAAGGTTTCATAGGGTGAGTTGTTGAATAATTAAAGGTGCCAAATTCTTCATCGTAATAATAAGTCACTTTCTACTTAAAAAGATTCATTCCTTCCCTTAAATCGTATTTTTAATATTATTTTTGTTTATTTGACTTATGAAAAATTATATTAAATATGTAAATAAATTAAATATATTATACTATTTATTTTCCAAACCATAAGAAGTACAATTCATTCTTTAATCCTTTGTGATTATTCTTGTCAATGTACTTTAGTAAAGAAACATCACTGCAATAATCCATATGGTCTACTACCAAATTTTCAGAAAATTATATTAGCATACATAAAATGACATTAATTTAAATCCTCTTTAAAAGTAAATTTTAAGAATTTTATTAATTTTATTTAAAATTCATAAGATATTGAAAGCAAATGAAAAAATCTAATCATTAATCAAGCCTATCTAAAATCATATTGGTTAATTCATAATTTTCATCTGAAATATTCATTTTTTGAACATATAAAATTCTGGATTCACAATCTTCTTCATTAAATATTTTCACATTAGTATCATCTATATTTAAAAGCCTGTATAAAATGGAAAGAATATTGAATAAAAATTGACTATCTTTTTCTTCGCAATAGTCATTTAATTCTTAAGCTATTTACTTAATTAATTTATAGTCTTTGTTTAGTTTAATAACATCTTCATCCTTTGAAAATTTGATTAGATTGTGGAGAAACAAAAAAAAGTCATCCACCTCTAAAAATAATGAAGGGATGTTTTATGCATAAGGGAGTACATCTTCCCAAAATTCATTGACATTTTGCGGATCATCTGTAATAAAGTTACTCAATGTCACAAATCCTTTTTTGACTAAAGGTTTTAATTCTGTTCTTGCAATATTGTCTTATTCCATATATTTGTTTATTGTTTTTATTATAGTATGAGCCATCTGAGATTGAAAATTTAAAGTAATTTCATTATCTATTATATTAATAAATAGATTACCTAATAATGATACATATTAAAAGTATTTAAATATTTCTCCACATAGTTACATATTCTCATAATCCCCTTTTAATAAATAATTCAGAAAACTCAAATCTAATTTTGATTTATCATAAGAATAAATTCTGTTCATAATTTTTAGAATCTACTTCTTTTCCTCAGCATTATATAGCTAGATGTAGAGATCTTATAATATTTAATGTAACTAGATTAATTTAAATTTATTAATTTCTGGTTTCATTCTATCCAAATTTATAATCATAGAATAAAAGTCATCAAAAAGACATTTCTGTTTGCATTAGAGTGTGTATTTCCTTCAATTTATAATATATTGTACCATAAATGTTTTGGAACTTCTAGCACTAAAATCAAGTCTCGACATTGATAGCAATCACATGCTATATTTGCAAAAATATCCAAAATGTACTATTGTAATTCTGTATAGTAGGTGGAATTGTAATAGTCTGCCAGCTATTGTACGTATTCATGAATAGGTTGAACTTGCTGATGATTTCCTGCTGAGATTGCCAATAATATATGCAAGCAAGATTTCTGAAAATAATATGTATATCTACATCTATTTGAGGATAGCCTGCATTGAATATCTTGAATATTCGTTCAACATCTTTGGTAGTATCATAGTCAGGTTCACAATCATATTCGTTGTAATAATTGTTTAATTATTAAACCTTGAAAATGCAGTCTGTTATTGTTTCTCCTATTTCGAGATCATCATTCATAAAGTTAAATTTCTTCTATAATATTGATTTAATTACCTACTAGTTGCCTTTTTCAAATGCCTCGTAATACGATTATTAAAATATATTATCATTAGAAGAAAATGGAATTACATTTTTCGATTATGGGAATCGATTTTTTCTGAATGTCTCCTCTCTTGCTTTTTTCTTAAGTCCAATAATAAACTTTTCTCTTTTTTGAGCTATATTTTAGAGCATTTGCAATAAATTTTAATAAATAAAAAACAAATAGGCAATCCAAAAATAATAATGCAAATCTATTTATTATTCACCAATAAATGATTAATATAATTTAATCAGAATTTCATCATTTTTTTAATGCACGACTTAATAACAAATTATAATCATGTGTATTAATATTTACACTTAATTAACAAAAGGAAATCTTAAAGCAGAGCTTCAATAAGCAATACTAAACCTAGAACTTTAAGTCCTTTTTTCACCATTCAACTTACTAAATTTCTTTTGAAGAATATTGAAATTAACTAATAAATTTTGTGAAAATCCCAATGTGATAAATTTATATTTAAATATTAATGCTAAAGCATTTGTACGATACAGATTGTGTCACTTGGTCACCATAAGGCAAATTATTCTAGGTAGAGTATGCTATGGAAGCTGTCAAATAAGGAAGCATATGCTTGGGACTCAAATCAAGCGAAAATGTTGTATTATGCAGTCTCAAAAGACAACCATCCGAATTAGCAGGCTATTAAGAGAAGTAATTTAAAATAGATGATCATATGGCTATTGCCATTGCTGGATTAACAGCAGATGCACGTATTTACTGATATTTATCAAAACAGGTGTTTTATGCAAATATATGAGGACAGAATGCTTAGAATATAAATATACATATGAATCTCATCATCCAGTAGGAAGACTAGTTTTCAAAGTTGCAGAAAGTATGAAATATATCGAATGTTAAAGAGTCTCAACACAAAACTTAAAGTGGGGCTAAGAGACCTTATGGAGTAGGATTACTAGTTGCTGGTATTGATCCAAATGGTGTTCATTTATTCGAAACATGTCCTTCTGGCAATTATTATGAATATAAATGCTAAGCTATAGGTTCAAGGTCATAAGCTGCTAGAACTTACTTCGAAAGTTGGTTCCATCTTTTTGAAAAAAGCACTTTAGAATAACTCATTTTACATGGATTAAGTGCTATCAAGAAGGCTATTATGGAAGATGAAGAGTATTTTAAGATTTTATAAATATCATAGATTAAATGAGAAAAACGTAGAAGTTGGAATATTGGGTAAGAATCAGAAATTTGCACATTTAAATGCCTAAGAATTAAAAGATTATATTGCTAAATTAGAAGGATTTAACCCTAATTCTTAAATACAACAAGAGTGATAATTTAATAATACATATATTAATAGATATTATGTAGGTTCGATGTTTTCATTGTTTACAAAATTCTTAATCTAATTTACAAAATATCACTCAAATAATATATATTTATTGTTATTAATTATTATGGCCAAATAATCTGGTTATAATAGCCTAATAAATTACAACTATTATTCTCTAAATAGTACATAATTAATGGAAGATTTCTAAGTTACAATTCTGATATTCAAGAACAATTTTAAGTTTGGGGAATTTTTATTATTTGAATGCAACAACATTAATAAACTGGGCGACCTTAAAAATCTGTTTAAAATTATATATATAATTAAAATTGCTAATTCATGATATAATTACATCTATATCATGATAATCATCATAATCAGGTTTTCCTCTTTTATTGTATAAATGAATTTATATCATTTCATCTTGCCATTTCAATTTTAAACCTTTATCCTCCCATTTTATATTGTACTCCTCAATTTTCCATGCCACAAATCTTTCTGCATTATTGAAGCAATAATATGGACACAATAAAGAAAACCCGCAGGATAAAGGGATGAGTAAGTATGATAAAAGTATTAATTTTTTTGGTGGCCAATTATTTGCAATTATTCTGTTCAAATCATCTAAAAATGATTTTATCTCATGCTCACTGATGTATTCAAGCAATAATGAATTATGCTTGATGTAGTAATATGGGTATAGTTTGGACAAGATAAATTTATTCCCTTTTGTTTTAATTGTAATAACTGCATTGGAATCTTATAGTTCACAATAATTCTTTATTACTTTTAACTTATTAGGTTCTTGTAAACTTGGTGTTTCTAAAGATTTATCTATACTTACTTAGTACATATAAATAAATAAAGAAAAATTTATTAGTAATAATCTAGAAAAATAAAAATAAATTAAAGAAATGCTATTTAATACCCAAATAAATGAAAGAGATAATCCTTAATGTTATTAATTCTGTCTAATATAAAGAATTTGAAATCGAATTTACATTCATTCTATTTTATTTATAATCTCTATCAAATACTGCAACTCAAAAAAGTTTAAGTCAGATATCAATTAATTTCTTGAAAATAGGACGGAAACATTATAATTCAAGTGCTTAATAATGTTATTTAATTCATCATATTAGTAGCTTCTATTAATTGTAAGTAATGATTCTATCATTTAATTCATAAAACTGAGTAAGTAAGCTAAAATCATAAATTAGTTATCAGTTTAATGGAAAATGTGCAATTTAAATTTTATTATTTATTAAATTCAACAATCCTGTAAAATTGAAATTTGATAATAACCATATCTCCATATTACTTTAGATATTTTACATAAAATGTTTCTTAAAGCTACAATTTTAAATGAAAGCTTTATTAAAACTATTAACATTTATTGATCCTTTTGATTGGAAGAATATCAAATATTGATATCATGTTGGTAAAAATTCTTTAATTTATTTGTTATTTCAGGTTTATACTTAGGTTTATCGACAATTAATATTTTTTATATTATTATGTTGAGTCTCAATAAATTAATTTACTTGAATCCATAGCCTTCTTACAATTACAAGACTTTTGATGGTCATTAAAAACTTAAGCTATTATTTATCAGAACAAAACAAAATAAACATTAAATTCCTTGTTTATTTATCAAAGCCAACAACTCAGATGAATATCTCTTGTATTTTCATAGTAATGCAGAGGACATGTAAATTTTATCTTAAATTTAAAAGAGGCACATGCTATGAATTTACATCTGGTTTGAGTTAGGGACTCAATGTAAATGTCATTTGCATGGAATATCCAGGATATGGGATTTACACATAGGCTGAACCTTCTTAACAACAGATTGAGAAGGATGCAGAAGACGTCTTTATTTATATTAATTTGGAATTAAGAGTTCCTGATTCTAAATTGACTATTTTTGGAAGGTCCATTGGAACTGGCCCAGCATGCTTTTTAGCATCAATCTATTAACCAAAAGCATTAATTTTATTAAGTCCATTCACTTCTATAAAGGCTGTTGCTAAAAAACATGTTTACTTTGCTGCAAACTTATTAAAAGTATGTAGAAATTCATCATCCTTTCTAGGATTAATTTGATAATGTACAAAGAGCCAATAAAATTTCATGTCCTTGCATCATCATTCATGGTAAACTAGATAAATTTATTCCAATTCAAATGGCAGAGGACCTTTACAAAAATTTGGCTTCTAAAAGAAAAACATTTTTTTATCCTGAAGATAAGGATCATAATAATTTCAATTTTTAATATGATTTAAAGGTGATTGTTTAGAACTTCATTAAGGAAATTGAATAGTTGAATCATATGTTTTTGCCTAATTGAAATATCTAGGATCTCCTTAATAAGATTGCATATGCTTTTTTTAAGAATCTATATTATGTACTTTATATTGATTTTTCACTATTCAAACCTAAAAACAATAATTTTACTTATATATTATATTGAACTCCTTTTATAAAAATAGAAATTAAAATTAATTTCTTAAAATTCTTTGTTGTTAAATGAAATACTTATTAAAGTTAAATTTTTTAATCTTTTCTGTTTATTATCAAATTTATTAAATAGTTTTTGAAATCATCTATTATTTAATGATAGAATTTAGATGGATATATTTTTAAGATATACAATATTTATTAAATAATAATAAGATTGATACTTAGTATGTTTAATATTAATATCTGATAAACTCAGAATTGTAATCCAATATCTTCTATTGGTAAGTGAGATACTGCTTATAAAGCCTTTTTTAATTCTCCTTTTGCTCTCATGGTTTCAACGTATTACTTAATCGTGTTCTAAAACTTAATACTGTTTAATTTAAGATTAGGAATTATTGATATGAGCATATAGATCTAAATTATAATATCGAAAATACTTCAACAACATTCTCTAGTCTATTTTATTATAAGTTTGTATTGATAGTTAGGGAACATAAATCCACAAAATCAAATGTATTATTTCTCTGTTATAACTCATTAATACATTAGCTTAAGATTTATGCATTGGCATTTGTAATAACATATAAACCTCTCAATACTCTGATGATTAGATTGTTGACTGAGACATTCTCAGGACTCACATGCCAAATGAAGAACAATTTCATGATAAATCTAGGTTGCGCATATTAAATGGAAATGATTTAGTTAGTTAATGTGTTAATCATCAGTTTTAAAGTATATTCTATTAATTGTTGCTTATCATGAAATTGTTCTAAAATTTGCAAAATAATCTGATAAAACAATTTGTCATTTTATATGATATTAAGAATCTATGTATATGTACTAAGATTGGTCAACATGCCTATGCCAACAGTAAGTAATCTGTTATCACTGCTATTTTAATAGATTAGACTAATAATATGAGGAATTATTTAAGGTTAAATATATTAATTCCCAACAATTCCAAAAAAAGAGAATATTTCTTTGAAAATAAACTACCTGATTGATGGATGCTGTTATTCATACTTTTGGGATAGCATTTAATTATTTTCTATGAAATTGCTAAAGATATTGACTATGTTTTCAATATGTTATAATTTGTATTGTTCATTATTTTCACATATCTTTCTAATTATACCTATCATCAATGCGCATTCTTCATTGATAGTGTTAATCTATTTATATAGATGATTGAAGAATTCTGCGTATTTTAAGAGTTCATCAATGACTTCAGGACAATCATATAATAATTTCCATATTAATGTTAGAGATGAAGCATCTAAAGTTAGCTTTAACACTTATAGGATTCCTTAACACCAAAAAAGTAATCTTTAATCATTATTAAAACACATATTGGCTATAATCAATTAAACTAGTTCTCTATTGATGTTATTTCTAAATAACTAAAGTAGTTAATCTTAACTCTTTTTTATAGTCATATATTCAGAATTCTTGCTATTTTTGGTTACAATAACTAGACAAGCCAATAAATCATCAGTACAATTGACTCTGAGCATGCGAATAAATGATCTTAAACATTTTGAATGTCTGATTTCATCTGATATGTCCTTATCCCAACAAAGAATACAAAAAATCTAGCAAATCTACTTAGAGATTTCATTAAATAATGGAGTTTTAAATATTTGACTACATTCACTTAGTGATACATAATATTGACAAAGCGCTTTGGCAAATGATAGGTTGAATGTGTTCAAAAATAGATCAGTGAAGTTGATTCTCCAAATTTAAATGACTGGTTTCAATTGTAAGAAATCCAAATCCTAATTTATTATAGAATCGTTATACTTCTAAAATCATTCCAAATACAATCTTTATTTGATCTAAATTTTGTTGATTGAACAATCTTATATATTGTTCTGTTTGACCAAGAAATTAATTAAATGACTACAGAGAAGTGCTATAATCTTTATTTCTTATTGGTAATCGCAGCTGTTGAAGAAGTTAAATTGGAATGATGTTATTGTTATTCATTTAATTATAATTATTTACTTATTATTAAAACAAAATAATTCGTTTCTATATCAATTTAGATTATTAAATTACTTCCATATAATCAATTAAAATCTTATTCTAGTTCTGAGGATAATTTAATAAAATTGTTCTTTTAATGATTAATTGAAACTCAAAATTTGAAAAAGAATGAAACAATTTAAATATTTTCTTAAAAATAATTAAATAATCATTCATCTTTATTTAATTGCTATTTCTATTCATCAATGTCATACTTTCTACTTAAAAATTGTTTTGATTATTTATAAATATGATAAGTTTGTTGAATATCGATACCTAGAGTATTGCAATAATTATGTTCTGCCATAAATTGATATAAGTCTAATGAATCATCTTCATCCATCTCTGCACCAAAGTATTTTTCGAATTATTCCCTAAAATGATGTTACATATCTTTTTTCTCAATTTCAATAAGGAATTTCCCTACCTAATTTGGCTTTAACTCCTTTCTTAATTATTCTAAAGTTTACCCATACGAACCCAATTCAATCTATATTTGGTTTTTAATTTCCTAGAAAGATGATAAAGTGCTAAAAATAAATTTTAACACAACTTTGTAAGATCATTCTAAAATCTGAGTAACTTTTTATGCTTCTTTAAAAGAATCTACTTTTATTTCTCTGTCAATTTCAAATTCCTTAAAACACCAGAGTCTCCATTTCCACTTTACCCATTGAAAATATCTTACTCTGTTTTCGCAGCCCCAATTATATAGTTTAAATAAGGGGATAGGCAATTTTCATATATTTGGTTAAAATAATGATCCAACTATTATTGTCTTTCGAATGATCCAGCTCCAAATTTTTTCTTATTTAGATTATTATTTTTACATTTAATGATTCTATTATAGTATCAATGTTCATTTCGCTAACATTATTCTAGACAGTATTTTATAAATTGGAGAATAAGATCATTTTATTCTGGTCTTACTCTTATTTCTAAATTATTATATAAACTAACTTAGCTTATTTTATGTTGTAATTTCATAGCCAAATCAGCAGTAGAGTCATTAACTTTTTAAAAACTTTCCAATTATTCTGACAATATCGTAACTTTATTTTCTAATAATTCTAAGTAAATCTTCTTTCGCTTCCTACTATTTCTTGCCGATTCTCTATTTTTTTTCAGTTTATCTTCTTTATCAACCGACGATGCCCCTCCAAAGAGTTAATTTGACGACTTTGCTTAAACTTATTTTTTTCCTCCTCTATTGTCATTTAATTTAAAATACTTCTCTTCCACTTATTCCGAATTCGCTATTTTGATCAGAGATGAGATCTTATTGATGTATGTGTTTTTGGTATTTCCCTTTTGCTTTTTCATCTATGCATCGAATTTCTTTTCGTCCTCATCTTCTTTATCATATTGGATATCACTTGAGTTGGAATCAGATTCCAAAGGATTAAAGTAATCATAGTGATTCATTTTTAATCAATATTGTTTCTTAATTAATATATATAATTAAACTGGTAAAATATACAAACCTTATTGTAAAACAGAAATTATCACATGTTCAACCATTTCATTTAATTCATACTAATCCTTGTCAATAATTCATTTCTATATTGATTAATGATGAAATTAAAATGAAGTTTTATTTTATTCTCATTTTATGTTTGGATCAAATATTATTTTTACTTCAAGTAATTTAATAAACAGTAATTACATCTATAAATGTATAATATTAAAATTTTAAACATTTTTTCATCTACAACTCTATTAAAATTTTACTATATAAATTAACTTGAATTTAAAGAATTGTCATTCTTAACTTGTTGTTATATAAATTAATTAAATATCGCATAGAAAGTATTTAAATTAAAATTATACCTGTAAACAATCTAATTCAAAATCACTCAATCATATCATTAATTCCCTTTTGTGAAATTAAATTGACAGATTTTTCAATATTTGATTTATATATTATTTGACTATAATTTTTGCAGTCAATCTACATACTATTATGCAAATTAATAACAATTGCCTACGATTACTATATTTCATAAAAAATAAATTTGGATAAACACTATTCCCATACAAGAATTTTCATTATATTCCTACTTTTCTACTCAAATTATAAACAAAAATCAGAATTAGATCAGAATTAACAATTAATTACTGTTGATCACCAGAATTTATTAAATGAAGGTATTTTTCAGAAATCATTAATACCATTCTAGATGGTCTTTTTAGGTATTAATCATAACTAATCAATTTTTAATGATTATAATAACAACTTATATAATTATATCTTGGATAAAATTAAATTAAATATATTTTGGAGATAATATATGATTACATAAAATGAAATAGAAATTTTTCAGATCTATTTTTCCTCCTATATACAGTTATAAATTCTTCTTCATTTAATTACATATGAATTATAAAATATGAATTGCTAACTAGAATATTAAAATATTAAATATTATTCTAAACAGATAAATATATTATTGCAATTAATATTATTCATTCTAAATATTTGGTATCAATTAAAATCATGTAGATTCCAGGATGTTTATTGGCAAAACTAATTAAATCCTTTCTGGATATCTTAAAGATTGTAGCTTTTCTAGTTGCTCTAATAGATGTTGAAATAGCAGTGTTTTCAATCATAGCTCTTAATTCTCCAACGTAGGCTCCTGAATCTAATTCTTCTAGATCTTACTCAGGAGAATCATAAAAAGCAAAGGTTCCTCTTTTAATAATGAAAGCGAATTCTGGTTTCTCTCCAACTTTCCAAAGCACAGTCCCTTTTTCAATTTCTTACTCTCTCATTATCATTTCTAATTGTGTTTTTTATGAAGGAGTTAATTCAGATAAAATCGAATTCTTAAATAGACAATGAACAGCTTTAGATCGTCTAGCAGCAGTTAATTATTTCATTTTTTGAATGATGGGACCTTGTCCACCCAGGCCATCTCCAAAAATAAACCAGAAATCATGTTTTTCTAAAATAAGAACTTTAAGATGTGTAACAGCTTCTACACTAATAAAATTATTAATTATATTTACGAAGCTCCTCTTCTTCCTTCATTAGATAACACAGCAGATTCTCCAAAATAGTCACCAACCTAATAGTATCTTTCGAATTCTTAGCCTTTCTATGTTGAATAAACTCTTGCTAGTCCTGATTCAATAATATAGAATCTATCTCCAGCCATACCCTCTTTAATGACATCTTATCCTGGAAAGAACTCCTCAGAAGTAACTGAATCTAAAAGCCATCTTACATTCTTTAAAGTCAGATGCTCAAAAATGTCAATAGTTGAAAGTAGATCAAGTCTTCTAATGGTTGTCAAATGTTTATTGGTATTACTTGGTATTAAAATCATTGTATTTTCTATACCAGTTTTGGCAATCTTTAGCCCTAACTCTTTTTTGAGATCCTTTTAGGCAGTGTGAACAAGATAAAGTCTATTTTTAATATTATTTGGTAATTTGCCAAGCACAGATTATGCAGTATGAATAGGAGGTACTCCTGCTTCATGAAGGATTAAATCCTCCTTGAATTCTACGAAAGCCAAGTGTTCATATCTTTTTTGTGAGAGTATTCCTTAATTTTTATAGACCAACAATTAATCTGGATCAAAGAATGTATCAGCTGAAAAATAAATTGATTTATTCTCTAATTTGACGCTGAATCCGAGACTTGGGATAGTGTGCATGGCATAGAAGAAGTTAAAATAGGCTCCGTAAATATTCAAAGGAATTCCAATTATAGCAGGTCTAAGGATAAATCTTAGAAATACCTAAATATAAATAATTTTCTTAAGGAATCTATGTCAATATTTGACATCGCAGAATATTTTCTTAAGAAGGAATTCATAATTGTTCTGGTTGTAATTATTTCTACTCTAGTGTCATCCAATATTTTATGGAATGTACCAGCATCATGATCAGCATGACAATGACTAATAATCACTGCACATATTAATATTGAAGGGATTCCCATTTATTTCATATGATAAGAAGCAAATGGAGGTGGATCTACCATAATTCCCCTTCCATTAACCCAAAAAATATAACCTGAGGTGGATCCTTTTGGATCAAATCCATGTGACTAAAGGAATATGAGAGATTATAATTACACATCCTAGAATAGTAACTCCAAAATCTGGAGGTGTAAATGATTTATTTTCATCGATATCTAATTACAAAATAGCTGATCCACTTTCAACATGTCCTCCCATTTGATCCCATAAAACTACTGATAATTTCTTTTCGCCACCCCTTTAGTATTTATTTCCTATAACCCAACTTTCCATTTTTTATTCAACTGTCATCTCTGGTAATTGTTTAACCAATAAAGGAGTAGGACATGATTCTTTTGCAGCATCCCTTTTAGATTTAATATTCTTCATGCTCTCAGCTCTATAATCATCTGGTTTTGTAACTATATATTCGTAATATTATTAGGGGAATGTAAACGTATCTTAAATACCTTTCAGATATATCCCATTTTCTAAGATTTTAAAGGAGTTGCTATCCTTTATTATTTTAATTATGATCTCTCCTTCTGTAATCGTTGCTGTATTGTTTTCATCGAATAAACAGAATTTTAATAGATGGTCAATTGTTAATTTTTCATCCAAATTTGATGGATTTCTTGAAAACACACTTCTTTCTTTGTGAAAGTCTGGGTAGGCACTCTTTGGAAATTTATGGTAGAAATCGAGTGCCAAATCAGGATGATCCACTGGACCCAACAAAGTTTCTTAAAACACAGTTCTGATTGCTTTTTCGGTATCAGCAGTACAAATTAATGTTATTTACTTCTTTTTACAGAAGAAATTAAAATAAGCTGGAAATTCAAATTCAGCAGTGCTTATTCCCAGTCTTTTATCGAATCTAATGATTTCTAAATTTCATACCTTTTTGATGGTATTATATAAAATGTTGGAACTTCCATTCCTAGATTTAAACAGTCTTTTATTGTTTCTGGAGGCATACCATATTAAATTGGACCCAACTTGGTTTGGAGAATGCAACCTTGTATAATTATGTAGTTTTACCTCCTCTCTCCAAATCAACCAAATCTGCACATGATACATTAGATTTAGCATCTGATTATTATTTGTATAATTAGATGGAGCATGATTAACATTTGAGCAAGGAAGGACACTAATCTGACTATTCTAACATGTAATCCAAATCTTAGAGGAAGGATTTGTCATCAGAAAATACATATGAGCAAGCCATTGTATAAACAAATAAATAATTATTGAGTAATAAAAATTATTGTTCATTTAGAATTAAAAGATGAATTCCATCAATAGTAATCATTTCCATTAATTCAATGCCATCCTGACTTCTGGCTTCGATAAATTAAACTTAACACTTTTCTTACTACCAATACTACTACTCCGTGAGTTATTATCAGAAAATGAAGAATCAAGGGTTTACTTCTTCAATATCCCCTTAACACAATTTTGTTTTGAACCCAATTTCGAACTATAGGATGATGAATTTGATTCTAATACGTTATTTCTACTAAGACATTACTCTGAAACTTTGATGTTCTTTTTTTTGGCTTATCTAATTTATGAATCAATTTGTAAGTCACTAGGCAATCTTTCATAAGTAGCTCCTCTTTTCTCATTCTGATTATTTTTTTAATCAACACATTGAAGTTAAGCAGGTCTATGAATATCAGATTTGTGATGATTCATTCTTCTTTTGATTTACTTAAATTTCTGCTCTACAGAATCCTTAGTTTTTATAGGGAATTGGTTGATTAATTTAAACGAATCAAATTATCGAGAAGGCGATGTTTCATCACAGTTTAAGTCCTCTTCGAGCTGTCCTATGGATATACTAAATTCCTGTTTATATTACATATTATAAATTTTATATCATAAACTAGCTTATCAATTTTTTATATCTTCATTTTCATCCCTATCCAATATTTCATAATGTCTCTTCACTCTCCACAAATTAATTATATTTGGTACCGAATCTGGTTAATTTTGTCTGACTCCATCGATTAGATCATTTAAACACACTTCTTTCAATTATTATAGTACACTATCAGTAGTATCCACATCATCATCTTAATCATAAACATCTCTAATTTTCTCAGAAAATTCCTTTCGAATTCCAAGTTATTCCTCGTCAATAACAATAAATTCATAATTTTTATCGCTATTCTACTTAGTAAGTTTTAAAATATCATATTTTTTCTTGCTACTGAATATCTCCTGAGGCATCCTAAATCTTCTCCGTTTTTCTTTGGGTACCTCTTAAATCTGACATTATATTTGAGGATCCATATTTTCCTTATTAATCTAGTAACTTGATTTTTAATCACTTTAACTAACTTTTTAGAACAATTAGAGAGTGTCACGTTTATCAGGGGAAACTTTAGCCTAAGAATCCATTTTCTTAATTATAATATTAAATTTAAAAAACTAGAATTCTTTAATTTATTTCTCGAAGACCTCGTAATCTCTATATCTATACCTATAAGATGTAAATCAATGATAATTTAACTGAATTAATATTTAATCAGAATTAATTACAAAGAGCAGAACAAGTCAGGTTTTTACACTTTATTAATTTATTTTATTAGGCATGCCAGGACTTAATGGTAAGAGCTTTGTCAAATTTATTGATTTTCTATTAATTATTTAATTCTAATACCTTATTCCAACAACATCACTGACTCTCTTTTCCTTCAACTTATTGTCTATTTATTTGTAGATATTTGATCCATTTGAACATTTTTCTAATGACATTTAGTTTTCTGAAAAAAGGAAGTATGACTTATTCTTCGATAATAGCAATGGTTGCAAAGAGGACTTCCCATTGGTTAAAATATTCCATGATTCCATAGATTCAAGATTCCTTTCTATGCTTATCAAGTTCCTTCTTTTTATTACCTACATAAATCAATTATTTCTTTACGCTCAGAATCAGTGATGTAATAATTTTGATGTAGTAACATAAATCTTCGAAATTTTCGTTATTTTTAATTCCATTGACAAAAAACTTTGAATAGGCATTCTACAAGGATGAAATCAGTCCTATTTTAAAAAATATAGTTGAAATCAATGAGGAGGGAGCCTAGTCAAGGATATGATTTAGAAAACTGAATATGAATAATATACTTACATGTAGAAATTTCTTTAAAATGCATTATTGGCATGGCTATCAAAGAACCAAATTATTAGAATATGAAGAACACTTTCATTTAGATATTTTAATATGTATCTCTCTGTCAACTCTTAATTAGTTTGATGAATCAATTAAAATCCATAATTTAGTGTAGTTATTAATAGAGTTTTCTTAAATTTAAGGGTTGAACTATCTAAACCATTAGGGTTTTTATGAATATCAAATACTATTTTACAAAGATATTCGATTGATTTCATAAAACTATTGCATATATTGTATGAACACTCTAATAGTTATTTTATTTCGATGATATTTTCGAAAATGAAATTAATGAAGACTCCACATTCATCAGATATGTTATATTCATTTCTTTTGATATCTAATATATTTAACAAATAAAATTAGAAATATTTATTAAATAATTCTTCGTTTAAAAAAGATTTGCAAATAGAAGTGATATCTAATCTGTTTAATGTCTGTTTAACTTTGTCTTTCTTTAATTTTAAGAATTCTATCATTATTTTTGTGGATTGTTGTAGTAATCTTAAACCATCCAGAAAGTAATGAAAATCGAAATCTAGATTTTCCAATTATTTTTAATATTCTGTATTTTTTATTTAGGTTTTATAACTTGGATAAATGGTTCTGAGTTTAGAACTAGAAAACCCTTCAAAAGTGCTGTTTCCTTCAGTTTTAAGTCTTAACTTATTTTGAGTGCTTAAAAATGGAGATTTCTTTTGATTTCTTTAAGCCTTTGGTTTTGAATCCTCATTTACATCGAATCTTTGAATTTGTGTTAATATCTACAATCCAGGAGATTCGACTTATTGAGATGGAGTTGACTAAAACGAATTTGATTATGCAAATTTCTCCTGGATTTTGGCTTAACTTCTTTTTATACTAATCAATATATTATTTTTTTGATCATAATTGTTGATTGAAGTATTTGAATCTATTGATTATTTAAATACAACATTCCTATCCTCCAAAAAGCTATTACCTACAAAAGAATTCATATTCGAATCATTCAAACTAATTAATGATTTTCTTGATCTTTAATTTCGTAAATCCTAATAATATTATTTAACAAATGGGTTGTTATTCCTTTCTTAATTAAATTATTTTAAATTGTCTATGTCTTATGCTTGTATTTATTTTATGTTGATATTCTCATGAACATCTAAATTTAATTACCAATTTTATTGATTGGTTGTATAAAACATTTCTGGAGTCTTGCCAGCTTGTAGAGATCCCAAAAGATTAGTTAACTTAACTTTTTCTTCAGAATGCACACTTAAATTTTAATGCTCCTTTGAGTCATATTGTGATAGTGCCTTAAGAGTTGGTAAAATTGTTAAGGTCACTTCCCCTTTAGATCCTTAATCAATTCCTGATTAAGATCGCTCTTTTGAAATCAATTAACCAATAAATTTGAACCAATTAGTTTTAGACAAATATTTCCATAGTTATTCTTAAAAAAAGGATCCCAATTAATATTTATCAATATTAACATTAATTATATCTAAATATTTAGTTAAAATTTTACTCTCTAAAATCAAGGATATCATTGGATTATAAATATATTAGGTTAAAGAAAAAAAGAGATTCAAATCAATAATTTAAACTACCCCCAATTTAGGTTCTCTCAACAAAGTAATATCAATCAATTAAGCTATATGATAGAGATTAGCATTAATACTGTAATCATTAAGAAAATCATAAATTCCATTAACTAAATAATAATATTCCAAATTACATATTTAAATAACATTTTGAGGAATGTGTTAATTAAAAAAGGCAACATTCTCCTCCTTTATTAAAACTTAAAGAGCCTTATAAGATCTAATAGTCTATTAAAAGCTTAGGCTTTTTTAGCTATATTTATGATAGGTGTTATCTCTAATTTCTGTGTTTTGCATTTAATGTTTATCCTACAGTATATTGTGATATGCACATACCCAATTTTTTATTAAGTCACACTTTTGAGGTTGAGTAACATATTTAATAAGATCACTAAAATATTCGGGTTCATTCAAAATATCATTTATTTCTTGAATGTCATAGGTGTCTGTATCACATAACCATTTTTAAATCTACAATTCTATTTTCTCTTCTACACTTTCATCACTATCAAAACTAGCTTGGTCATCAATAATTTTGAAGCTAACTCTGGCTAGTTTTTCTGAAACATTATCATTGATGCTATGTTTTGGTATACGAATGTGATTTTATAAGAAGTCTATTAGATATATAAAATGGTTATACATTAATCGATTTCTTCGTAATAAGTGGTTACCCATTCTCTGTTTCCAAAGATCTCATGTTTGCATTCCTCAAAGATTGATATTATTGTTAGTCGAAATTCTTGGTCTTTAGTACTTTTTATAAATATTTAAAAAATTCTCGCTAATTTTTCTATATCCATTTTCAAATCGTTTGCCAATTAAAAAATCTATTTCAAATATTAGACGCAAAACTTTTTGGCTTCTAAGAGTTTTCGAGTAACTGACTTTGAAAACAATGCATTTTGAGAGTTTTTTCTCAATTCTGTCATTGAATTGTAACTTGAATATTGTAAAATACTTACACATATGAAATTTTAGATAAGGATCTCTAACTTAGTACCATTCTTTGTTCTTGCAATTGTGCAACTTCTTATGCGGCCTAATAAAATGTGTTCACAAATTATTGATCCTTGAATCGGTCAAATAATATTGAAACTAGTAGCTCCACACTTCGTTATTGAAATGGATAAGCGCATATCACTTTAATAGAACTATCAGTTAGTACATAATTTTAATGATAAAATGTCATTAAAGCTTTGTAGAGTAGAAATTCTAAGAGTCATGTCTTTGATTCCTAAAGTCAGTTTTTGCAATCTTTTATACTCGTCTTCTTCGTTTAACTAATATTGTATCACATCTTACTGCTTTTTCTAGTAACATAGGTTTGTGCAAATTTGTAATTAAATAATATAATTGTTTACAATTAGTCTATCTATCAAATCAATTAATATTTGTCTAGATATCCTGATATTCATTAAAATTAATTAAATGCCAGTGAATTGTGCAGATTAATAATGATAACTCCTTTTAAATTAGCCTAGCTTCCAAACTCATTCAATTAAAACATAAACTATTTAAATTAGAGATCATATCTTATTCTATAATCCAGATGTACTATGCAAGTTATGAACAGCGAATGAGCCCAAGAATTATGGAGTAACATATTCAAAAGAAGAAAAATTAATTTGATGACGAAATAAGAATATATTAAAATTATTAATGGTGCAATATATATTTAGAAATTAAAAGGAGTATTTTTTATTTAATAATATTTTGTATAACGTTCTTATTTTTCAGTATATCAATTTGGCAAATTATTTTCATTGGCTTCAGTTATTTTACATATTTATAAGTAATTGCATTATCACTTTTTTTAAATAATTATATAAACACATTGACAATAGTGAAGTGGAGCAGTTGAGAATATTATCACCAATACTTGAAGGATTGAAATTAGAGAGTACAAAATGTCAAAGGAAAGAAAAGTTTTGATTTTATTTGAATTGAGGAATAAAATTATATAATAATTTATATATTCGTTTTTTAGAATGGCTAACACTTGCCTTTATTCATTAATAAAAGCAGCAGATGATAGTTGTCAATATGCAAAGGATAATTGCAACGACCAAACTATATTTCCATTTACACATTATTATTTCTGTCAACTTGATGAAAATTGGGTAATATTAATACTCATTGCTGTATAAGAATTGAATTAATAATTTATAGCCATTCTTGTTTTTCATATTGTTCAACTTTTTAGCAAGGACAGTAGATGACTATTTATCACCTGCAGTGACTTTTATTGCGGAGTATTTCAAAATGTCATAAACTTTTGCAGGGTATATACAAAATATTTATGAAGTGTAACTTTGATAGCATTTGCAAATGGTGTGCCTGACTTTTTATGTGCTGTATTGGCATCTTAAGACGATGATGGTATATTGATAGCCGTTGGGAGTATATTTGGCAGTGGTCTATTTATGACAACAATAATAGTAGGTGCAGTTATTTTGTTGTCAGGAGTAGTGAAAGTATTTATGTTGATCACAATTTTAAGGCAGAGAAAGTGCCATTTATGAGAGACATTATATTTAATGGAGTTGCCATAGTGTTATTGATGATATTTGCATTTATTGGACAAATTAATCATTACATGGCTATTGGATTTTGTTCATTATACGTGATTTACATAATAGTAGTCCTGGTGAATGAAAGTAGTATAAAAAAAAGTAAATGAAGTGATTAAATTATAGAATAGAGACAGGATGAAATAGATTCCATAGAAGAAAGAAAAGAGTAAGAGGAAAAGAAATTGTTGGCCCAAGCAGAGGAGGGAAATCAAGCCATTGAAAATGCTGATGAAGAATTAAAAAAGGAATTGGCAGAATCAATTCCTGAATCTTTCAAGAAACCATTTGGAGAAATGACTTTTATCTCAAAGCTTAAATATGTTTATATAACCTCATTAGAATTCGTTAGAAAAATCACTATTCCTGCAAGCAATCAAGAAAAGTATGATAAAACTTATGCAGCCATTCATCAACTTTTATGTCCAATTGCAATGATTGCTTTATTGGGATGTATATTAATTAGACAATACTTATTTTATAGCATTTTCAATGGAAATTTATGATGTCAAAGTATGGATAATTTTGGAAGTATTCGGTTTGCTATTGTTTATCTATTAATTAATATTTGAAATCCCTATCATTATTTTGTCAATTGAATGTGTAGTGTGCTCAATTATTTGGTGTAAATAAGTTATTTAAGTTTTGATTGATTTCATTTTGGTAAGAATTCCTTAATTATATTTCAGTTAATCTAAACAATTACTGGAGTGAGTTACTCTTATTTGGGCATGACATTTTTGGCTTTTGGAAACTCTACTTGTGATTTCTTGGTTAATACTAAATTGGCATCAATTGGTTATGGATTGATGGCTATGACAGGATGCTTTTCAGGAACTGTCTTCAATATGTTATGTGGATTTGGAGGTGCTTTGGTTAGGTTGACTGCAATTGAAAAGTATCCAGGAATAGTCTCATTTGATCTTTTCAGAGATGCTAAGAGTGGCTCATAAACAGACATTGTAAATATTTTGGACATTTATTGTAGATTATTACTAGGATGAATAATTCTATTGCTTATTGCGTGATCATCTTTTCGTTAATGAATATCATAATGACATGCATTGTTGTAATCACTAAGAAGTATTAATTTATTATTAATTCCAGGTTCAAACTGACTAAAAACTTAGCATATTATTATTTCTTTATTTATTCAGTATTTTTTATTTTCATTACAACGTTAACAATTGCATTAAGTTCAATAGTCAGCTATTTATCGGAACAATGATTTTGAGCATTATAAATAAATTTGATTTACAAAATATTGAATACATATAATGTTATAGTAATTTGAATTTACAGTTACATGTCTATTTGAGTTTTTAGGACAGCTTTTTAATTTTACAAATTCCTTCGTATTCGCATTAATATAGAATAATCGTGGTTTATTCATTAATTTTTTAATTATATTGCGTAATATAATTGTGATGCTGCGAAATGATAAATTTTATCAATTTTTAAGAATTTTGCATCATCGTTATTATCATTATTAAATACATTAAATCAATCTTCATAGGTGTATAATAATATTATTTCAATTAAATTTTTAAATGAAAGCTACCTACGACATCATCCCTTCAGATTCCTTAATCCAATTGATTAATTCCTCTTATGAACTTGATCAAATGACAAACAAATGGATGTTTGGAGAGGAAGATCATCAACAAGTTTCCCCTCCTCATCATGATCAAATAAGGAAGTACAGACAAATCGACAAACATAATGAGTCAATCATAAATAATAACAAAGACTTATTTAATGTAAACTATTCTAAAAGTGTATATGTTAATAAAATAAACTCTTTGATCGAAATCGCCCCCACTTGCTAAGAATCTTCTTTGGCAATTAAAAAAGAGTAATATAAAATAATATACAATATAGATAAAAGACTTATCTTAAAACAAAGAAATAGTTTGACAAAGATAATGTGTACTATCAAGAGGAACACGGCTTCGATGACAGCAACAAAATTAAGCTGGCTAAGAACAGACAATCTGCAAGAGACTCAAGAAAGCGCAAGAAAATATATGTGGAACTTCTTGAATTAAAAGTAGCCGAATTAAGCAAACAAATTGAAGTTCTCCAAAAAAACCTTGACCAACAGAATATATTCATAAATCACTGTGTCAAGATACCCTCTCTTGTAATATTCTTAATTCACTATAATTAGATATCCGATTTTAATTTAAGTTATTAAAACTAATTCTAAGTTCTCAGTTAGAACATCACAAAAAAGCAATTGTAAATTTTGGATGATGAATTTGGCGTCAATTCCGAGAAAAGAGATTATCTATGTAATATCATTTTTAATACTCTGGTTGATCATATCTTGCCATTCGATTTAAAAAAAACAATTGAAACAGCAATTAATAGTAATTAATCATACAATCCTATTAGATCTTGGCGTCTTCAAAGTAGGAGAACAATAGGAAATCAAGCAATTGATCGAATTCTAACAATAGTTCACCTAAAATTATAAAAAATTTGAACTGTAATCATTTTCATTTATTCTTAAATAGAGCTGCCTTTGATATGGCTAAGTCTTATGAGTACATAAAGAGAGAGGCAGAAAAACTTGAAAAGCTCAAACATTAGATGGTCTAGCTTTTGGGACCTCAAAAATATGTCAAAAATATTCTTGACATTCAACAATTACAGCAACAATAGATTATAGTCAAAGAAGAAGATATCAACTAGAAAGGTTATACAAAATATGAATTATGAACTCGATTAAAATTTATCTATATTTTTTTTATTTAATGGGCAATTGCAATAATACTCGTGATCTAAATGCAGGTGAAATTAAATGTAAATGCACTCTTTTTACTCTAGTGCCGAATAAATGCGATTATACTTTTTTGTATGTCATTGGAAGAGGTGGATTTGGAAGAGTCTGGAGAGCTGAACATAAGAAAACCAAACATCAATTTGCTATCAAAGAAATGTAGAAATGCAAGTATTGTTATTTGCAATGCTTATAATAGAATTATTAATAAAAAAAGTATTGGTTCTGTGATGAATGAGCGATACTTATTAAGCAATCTCAGACATCCGTAATGAAATTTGTTTAACTAGATTTTTAGTAAATATGCATACAGCATTCCAAGATCGAGAAAGTCTCTACTTGGTAATGGATCTCATGACTGGAGGAGACCTTAGATTTCACATTTGTAAAAACAGGAAGTTTAATGAAGAATAGACAAGTAAACAAACTATTCGATATCACTAGAATTTTTCATCATCTGTCTACTTCTAGCTCTGGAGTATCTCCATCATAATACAGTTATACATAGAGACATTAAACCTGAAAATTTAGTATTCGATAGAAATGGTAAATATATAAAATTACCCTTAAAGGATATTTAAGATTGACTGATCTTGGCATTGCAAGAATTTGGAAGCCAGGAAATGATGGAGATACTAGTGGAACACCTGGCTATATGGCTCCTGAAGTTATGTGTAGATAAGTTCATGGAGTAGCATCAGATTATTTTGCAGTTGGAGTAATAGCTTATGAATGTATGATGGGAAAAGTAAAGTATGTACTTAAAATAGAGGCCATATCTGGGTAAAACTAGAAAGGAGATAAGGGATTAAATTTTGTCTAAGCAAGTTACAATTAAACCCAATTAAATACCAGAAGATTGGTCTGAAGAGGCTGCGGACTTTATTAATCAAATGATTCAAAGAAAACCAGTAAATAGATTAGGATTCTATGGACCTGATGAGGTTTTCGCTCATCCTTGGTTTAAAAATGTTGATTGGGATGCCTATTTAACACAATCAAAATAAGCTCCTTATAAAATTAATGTACTGATAAGATTTAATTCAGTCGAATTCCGATAATTTTGATTACAAATTTGCCAATATTAAAGAGCCCGAAGACGAAGCTTAGGCTAAACTGAATGCTGAGCTTTTGAGAAGAGATTCCATCTAAGAAGCCTTCAATGGATACACATATAAATCTTAAACTTCGTAATAAACAATACAAGACTAAACTAATTCCAAACCAACAACTTCTATGAGCCAGCAGATCACTCCAACGAAAAAGAAACTACTTGATTCTGAACCATAAGTCGAATTGAAATCTTAAAAGAAATATCATTTGGTTTCAACTCCTAGATTCAATAAAAAATTAAATTTTACTGCTGATTAGCCTCTCACTGAAAGAGGACAAGGCAAAAAACATTTTGATTTTTGATTTAGTTTATATTAATATTTTATATAGTTATTTATGAGATTGGTAAAATACTGATCTGTGACACTAATATATTGCTCATTCTAATGCTTTATCGTTTAATTTATGTAAAAAATCATAAGCTACTTAAACTTTATTGTTGCAAATTTCTTTTGTAAATTAATTGAGCATTTACTTAAGCATTTTTCTTGATCTTCAGTCAATCTTTTCTCTGCTGCTTTGATGCATTTCTTGAAACAAATTTGATCCTGCTTAAATACTTTTGTCAGCAATTAAATCTATGCTTCTTTTTAAATAATCTATTCTCGTGATTCCATAAATAAAAAATTAAATTAATTATTTTAATCAAATATAATGACTAACATAAGAATCATTTTAGAAGAACATACCTTCTGTTTTGCATTAAGATTACACATTTTGATTTCTCAAGGCCTAAGACAAGACATTCTCTTTAATTCTATCAGTAATATTGTACTCAGTAGTGATTTGCCTTCTATTTTTCAATTCTTTTCTCTGTCTTAATACCTGACTTGATTTTGGCCTAATGTTAAAGGTCTTAGTAATAGAATCGATTCCCTTATTGATTTTATTCTAAATTGATAAATAATTATTAGGCATGCCTCCAAATTCTACTCTTTCATCCATTGTAGTAATCCTATTGATTGACTCCTTTTTAAAATTCATTAAGGATTGAGTTCTATCTAACGCGTTGTCTATGAGCCAATTGAAGGAATGGAGATTAAAATTCATCTTGCCTCCATAAGGCTTATTCAATATATCCTCCAGTTCCTTCTTTTTATCCTAAGCCCAAATAATCGGTTATCTTTTTCCTTTGCTAGATTCTATGATCATCATTCCCAACAATTTATTAGCTACTTTCATAGTCAAAAACTTGCTTGTTCCCTACTCTTTCTCTTCATTGTGCACAACACTATCAGAAACCTCTGCATTGAAAAAACTACTATAATACTAAAGTATACTCAAACTAAGTATTCCGTTTCTAATGTTTCATTGGAGAAACAGGTGACATAATATCCTATTTGGATGGCATTATATCACTTTAGGCATTCAATTTGATGAATAATTCTTTCTGCAATTCAATTGGAAATTGCATAACTTTTTTATCATCCTAATGGGCATTTCTAAATGCTTCAAAAGTCTTTAATTTTGGATCTAAAATATCATTATTAATACTTTCTTCATGTTATCTATCTTTTATAAAAAGTCTTATTTTTTTCTCCAAATAATAATGCAATTTTTTAAGCACTTCAATTTCCTTAATTTTGTTAAGTTTCCCTCTTAATTCCAATCTCTCGTTCATTTTTTTCTCAATATTCTTTTATTTGAGTTTCTCAGATATATATAAGAATTCTTTGACTGATCTGATTTCATTTATGTGTGAATAATATTTAAGTTATTGCACTGACTATGTATCCATAACTTTATTGATGTTCTCTTACTTTTTCAAATATTCCTCTTTAGGAATGAAGGCTTCAGTTTCCTTTAATCTTTTGAGATACACCTATTCAACAGTAGTCCTATGTGGAATCTGCAGTTTTGTAGTAATTGCTGGTGGTTTCGAATGAATTAATTATTATTTAGCCATAAGAAATTAAAATAATTTATATTATATAATAAAAAACAACACTATATCAAGTATCTTGAAAATAAACAAACTTAAAACATACATAATTTTACTAGAAGATCTGAAACTATTATGATATTGATTTAGAATAGAATTGTAAGAATATATAATCTGATATATAATAAGTAATATTAAGTTAATCATATGAACGACTTTTAGTTCATAATGGTTCTCTTAGCTTCATGAAATTTAGTATAAAAGTCTCTATTATCGCTTGTTTTTAAAGATTTTTTCTAACTAGATCGCTCAATAAAACTTATAGAATTGTTATTCTCTTTTTCTTCTCTCAACACTTAATTGTTTCCAATCATAGAATCTCTAGTTTTATCTTCGATAGCTTTTTAATATATATATTGTTCTCTTTAGGTCGGATTGATCGATTCGATTCCTCTTAAAGAAACTAGTTGTAGTTTGACTCCTCTTATGTCGCTGATCATTTATTGTATAGATCCAGAATCCAAACAAAATTTACCTTATATGGTAGGACTTATTTTCTCTTATCTGACTTATTCAATTAAATTCTGAATCTTTTTTTTCTCTTTCACAACAAAATTACAAGCCTCTACACATAATGAAACATTTGGGCTGCTAGATCCAAAATATTAAACAAGTTATTCATTATATTAGTTCACTCTATCTGTTTATAGTTTAATTTTAGCCATCAATCCTTCTATTTCAATGAGTTTATCAGCCACTAATTCATCGGCAGCCTATAACATCTCTTATTCTTTTAGTTTTAATGTTTTATAAATGTCTTCAAAATTAGTAGTAATCTACATTTTAGCTTATCCGACTAGGTCTACTAAATCTTATTTTTTGTTCACTACTTTGCATTATTCATGGAGCAAATACTCACAACAACTTTACAATGACACTTAGAGTTAATTTCCATTTTCTCTAATTAAATCAAAAGATTTTGAGATGTTTCTGACTTCATGATTTTTGTGTAATCCTTATAAGTAGCACTCCATACAGAAACATTAAGCTTCACATGTGAAACAATACAACACACAACTCTCAGTAAGGTGCTACTAGCAAGTGATATTAGTAAGTTATTATTATTATGACTAATTATGATAATCAGCCTGTTGGATTTGTTGAGATTGTTTTGTTTCTAATATTTCACTTCTCTATTCAAAATCTTCAGAACAACAAGAAGATTATGGGTTCATCTCTAATAGCACTTATACGGCTGATGGATCCAATTGAGTTTTTGATGAACATATTTAACAAACCAATGGAGGGTACATAGTAAATGAGCCCCACTTTGCTACAGCCTTTGCTGCACAATTCAAACACAAATTGTGATCGCATTAAAGTGATAGAATTTAATCTACTTATGCTCCACACTTGCAACATTCCAATAATTCACTTTCAGTATCAGACATTTAGCAGTTAATATAAAATTGCAGTTAATTTTATTAATTAATGAAATAATGTCTAAATAAGCTTTTAGTATTATTGAATCTAGCATGTGAAGCATTCTTCCAAAAAATGATAGAAATCCTTTACATTGGAGATATTATTAGGCCTGAAATTCGGGAACCTATAATTCCGACCCTAGAACTACAGCCTATCGATCAGTCAATAAAGTAGCCCTTGACCTTGCATTCCTCATCCTCTACTCCTGTTTTTACAAAAAATGAATCCATCTATAGAAGGGCAGAATCTGAAAAAGAATTTAGAAAGTGTAATATACCAAAGTACTTAATTACATTAGTTAAGTCTAGGTGACACAATCAATAAAGTTGAAAGCTACTCAAGAGACATATCATTACTAAATTTATTTGAGGATCGATAAGATCCTCATCAAAATCCAAATTAATTTGATAATCATAATATAAGAAATAAATTACAGCCAATAATAGAAGAACATAAAGTATTTAATAATCTAGAAAATTTAGAATTTGAAGAAATAAAATAAAACCCTGATAATCATTAATAGTATATTTAAAATCAATAAAACAATCAACACTCTCAAGAACAAATAACATAAGATCAATTTTATTCAATTATCGATAATCCAAACAAAATTACTTAATCAGAATAATTTTTTAGCATCATAGATAGAAGTTCTTTTAGACATAGTTTTAACAAGAATTTGCCAAAAAAATGATATAAATTATCTTCATTAATTATAACTATCTAATTATCTTATATACAGCATTTAATTATATTACTTTGTAAGTGCTTTTATGATATATTATTAATTCTATATTTTATATTACACATTGAACATTTTTCTCAATTCATCACATATTATATATATTACGATGGAAATAAATTATTATATTAATGAGCACAAAAAATGAGGGGTCTGAATAATTTTATTCGGAACTCACTGATTAAGGTGATGATTCCAACATACTAATAAGCAACCAAGACCCAATCACATTGTATAATAAAGTAAACTTTGAATCATAAGTCTAGTTTATCAAAGTGTATAACTTAGATGATAATAAAGTTAATGGAATAACTTTAAATTACATGACATCAAGTAAAGTGGTTTAATTCATTCATAACTATTTAAGGAATTATTTGGGAATAGGTGTCTTTTTATTAATTCTGATTTTGCTTCCTTTTATCAATCTATTATTTTACATCTTACTCTTTGTGGCTTGGGCTAAATTAACATAGAATTACGCAATATTTCAATAGAATATAGGTAATAATTATAAACCATTGACTAGGACAGGTCATGGATCCCTTTGCAAATATGATTGAAAATTAAGACCTTTGTGAAATGATGAAAAAGAATTATGTTATCTTTGATATGGAGATCAAGGAAAACGAAGGATTACACTTCTCTACCAAGGTTAAGGAAATGATTAAAAATAGATCGAATGGAAACAATAAAATTAAATATACCATATATAATTAAACATTAAAGGAATAATTTTATGGTTATCCAAATTCAAGAATAACATATCTGAAATGGATTTTAGTCTCAACTCTAATCGTAATAACTCAATTAACATTAATGATCATATATATTTCTAAGATTTGAAATTTATAAGCTAAAATAAGAATTCATTAATAATAAGTAAATTAAATTATATTTTATTTGTCTTTTATATCTTTAAATTTATAGAAGATTATCTAAATTTTATCATAATTAATTGAGAAATATCCACTAAAACTTTTAAATTTGATGATAAACACTAAAAAGATTCTAATTATATACTAATATATTAAAGCTTTAGAATTTATTTATAGCATATTTCAATTATGAGCTAATATAATATCCTCATTTGATTGTTACTCAACTAAACTTAATGTTTTGATAATTGCATCACTCCAATTTTGAGTATACCAATCATATTATTCCTTTTCCTTAGGATTAAAATAATCAAAGCATTCCTAATCAGATGAGTCATCTTTTAGTTCTAGAAAGCTTCTCTTCTACTTTTTAATAGATTCGACTCTTAGATCATTAATCATATTAACATCTTTATGGTATATTTCGAACAAATATGAATTTTTGATTCCAATTTCATCATATGCATAATCCATAGCACTACCAAATGCCAAATATCCTACATTTTTACTGGATAAACCTGTCTCACACATTGGACAATGATCTTCTCTGATTACATTCAAGACTTTCATTAATTCTTCATAATTTTGGGCTACAAATTACTCTTGATGAAATACGCTCTTCCATTGAGTATGCATGAGGTGTAAATAACCCTGCACTTCCAGAGTGAATAGACAAGAACATGTTAGGTTTATAAGATTTCAAAAGATCTCTGACAGCTCTAGTTTCTGGTTCTGAAAACGGCTCTGGTCCTGAATTTGTTTGCTGTTCCATATCAGTGTATTACTTGAAATGGGCATCATAGTTTCTGTTTAAGTCAACATTGTTTTCATTAAGTCTTAAACAATATTCTCCATTTTCTACTCTCATCCTTGATAATGGATTAAGATTTAAAACCATTTTGATTTAATACTTGCTCACATCGTATTTATTATTGCAGATTGAATCCAATAAATGTAGACCTGAAACTTATGATATATTTAAATACCTGTTTCAGGACTTATTAATTCCCTTGCATGTTCACCAAACATCAAGAATGCTTTAAACTTAGCATTTTCGTTTATTGTGATTACATCAACTTTTGGATCTTCTATTAGCGTTTCTATTTTTGCACAATTAGAATATTAGTTCAAATTGATAGAATCAAATTGATGATAAAAATCTGGCAGAGCAAAACTTATGTTTAATAATAATAAAATAAACATATATATTTATATATTATTAAATTCTAATTATACATTATATTTCACAATATTAACATGTGATGTAATTAATTTCATTGCTAAATTATTAAGATGAGAATCAGATATAAACACAATCTAAATACGTATTTAAATCCTGAATTTTAGATTAAAGATATTATGACATCAATTATTCAAAAAAATATTTATAATCTGTGTTTATAACTAATCCACATCCTCATTTTTTTGATTTAATGGCATAATTCCTTATCATATACATACTAATTTAAGTTTTGAAAATTAGATTCATCCTTGTCATTTTTTTTCCTAGTATTATATTAAGATCTATAATCAAATCATATAAGACATTTAAAAGTGAAACAACAACACAAGCCATGAAAAGAATACAATACTTTGATATTGAATGATTCTTTATATCCACATCCCTTGGTGAAATATCAAATAAACAGAGATTAACTTAATATTAGATTTTTAATTTTCAACTTATTTTATTCTCTTAATTTGTACCATTAATTTAATCTATGTATTATGAATAGAACTTTAAATAAATTTTGATTATTATTCAAAGGAAGCATAATTAAAATATAATGTGAATAATTTGCAATTAAAGTAATGTGTCATTTAATTGTCTCAAATCTCAATAATAAAATTATATATATAAATTTTAGCAATAATAATTTGAATAGTATTAAAGGAATAAAATTAGTTAAAAATGCGTCATTAATTAATGTTAAATAAAATCTTTCGTTCCTTCCCTTGTTTCTCTACAATATTCCCAAAAAGAAACTTTACCATAGATTATCTCCAAGATGTTGAAATTATAACCAGAGATTACTATGGAAGTCTAAGAAATATTCTTAAATCATTCTCAAATCATAAAATCAACCTCTCCGATATTGAAACATTAAAATTGAATCGTACAGCAAAGTATATCTATAATAACTATTAGAGAGGACAGAAGATTGTCGTAAAGTTAACTTTTGAGAAGATAGATGATTACAAATTTAATGAATTGCTCTTTGATCTCCAACAAAGGTATGATGAAGTATTGATTGACAATGAATCTCAAACTCCCCTTGTTCCATGGTATCCAAGAAATGATGAAGATCTTAAGACAAGTATTACAATCATTTATCCTTAAGTTGGCCTAATTATGGAAGTCAAGGAAGAAAACAATTAAGACCATCCTCAATTTAAGGATCAAGAGTACAGAAAAAGAAGAGAAGAAATAGCCAAACTTTCTTAATAACATCTAATTGGAGAGCCAGTTCCATATATTAATTATACAGAATAAGAAGAAGTAACGTGGAAAAAGATATATTCGATTTTAAGAGAACGTGTTGAAAAAGTCATGTCTCAAAGATATCTCAGGAACTTAGTCAAAATAGAGAATGCTTTAGGATTCAAATATAAAATACCCTAGCTTAGAGACATTGATGCCTATCTAAAAGCTGAAACTGGTTTTAGAATCAAAGCCACTCATGGAATTTTAAGTTAAAGAGAATTCCTCAATGCACTCGGCCATAGAGTGTTTTGTTGTACACAATACATTAGACATCATTCCACCCCAGAATACACTCCTGAGCCTGATATCGTTCATGAGCTTGTGGTATAATATTCATAATTAACATTAGGGACATGTACCTTTATTTGCTGACAAAGAAGTTGCAGATTTATCTTAGGAAATTGGAATTTTATCTTGCGGAACTGAATAAAAAGATCTATCAAGACTGGGGACTTTGTATTGGTTCACACTTGAATTTGGAGCTTGTAAGGAAAATGGATAAATTAAAGGATTTGGAGCAGGAATTGCTAGCTCTATTGGTGAATGCGATGTATCAATTATGCAATATTTATTCTAGAATTTCCCAAAAGCAAATTATGAAAAATTTGATCCATTTATTCATGCTGACAGACCTTATCCTATTTAGACTGTCTAACCAGTATATATGTATACTGAAAGTTTTGAAGAAGCTATGCAAGAATTGATTATTTTTGGTAAGAGCCTCTAAAAACCATTTGGATTATATTATGACTTTATAGAAAAAGAATTGAAAGCCACAAAAAGAGTTAAAACCCATTTAAATAATCCATGATTATTTTATTTATAACAATCAAATATCCAAAATCATTATCAAAAAAAGATTCTTTAATAATATTATTAGTATAAACTTACAAGTAGATATATATATAAATCTAAACTTGAAATTCTCTTTTATAAACAGATCCAATTGACATTTTGGTGGCTCTCTCTAAGAAAAAATCAAATAATTGCTTTGTTATCTATATATAGAATATAATTATGCAAAAAAATAACTAATTTAGAGAATTCACTAATAATATTTTATTGATAAATAAACAGAGGGATTATTTAATAAGATTTTTGAATGTTAAAATCTATGAATTGTATTTAAGCTTGTTCTTTTTGAACAAAGATAATTAAGACTCCTTTATAAAATCTATGAAATATTATATATCACATATTGTTTTATTAAATTCTTCTTTGCTTTATTAATTTTCTCAAGTCCTCTGGATCTCTTTCTACTGATGTATTCCAAACATACTTTTACTTATTTTGTTCTTATTTTATTTATTCTTCATGAGTTGAAAAGTGATCAAATGTTTCTAAATTTTAGTATTTTTTTATGATATATCTAATATTCTCTCCCAAGACATCTAGTCTTCTTTCTAACAGAGACTTGATTTAAGACTTTTTAAATATATTGTATGTTTACCTCAAATTTTGGAAGCTCTATTACCTTATGTTCCTAATCTTCAAATGAATAATAATATTTCTTGACTTTATTGTCTGATAAGAATTCTTATTCAAATTCTACTTCTGAGAGAGGAGGGTTTACTTAAAGCAATTAATTCTTGTAGTCTATTCTCATTTTGAAAATATCAAATTCTACTATGCAATCTTCAAATGATTCATAAGGTAAAGTGTTTAAGAAATCATAATTTGCTTTGATGTATTCAGCTACTAAGAATACTTTATCACTATATCTAGGGATCTTTTCAAAGAATATAATACTCCATATCAATGCATCCAATTTAAAATAATTATTTTTAACAGTTTAAACATTGCGATTAAAATGATACTCTAAGTACTTACGACCTGTCTACATATAAGCTTCAATATCTCTAACTAAGTCGTGTTTTTTTCTAAGATGAATTTTATCTACTTCATTAGCAATGTACCTATCACAGGCTTTAAATAGTAAAGTGGCTAAATTGGTTGATTCTCTTGTGTTAATCTATTGCAGTCTATTGCAAATCAACCAAATATGAACATTAATTATCGATAATTCAATATGAAAATCAGGAGGAATATCTAAAACTCTTAAGAATTCAATGCAGTTTGTGTATAGCATAGTTCTAGTAAATAATGTTTGGGCAATTGTTTATAGTCTTCTTTTTGATTTTTATAATGTATGCTTTTCGAAGAAATGGAATAACAATTTTTCTTTGATTGATGCATCATCGATTTTCAATAATTGCTAATAAATTTTAATCTTTTGGTTTAATAACAATGGCTCATAGATGGGTCTCAAATCATCAAACAAATTAATATCTCTTGCCATCCAATTTTTCATCAATTCAACTCTTCTTTATTAACTATGAGTCCATAAACATTTGTCTTTCGATCTTTATTACATCTGGTACTTAAAGAATTTACTTTATTTAAGTGCTAGATATCTGAATTCAATCTCTCTTTCTAATTAACTTAAAGGATCTCCAAAAAAAAACACTTAATAGAGTTGTATTATTTAATTTCTAATTTAATTATATTAGTCAAATTTAATTAGTGGAGGCATAGCTCCATTAATTAATACTTTCTTTGTGTATTCATCCATCATTGGTTTGAAGTGCTCTTCACTAATTATTGAAATTATGTATTAGGAATCCAATTAATCATTATCATACATGGCTTTTAATCTGTTCTCACTTAATAAAATTTTTAATGGCTATAATTGCTGCATCTACAATTAATCTTTGATGTCTTCAATTTATTAAATGACGTACATTCTTCCAGGAATTTCGTGCTTCTAAGTCCATCTTTTTTGTAAGAAAGCCCTCAATTAATAAACAAATTACATAAATAGATTTAGGATATCGCTCCAAATCTTAATCTTGCATAATTGATCTATTTCCAACTTCAATTTTTGCTCTTTAATGTTAATTAGAGTAGACAGAAAACCTATTAAAAAATTTTCTTAACATAAATTTTAATTATTTTATCAAAATTCTCATTATATAACATATTTAACTTTATTGAACCTTCTTTTTCTATTTTTTGTTAAATATCTTATGATAATTAAGTAGTTTATAATTTTGAAAAGTCGAGTAGTCTCGTTACAGATTTTAATGCTTTGCCCATAAATATCTTCCCCAATCTTAAAATTAAATCATATTCTAATCAAAAAGTAGTCTAGTTTTGTTATTTTTAGCATTATTTTGATAATAATTAAATAGTAAATAGATTCTCTAAAAATGATCCTGAATGATTCTTTACCATAATTGAAAATGGAGAAAACAGCCTAGTTTTTTAACCCCAGAAAAACCATTCTCAAATAGTAAACCTTAAAAAAATTGTAACCAATCATTGATGAGTAAATTGTTAAAGAATTTTCTGTTCCTACATTTAGTAAAAAACTAAGTTAGTAAGAGATTATTGACTTTGATCAAATAGTATAACAACAGCTTCAAATATATAATTGCCAAACGAATATTTTGCAAATTAATCAAAATTTTAACAATCTCCATATTTTAAAGTCTTCATAACAATCAAAGAGAAATTAGACTCCTTTAAAATCCCTCCTAGAAGTTTAAGCAAAATTATTATTGCCCAAATGTTAATCTACTCATCTCACAGTTAACGAATAAAGTAAATAATCTACACCTGAAAAATGTAGAAGAAACATAAGAGTTTTGCTCAATCCTTTTAATTTTGAAAGGAAGTCATAAGAAAAATAATAGAATAGAAGCTCTTCACAAAGTTTAAGGCCTTCAAAATCATAGGGAAGAACATTTTTATAAAGAAAAGCATAAGTTGGTGTTTTAAATAGAATATTCTCTTCCAGATCACAGGAGAAAATTTGACTAATTATGTTTGTTTATAATTATATCACACTTTTATACTTATTGCTATAATTTTTGTCTCATATTTAGTGTATCAAATAAAAAATCTTTTTAAAATCAAATTAAGTTCTCTCAACAAGACATTAAAACAATGACAATTTTAATGCAATCTTGAAGATTATAATCATAATTCGTAAAGCATGAAAATTTTATAATTAAATAAAATATTAAATAGTAATTAATTGATTCATTTTCTTAGAAAAGATGTAAAATAATATTTGAATTTGATTGAATATTATTCGGTAACACTTTAATATTAGTTTAAGATTATTTACTCTTTAGTACAATTTCTTTATCAAATAATATTGCTGATTGCATGAAAAATAATTAAATTTTATTGGCTTAGAAATTTTGGTCATTTATATATCCATAAATTCAAAAGTAAATAAAAGATAAAGGGATTATTGACAAATGAAAAAATGTTTGTTTATTAATATACTTGAATATATTGCAAGTTTATCAAAGAACTGAACCAGCGGCTGATGCAATCTTTGGCCATAAATCGGCAGCTTCTTTTCCAACTGGACCTGTAATGGCAGATCCTTTCATTTCACCCTTTGGATTGATGATGACACCAGCGTTGTCTATGATATAGAACAAAATTCTAACCTTCGAAATAGATGTAATATCCCTCTCGGCGTCTGTATGGTTTTCTTTATCTGACGACGACTGCTTACATGACTATGATAGTGAATTTGAGTTACCCTTCTTTCTGAGTGCTGGCTTACCCTATTTGACTGAGCATAAGACCATATCACCAATGGAGGCAGAGGGTAATCTGCTCAAATGTCCCTTAATTCCAAAAGTTGAAATGACATAGATATTCTTGGCTCCTGAGTTATCAGCACAGTTGAGTACTGCACCAACGTTGCAAGCGAGTGTGATTCTCAATTTAATACCGACTTGTCCTCCTCTTCCTCTCTTTGACATTCGTAAATTTAATTAATTTTAAAAATAGATTTGTGAATATTTTAAGTGTTAATAAAGTAATCACCATGGTCTTTTAATCTTATTGAATACCTAGCTCGTTTATGTTAAGAAATTGATTTATGAAAAATTTAGAGCATCGAAATCCTCGAATGTGGTGAATTTCATAGATTGTACTAAATAGAATCGAATTGATTTTACATTTAAGCAATTCTCCAAAAGAATCAATATCATTATCAGAATCTTAGCAACTTGATCTATCTGGATGGCTTTGCTTCCTCTTTTATTGATATTGTTCAATAATGGCATCCTTGGGAACAGAGATGGATTGTTTAAGGATCATACTTTATTTTATAGTACCTCTGCCCGACCTTTAAGATTAAAGAGTCTTAATAGAGTTTTTTTGATAAAGTGACTTAATGTCATTGGTATGTATGGAGAAATCCAACTGAAATTCTTTACTTTATTTAGAACCATTAGATTCTGAATTCTTGTTACTCTTGACAGATTATTTGTTATGAAAGTCTAACCCAGACACCATCTAGAATGACTTATAATTGGTTTCTGAAGTTATTTTTGTATAATGAGAAATAAACGAGGATTCCAATGCTTCCAAAGTAGTGAATCTATCCTCTGATTTTGGTTCTAACATCTTCTTAACAAGACTCTTTAACTCAACACTAACATCAGGCCAAGGAGACTTCTCATAATTAACTTATCCCTTGGAATTCAACAATTGAATCTAACTTGGTTTACCTCTGAAAGGAGCATATCCTGCTGTTAACTATTATAATGATGGATAATTACTATGTATAAAACGCAACCAGCACTAAACACATCTCCTTTCTGTGTATAAGGATACCCACGAAAGATCTCTGGAGCTAAGAACCCAGGTGTACCTGCTTTGCTTATCAACTCTTTTTCATTAATTTCTTCAGCAAACCCAAAATCAACCAATTTAATTTACATATGCTCCTTGGATTCCAACATGATGTTCTCCAACTTCAGATCTCGATGAACAAATCCATTGGAATGCATTTCAAAAAGGGCATCCAAAATTCCTTTCATCAACTAAGCAATTTGTTTTTCTGATAATTTCCCTTTGGATTTATAGAATTGATAAAGAGTGCCTCCTTAACAATATTCAATAATGAGAACTAATTTATCTTTTTCCTAATAAACTTCATAGATCTACTCGATTCCTGGATGACTTAATGTTTTCAAAGCTATAACTTCGTTGTATACCATTTACTGCACTAATATGTTTAATAATTTTATACTATAAATTTATCTTTGTGTTTATTTTCTTCGAACATATTTCTATAAATGACCTTAGCAGCAAACTACTATTCGTCTCTCTTTCGTTATACCTTGAACACAGTAGCAAATGACCCACTACCCAGGGTGTCTATTTAGGTGTACACACTATCATATCCTCTCATTAAACAAAATTCTTAGAGTGCTTCACACAATTTTAGAGTCTATTCAATTTAATGATCAAAAATGGTTATTCCAATTCCTTCTACTCTTTCTATGTATAAGACTGGCACATTCAATCCTTTCTTAGTTTTTTGATATGAGATTATAACTCTGCTTTACATACTCAATTACAAGTAACCTTTCGGCTCTTTGTCTGACTCCTATTATACATTAATTTAAATGTACTTTTTTAAAATACATGAGCATGCCAGAATAAGTCAGTTTAAAATAATATCCTTTTACGCTTTTTTTCTTTCTCCCAATCCGAAGCATAATACCTTCAAACAAATATCCTTCACTATTCCAATTTCTATGGTGATCCTATTAGGTTCGTCTATTCCAAAATTGCTTTACAGTTTCATCTTTCTTAACTCTAAAAAATGGCCATTTCGCATCTCCAACAAACCTTGAAATTTTCAGGACAGCCTTTTGTGGTTTCTTAATATGTATTGACTATATCATTCCTGTGTCCATTTTCTTTGTTGGTGTCTTTGGCTAATTTTAACTATCTTCTTTTGGTGCTTGTTGAAATGGTTTGGAGAAAGAATGAGTTCTTTAAATGTTTTCAAGAATGTTTGTTGAGAATTCTTAACCCAATCCTTTTATTAAGATAGGTTGATTATTATCGCTATTTCCTTTAAACATTGTCTAGGATAATTTCTCTCTTAAAGGTTCTTCATTTTTTATTGTTTTTTTCATTCAAAGAAATAATTTTTACAAATTAGATTGATTCAAATAATCAACTATATTATTCAAAAATAAATCAAACCATTAAATATATACACTTAAATACATTAATTATATCAATTACTTTAAATTAATATTCCTAACTTATCGCATAGTAATTAACAAAAAGTGATAATCAATTACTCCTTACAAAAAAGTAAATCAGCAACAAATTGATTTTATACACAGATGACCGTCCAAGAACAGATTAATTCTGCTAATATCTAATTTATTATTTGTAAACTTTAAAGGAGGTAGTCAATTTTATAATTAGAATTTTATATTTTTAAGGGCCTTACTTACAATATATTTGCCTCTACTTATAGAATGTAATTTAAAGCAAAAGCATTTTCAATAAATTTGCTCATTATTCACTAACTACTGCATTTTTAATTCTATTAGTGAGAATTTTAAACTGAATTTAATTATTAATAAGAAAATATTACTTAACTGCAATATTTTTTTGGTAGTCAACTCCCTTTTGTTTTTATGTTTAGCTAAGATAGTATTTAATAACTTAAATAAATACTCGAATAGAAATTTTAAATGTAATCCGTAGGATAATTATAATTCAAATATTAAATATTAGAATACAAACTATATATATATTGATTAAAAAAGAAACATTAATCATTAGATAAAAATTAGTTTTAATTTTACAATTTTTAGAATTGGATTGCTTTTAATTTGATTATCCATTTTTTTATAGGTCTTATGCTGCTTTTGATCACGTTTAAAATTATGAACTACTTATTTTATTTCTCTATAATTTCGTAATATAGCAACATCATACCATTCTGATCTTCAATGAATCTACCCTTGTGGTTTCTAAAACTTATGAGTAAACTTAAATTATAGGAAAATCTAATGAATTCCTAAGAATTAAATAATATTAGCAATTATTTAAAATAATGAATTGCATGAGTGATGAATTTCAATAGAAATTTTAGCAATTACTCTAATTAAAGGGTATCTATGCTACTCGGGAGGTTTTGCCATAAAGAGTATAAAGATTAAAGCTCTTTGATATAAATTTCCAATTAAAGCAAATCCGTCATCTATAACAAAAGAGATTAGATCAAATTATCAATGGTTCTATTAAATCCTAATCAACTTAATAGCAACTATCAACAGAATAAACTGTATCAAAGCAGTATAGCAGTTTGATTATTGCAGATCAATAAAATATATGTTTGAGTTGCGATAAATACATATTCGAAAAGAAAGTTGAATTATTTTGTCATAATAAATTCCATCACAGTTTCCATTCAAGTTGCTTGGCAACAATTATGAAACATTAACTACAATAATAATGCATTTAATTTACTTGTTTATGTAAAAGTTAAATTAAACATGGATAAATACTGAAACAAAGAGCACTTGATTTGGAAGTATATATTAACAAATTGATGGATAACTAGCTCTATTATATGAAATTTCATTTACCAAATATCAAACAATGTGCTAATAAAGAATGTGACTTTTTTTGGATTTGCTAGAATCCTGAAAAAAAAAGAAGTCAACCTCATTCTAACTCTCATTCTCCTTTGAAAACATATAGACTCACTTATGTTAACTATTGCCCGAATTGTAGATTTTAATGATAAAAGTAGTAAATACAAAGTGAATAAATAATTTATTTTCATTTCATTTTTAGTAACTTATAATTCTAGTTCCATTATCGATGGTCATTTCTAATGTCTAACTCTTAATTTGCTCCATTTAGTAGTAAGAGGTCAGCAATTTCATAATATCCACACCTAATTGCATAATGAAGTGCCGTGTTCCCCTCTAACTATATTTAAACCAAAAATTTACATCCTTGACATTCAATAAAACATTTTAATTGATCATATACTAAACTAATTCTTTATTTCCTGATTAAGCAGCAACCATAATCAATGGTTTTCCTTAAGCATTCCGAGAATTAAGAGAAAAATTGGGATTTTTTTTGTGATAATCTATTAATTCATCAATGAAATTGTGCTCTATCATCATTTAGACTACGGCAATGCTTGAATTTTCTTGCTTCATCGTATTTTCAAATATTTATAGATTTTACAATTTTAATTATTGTTAATATTTCACTGGCTAAAATTTAAAGTACACATAATACATTTTCTTTATAGTATTTTAATATTGTATCTCCTTTATTAGTCTCATTTGTATGAATAATTTCATTGCTCTGATATATTTCACTTTCTGCAATATTTTGAATAGACTTGGTTTGACTTCTTTTCATATCAATTTTAGATTATTATTAAAGACCAAGTAAATTTTTACCATAACCAGGCGCCATAAATTATTTTTGAATTATTCCATTCTCATTTTGAAAAGTTGATACAGACATTTTTGTTCCTCGTGTTTATCTTCTAAGATTCATCATCAAAGCTTTTTTATCCATATTCAGAGTGACTGATTATTGTTAGTATTCAAGATAGTTATCATGTTCGAGGTCAACAATCTCATTATTATTTTTATAATTTCCTATGATAATATCATAGTATTTTATATATGTAATTTTGGAATTAAACCTTCTAATTTCAACATTATCTAATTAAATGTTTGGAACAAATTAATATTTATTACTTTAATTCATTATTTTATCCATCTAACTATAATCCACAGACAATAATTCATTTTTTGATAAATTATCCAATTTGCTAATTATTGGAGATATCTAATATTATTAATTATTTTATATTATCTCGCAGCAGAAATATTCTAATTTTTTTCCAAAAATTTCCCCCTATGAATTCTCCTAAAAATACTCTGGTTGAAACTCGTCATCTTTTATTTCAATCAAAATATCTATCCTAACCTATATTACTTATTATTATATACATTCCAAATGAAATAATTTCTTTTTTGTATCTGAATTATTGGTCTTCTATTTATGTCTGAGTAATTTTATTATTGTGATTTTTAATATAAAATCTTCTTAATTCCTGAACAGATTTATTTAATTTATGATTTTTTTTTGTTTCAATGAATGCTAAATTTTTATTTAAATATTAATATAATCGAAACTTATTGAGACTCTTTTCAATGAACTAATTAAAGTACCATTTAAATTGCATAGTAGATTACGAATATTTTTATTACTCTTAAAACTATTTAGGTGAGAAATTCTCTTTCCAAATTTTTGAATATTTTCTAACTAATAATTTAGAATCTGATTTCTCACTTTGTGAAACTTTTATATTCTTCAGAACCTTTTGCAAAAATATTTATTGTTTTTATGTTCCTTATTGATTTTGTTGAAACAAATCTTGTGATTTCCTTTAAAAATCCTTATAAGTTACATTGGCGAATATTTATGATTTAGTTTTAGCTCTCGCATTCATAATAAAAGAATTTTGATATATAAAATCATCATGATTTTAATTAATCTTTTAATCTTCTTGATTAAATTTAACATTATTGGCCATGCGATATTGAGAATAAAAATACTGTTTATCCTAATAAACTAGTGGATTACTTTTAGATTCTTATTAAGGTGATATTTAATATAGTGACACAACTCTAGTAGGCTTAGGTTAAGTAGTGATTTTATATTAGGACGATAATACGCTAATTGATTATTGTCTTTCTGAATTGAAGAATTACACTTATTCATCCAAATTTTATGATTGTTACTACCCTTATATATTAGTGGGAGTTGTTGAATAAGATCTATAATGAGATATAGTATAGGCTCTTGAAGAAACGGGATTTGGTTTTTTATCATAATTTACTTAATCTGTTACTTTGGTATTCATAACGTGAATTGCATTATCACTATTCGTTTAAGTTATCCTCCTAGCTATATAGAAAGAGGATTTTGTTTGATTTTTCACTTAAACCACTTCTTATTTTGGAATTTTCAATTTTAAATGATGCTTAATCATATAAATAATTGTAAATAATTAATATATTAAGCAACTCAAAATAGTTCCTAAGTATATTTGAGATATTGTTAAGAAATATATTTCTATTTTTAAGGTACTCTTATCTGATTTAATTATTTTATTTTCAATTATCCACCATTTATATTCAAGGTTGGGGAATTAGTCAAATTATTAACTATCCCTAAAGTCTTCATTTATAAGAAATTTTGGTAAAATTTTATTTCTTCTTTCAAATCTTATGATTCTTCTCCCTTTAATGGTTTCATATATATTTATTTTGTTCTGGCAGTAAATTTAGCAAAGTTTTTCAGTAGTTTTACTGTTTTCCAGTGTCCATACAGTCTAGCAAATCTATTGGAAATCTTAAGCTTTATATAATGTTGATACTTCTTTATATTTTTCAGAATTCTTTTTGTAATGCAAGAATTATTGCCATGACTCAAACAATGCTTAAGCTTTAAAAAATAGAATGCAAACTAAACTAGATTGAGGATTAAAGTTCTAATTATAAGGTATTTATTGTAGTTCCAATATTCTATTGTTAAAAAACATGAATACTTTTCTTCTTCAGTCAATTCTTTCTTTTTGTTATCTTTTTTTTTATCTTGAAAGTAAGCTGGCTTTTATTTATCAAAAAATCTTCTACTGGTAATCTTATTGGAATTACTGTCAATCACATAATTGACTGATTCTTGAAATTGTTTTAATTGTCTTCCAAATTATGTTACTTTCTCTTAACAAATAAACGATGGAGAGATGTCCAACCATACTTATTAAAAATCTTTCATCTATTTATATTGTTTTATCATTACTTTTAAAAAAGATTTTAGAAGATCAGCCAGTAGGGCAGATTAAATTTTTAAAATCATAACCGAGAATGTGAAATCATTAAAGTTTTTTTGATCCTTTCATATAATATATTTTAATACTTTTGTAAGAATGTTTTCTAAGTGTTTATGAAAATCATGCATTTCTGTTTTAGATAAAACTAATTCGGTATTCTCAAACAGCAATCTATCTTCAAGAGGCTATTCTGGTTCAAATAGTTTAGCTGTAAAGATTGGAATTTTATAGGTCTCATCAAAATATTTTATTTCAATATAATTGACCTCGTCTTCCTTATTTTGATGAGTGTTATTTATATCTATATTTAGCATCTCTAATTACCAAAGCTATCAAAAAAATCAGATAGATCATCATCTTCATCAACTGAGTCCTCCTATTATTAATCATCATAAACTGGAAATTGATGATCTCCAGTAGGGGCTAATAACAGTCTTTCCTCAGTTTATTTTTTGATAACTTAATCTGATTCAGCAAAAGTTGAGAATTAAACTGATGGAGTAACATTTCTGAAACTTGGAAATGGTCTGAAATTTGATTCCTCTTCAGAATCTTCATCATCACTAAAACATTCTAAAAAATCTTCAAAATCTTAATCTAATTAAGCTCCATCATCCTATGCCAATCCATTGAAGATATCATCAATGTCATCCAAATTTTTTAATAGGTTTATTTAACTTGAATCTACAGAAATAGGTGGTTGGTTCATTATATTTATTAATTTATAATTATATTGATTATTCAATTATTTTTTCTCCACATTAATATTTCCTTCAATAATGCTTCATTATAGGTAACTCTATATTTGCTGAAAATTTTCTTATATAATTACACTAATATTTACTTAAAGTTCTTCCTTTGGTATTTTTAATTCATTTTCATCTTTTTCTATTTAATTTTCATTGCTCTCCTATATTTTTTTCATCAATTTCGACATTATTTTTTCTAGATCACTTGAAATCAAAAAAGTTACCATCTTCCTTGGTGAAGTACAGCTTCTCATCCCCTTAATCCTTTTGCTTAAGTAAATCAGCAAAATTAAATCTAGGTTAATATTTTACAATTTTTATCAAAGAAATCGAAAAATTCTTCATTATTATTAATATTTTTCAATCAAATAATCAAACATTAATATTAATTAATACATCCATTACTATTAATCTATCATATTAGGCATTTCCATTCTAACTAAATCATTCATCATTCTATATATTGATTAGCAACCCTATAATTTTATTAATTACTTTAATGCATAATTAGTTATTATTCATCATCATATCCTTATATTGAATTGATATCACAATTCTTATATAAAATAGTTTACGATACTAGCAATTTTATATTATATTTCAAATTAAAATTGCTATTATTTATAAATGAATAAATTATATATGAATATTAAATATTATTAGATACAATATTTGAACATTAACAATAACAATAATTTCACTCTATTATATATATTAGCTTTCAAATTCGTACTCCTGACTATGAAATAAGGAATCATGACTTCTTAAAGAATATAACTATAATTTTAGTGATATAATAGAACATTACCAATTAAAAATACAGTTTTCACAAATAATATGGTAGCTTAAAACTAAGCTCATATTTTTGGAATATGTTGGATAAATTATTTATACAGAACTTATATTAAATATACAATCATTTTTCAATTGGAGTTTTGTATTTTTAATTTTATTGCTTTGCCTGATGAATAGCATTTATTTCACTCTATATGGTACTCTTAGATATTACATCATCTTTTATACTACTTAATTTTACAAGGTGTCTAAAATAATAATTGCGTTATTTTACTATTGTTTTTACTGCTAAATTATTTTAATGGTTGCTTTCTGAAGATTTTCAATGAATGATTTTAAAATATGTTTTAGCAATTTTATTGAGGTATTAGTTTGATCATTTTATTAGGAAATTTGATGATTGTGTTCTTCATAAATTTTTACATAATCATCAAACCAAGAATCTTTTTCCTCTTGCTGCTTTATTATATTTAAAATCAAGTATAAGTCAATTAAAAATTTCAAAGTTTTCAGTTGGAGTTGCAAATCGGAATCGCAAAAAAATGATTCTAATTTCATGAATTATAGGAAATCCTAATTCATAAAAGAGATAGCTAACTAAATAAGGTCTTTGACAGGATTTGATTAAGCTTGAATTTTTTGAAAATGACCAATTAATAGTTCAATATAAGATAAATATTCACTTTTTTATATATTCATCTATAAAACTAATTTATTTATCAGAGTATCATAGTTTTATCTAAATAAAATCTTAATATACCTTTTAGTTTAAAGATACTGTATAATTGGATTACTTAGGATGTAACTTAGCTTTTCTATTGGAGTCTATTTATCAGCAGGCAAAGATGGCTCATAGATTAGATTATCTTGGATCTGCTTATTATTATTGTGTTGTTTTCCTCCACAGGCTCCCATTAATAGGAAAGAAAAATAAATTAATATTAGCTTTAAATATCTAAAATCAAATCTTAATGTCTCATTTATCTGAGGATGATGATGAACTACTTTCAGATGAAGAATCTGAATCTGATGATGATGAGGACGAAGAAGAGGATGATGAGTCATTCGATGATTAACTTGACTTGCTTTTTCTCTTTTTCTAAATTTAATATAATTATATAAATACTTAAGTTTGTTTCATAGGTGGTTTGTTTTATTATATTTGATTTTATTTTTCTTAATCTTATTTTAGTTTTTAATTATCTTTTTGATTACCTTCATTATCCTGAATAGTTTCCGATTATTTATTTTTTCCACTATCCTTTGATTATTATCGCTCTTTTAATTTTTATTCTTCTTATTTTCCTTTTTCCTTCTCTTTTTCCTTTTCCTTTTCCTTTTCCTTTTCTTTCTCTTTCTCCTTCTCTTTTTCTCTTTTCCTTTTTCTTTCTTTCTCTCTTTCTCTTTCTCTATCTTTTTCTCTTTACTTTTCTTTTTCCCTAAGTCTTTCTTTTTCTTTTTCTCTTTCTCTGTCTCTTTTTCTTTCTCTTTCCTTCTCTCTTTCTCTTTCTTTCTCTTTCTCTCTTTCTCTTTCTCTTTCCTTCTCTCTTTCTCTTTCTTTCTCTTTTTCTCTCTCTCTTTCTTTTTCTTTTTCTCTTTCTTTTTCCTATTATTTTTCAAGTTCTTTTTATTTTTAAACTTCTTTTTATTTTTCCAAATCCTATTGCTTTTCTAATTCCTTTAGTTTTTCTTTTTCTTTTCTTTTTTGCTAATCTTTTTCTTCTCTATCATATGATTTATGTTTATTTTTATGTTTATCTTTTTATTTCTTATTTTTGATTGATTAGCTATCACTATCACTTTCTCCCTAACTAGAACTTCTATGTCTTTTATTTTTCTTTTCAGCACTCTTTTTTTTATTTTTTTTCTCTTTTTTTTATTTTTCTTACTTTAATAATGATTGTTATTATATTTTTTATTAACTATCTAATTACATCTACAATTATAGCAGTTGTTATTCTTATAACTTTTGTAATTCTTATTAATCAATGACAAAATCATTATTTGCTTTAGTGTGAAAATAATCCTTTTTTAGTTCAAGTGATTCAATAAAACTATGATCTTTGTTTTTGCTTCTTTAGGCTAATTCCCTTTATAAATTCAGCTCTTTCTTTTTTCTTTAAGCTTTTTTTAACAATGACCATTATTAATGAGCACTTTAACAGAAATCAACGTGAATTCTTCTTTCATCAATAATCACATTTTCCATTTTCATGTATGCTTCTTCACAAGCTGCAATAGTTTCAAATTCTATAAAAGCATATTGAAGTGAGGATCCAGTTTTCCAGTCCCTTACGACCTCGCAATTCTTGATAAGTCCAAACTTAGAAAAGATAACCTCTAAATCCTTTTCTTCGGTAATTGGATTTAATTTGCACACATATAATACATTTTCTGGAGGTTTCATATCTGCATCAGGTAAATCTCCTAACATTTCCAAGGTAACAGCTCTTTTCTTAGCTTGATGCTATTTGGTCTTTTATAGTAATTATTCTTCATCCTCTTCAATTAAGACTTTCTCATCATATTCAATTCTTCCTTCAGCCTTATAATTAGGAGATGGAGACCTTGAAGGATAGATCATATTGGGGATATCTTCAAAAGGATCATCAAGGATATAAGTGTGCTTAATTCTGATATTTAAAAGTGGTCTGCCATCATCGTCTATGTGAGTTCTATTTATTTGTTATAGGACTTCAAAGCCTTCCTAAACTTATCCGAATATTGTATGCTTGCCATCCAATTAGGGAGCATTTTGCGTCAATAAAATATAAAAATCCGAATTATTTGCATGTGGTTTGGAATTAGATGTGGCTACAACTCCATATTGGTTATGCTAAAATATACTTATTAGGAGATACCCTTAATAATGGATTGATCTAATCTTCGAAATAGGGTTGGTTGTAAACTGTTGTGGGCGGGTTTACAGATTTTATAGATGCCAAGTAGTCTTTTTAAACATTGTAAATAAGCGCCCCATTATAAAATTTGGATTTGCACAGTTTTATGAAGTTTTTGGCTGCTAAACTTACTTGGGTGTGCAGATCAATAATTATATCTCCCAATGAGGTTTCTAATACAATTGACATAAATAAAAAATTATTAAGCGTCAGATCAATCGAGATGACTAATTAAATAAATAATGAATCAAAATTTGGAAGGATCTTAAACTGAAGTGCTCCAACCCAAAACACATATGTAGATATAGGCTGTATAGCATGAAAAAATTATCTAAGGGTTTGATCACGATCCTGATAAATTTTTGGGAGAATTTCAATTTAATTCACATATGCTTACAAGATAATATCTAGTGGGAGAAGGTACGTATCGGAATCAATTTAATAGGAACACAATTAAGATTATACTTTACAAAAATTACTCCCTAAAAGGTTTAAATCAAAGCGTCCTTAGCGATCATTCATGGATTTGGTGAACATTCAGGGAGATTTCTGCATGTATATTATATCCTTAGGAAAATAGTTAGCTGATTTTTATGCCAAGGCTGGATTTGAAATATACATGATAGATTTAAGAGGATTTGGTTATTCAGGTGGTGCAAGAGGATGTGCAACACAATAATAATTGCTTTAAGATGTCAAGGTTTTAATTCAATAAGTAAATCCCTCCTTACCATTGTTTTTATACGGTCACTCAATGGGAGGATTGGTGGTCTTGGCTTTTACATTGTTGAACCCTGCAATTTAAATTGCTGGTGTTATAGCAACAAGTCCTTTGTTAGGATTTCCGACGGATCGTAAATTGGATTGGTTGAAACTCAACTTTGTTACGACTGCTGGCAAAAAATTAGAAGACATGGTTGTCAATAGTATGGTCAATCCTACTGCTTTAACAAAAAACAATAGTCAATTGAAACATTCATTTGGAGATAGATTAATGATTCCATTTTGTGGTTTAAATATGGCAGCCTCTATATTGTCTTAAGTGAAAATGATGAAGGGTCATTCTCATTTATTTAATAAACCATTATTAATTCTACATGGAAAGTAAGACGCTGTAACCAATTATCATGACTCTGTGCATTTCTTTGAAAATTGTAAAAGTTAAGAAAAAGCCTTAAAATTGTTTGAAAATGGGTATCATGAATTATAGCATGATGAAGAATGCGATGAATTAATGACTATTACTTTAGATTGGTTACAAAGGCGTTTGGATAATGCAAAAATCCTTGGTAATGTTCCCACTGTAATCAATGTGCATCCTTTGAAGAGAAAATCAAATAATAAAGTGAAATGCATTTTGTTAATATTGATCATTGCCTATTTTATCGTTTCCTTAAAGTAAATATTGTAAATGATTTTACTAGATACAAAAATCTGGCTTAAGGTTCAAAACTCAAGAAACTAATCATACCATTGTTATTATTTAAAAAATGAATAAATTAGTTTATTATAATTATCACAAATAGTAGTATGTAATGAATATTTATGAAAAACTAACTAATATTAATATAAAACTCTATACTCTAACTTTAGAAATAAAAAATATCAGTAATAAAGAATGGTTATTTAGATATTGAATATTAATGTATTATTAATTGCCATAAAAAGGATTAAGCATATTTAATCAATCAAAATAATTTGCAGCAGGTTTCTTTTTCCTCCTCAAAACTATGGTTGTATTTTTTCCAATTTTCAACAATATATGTTTATTTTACAGGTTAAGCAAATCGAAGAACCTTTAATTTTTATTAGTTTCCTTTCTTATCTCCTTTAAGGGAACTTTTCAAAGCAAAATTTAGTGGTCTATTCACTATAATAACATTGGCATCTTGTTGATTTGTATCAACCCTTTCATTTGCTTATTCAGACGGAATTATTGATCTAGTCATTAAAGAATTTAATGAATGCACTTTTGAACTCATGACAAGTAATTGTTGGATAAAACTTTGGAGAGTATGTAATTAAAATTATTAATATTGATACAAAGATATGCATTCATTTCAATATATTAAAAATATCAATTGCTGATCAAACCATAATTTATATTCCTGTTAAAATTCAATTGCCTGAGAATGGGCCTTCAAATAAATTTCAATATATGAAAATATCAAACAATTTGTTGAAGATGTTGCTCTTATCCACATTTGCATTCTTTCTCATAGAAGTTTTCAAATGCAGGTAGGCTTATTCGAATGATTTACCAATACATAATATTATTTAAGAAATGTATTTTGTTGTATTAACTATTTTTAGAATTAATTAATATTAATAAATTATTTGTTTATTCACAAAAAGTTTCAACCAGATTCATTCTTCGTTTTTATCTTTGATCTCATTTGTCAGTTTTTGATAAGGTTAAAAATAAAACTCATATTGTTTTTAACAAATGATCTTCTCAAATATTGTGTTGAACAATCTAACCAAAATAACAATAGTAAAAATTATGGATTCATAAATAATTCTTTAAGCAAATAATTCAATTATATTTTAATGATATAAATTTAAAATATTATGAAGAGCAGCAAAAGTTACTTAAGAGAATTGCACGATTATCAAAAAATCGATTATTCTATTATTAAATTATTGTATTGGAAATTTCTATTGCAAACTTTGCTCATCTACTAGAACTTACAAAGTTATATTTTTAATTATGTTTATTGTTGCAAATACACCAAACTAGGATTATTGTATTGATAATTACTATGCTTATTATTAGTAAGGTGGTATTAAATACTACGTTAAAACTTTCTGAACCAATAAGAGCATCTTAAAATTTCACGTTACTAAATGACATCCTATGTCCCAGACAAAACCAACTATAATTCAGCATCAATTATATTGTAGCTCCAGCTATAGGAGGCAACCAGGCTCTATCAATGCACATATAGAACTTCGTCAAATAATGAACCGAGTAAAATAAACAGCAATATATCATCATTCCTTACTTTCCTGAAACTGTCAATATGATTAAGAAAACTATTTTATTTTACATAATTACAGTAACTAAAATCGCGAAAAATGAAAATCATGGCTAAAGAGCATATGTATAATAACATAGGGAGATAGATAGTTATTATTCTTAGGTGACCCTCAAATATTTGATTTAATATGTTATTAAATATTGGGCAATTGTTATAAAAATGAATGAACTAAGCCAAACCCAAGAAGACATAAAAACATATCCTATATAAGTATATATACATAATTTTACTTAAAATTTAATTTGTAAAGTATTTTTTAGATGAAAATAATAGGCAAAACAAATTTAATCCAAAATGATTCAAAAATGAAATTTATAGAAATTAGTGTTAAGGGTGAAAAAGGTTTTTTTGATTCTTAAGGAAGATTATACTATTCAGCCAAAATTAGCAATCCTAAAGCTAATAAAACATATTGAATTTGTTTAATCAATTTAAATTGAGTGATCAAAAGGATTATAAAAATGTTTAATAAAGTACCAAAAATATTTGATGAAGAAACTATTTATCTATTGACTGACAACACTTGTATTCCAATTTGAGTTATTATATTTGCAAATATCAAAAAGTATTATCTATAATGCGGTAGTGGGCTTATGACTTTTGTTAAAATAACTCTTATATTTTACATCTATGTTAATGGTAAAAGTATTTATCTTAATATTACCAATATCAAGTAGATCGAAATAAACTTAACTGAACTAGAATGTGAAAATATGAGATCAATCAATATAGCAGCAGGAATTATCATAACGAAAAATTCTAATCTATAGAAGATATATTGTTGTTAATTTGAGAACTATTTATTAAACAAGTATTCAGATTATTTTAAGATATGAAAAGCGAACAAGATGACCATCATACTCAAACCTAGAAATAATAATGTGTAATCATAAGTTTTGACATTTTCTTTCAGTTCAAACTACAATTCTTGAATTATCTCTTAAATTTATTGGCATTTGAATTATTAACTTTATAAGTTTTATTCATATTATTATAAATTTATGTTTATTGAGCCCTAGACTTTCGTTAATTTACTTAAGTAATTCATAATTTAAATTAAGTTCTCTTTGCAACTGTTTTCTTACTATTCTTTTGTATTGACCATCTCAGTTAAAATTGCTCCCATATTACTAAAAGGGAGAGAGGATCCCATTAGATATGAAATAGTGGGAGCCAAATTAATGCTATATATTTACCTAACGTATAAATTTCGATTTATTAGTTACTAATTGAGATACTGTTGACTATTGATTGCTTAATCGAAAAGATTCTTATTGAACTTGTACTATTTATTAATAGCATAGATAGTAGAGCTGACTTCATAAGGACTATCACCCCCATGATTACCATCTTAGGACATTCCGTGATCACCTACTACAAACAATATTGTTTAATTATCCATTTAATTGTAGATTTTGTATAACAGATCTGAATATTATTGCTGCTTATTCCACAGTGCTTAGTTACTATCATTATAACTATGACCAGAGTGATCAATTCCTAGAAGATGACCAACTATAAAATCATATTTATTCTCTTTGATCAATTCCTCAATATTATTAATGATAATATTATCATCAGAATCTAAATCTCTAACATCAAATGACTCAGAAACAAATTTATAATCAAATGATTTTGGAAACATGTGAAACCAAGTGTCATCTCCTAATAATGCCAATTTTTTGTCATTTCTCTTCATCGAATAGATTACATTATCTTCTTTTAACTCTTATGCAGCCATATTCGAACCGAAATCAATGAATGCTGGAAAATTGCCTGTTGTGATCGATTGCAAATTTAATTAAGTTGCAGTTGGTGTAGATGAGATTCCATAATACAGAATTTAATACTCCTCTTAGTTTTCTTTCATATTCTAATAGAAGGTAAAGTTTTTATTGGCAAACAAATCAATTCTCAATGCATCCACCAAAAGCAGTATTATTTTCATTGGTTTATCATTCGATGATTCTACTTCATTAATTTCTTCAAAAGTTGTCTTGACTTAAAAATAACCCATCAAGAATAAAGATAGAGCAAACAACTCCAAAAGTAGTATTCCGAATTAAGTATTATTCCACATTTTATTAATTAAATTTAAAAAACATAAAATGCTTTCCTAAATTAAGGTCTTGGAATTTGCTGGATTAGCTCCCACTGTATTCATAGGCATGGTGCTAGCCGATTATGGAGCTCAAGTCACCTTGTTATCAAGATTAGATTCTTAACCTTAAAATAGTCCCATGAATAGAGGTAAAAAGAGTATGACATTCGATCTCAAATGCAAATAAGACATTGAAATTGTCAAACACATGATTAAAGATAGCAATGTGCTTATTGATCCTTATCGTCCAGGAGTGTTGGAAAGACTAGGATTGTCTTATTAGGTTTGCTCAAAGATCAATCCTAAATTAATTTATTGCAGAGTTACAGGTTTTGGTCAAAATAGTCCTTTAAAAGAAAAGGCTGGTCATGATATCAATTTTATTTCTTATGGAGGAGTTCTCGGATATTGTTCTAGTACAGGAACTTAAAAAAGACCAGCTATCCCTGGAAATGTTGTAGGAGATTTCGCAGCAGGAGGAATGCTAGGAGTAGCCAGTATTTTAGCAGCTTTAATTAATGTTCAAAAGGGTGGCAATGGGTAATAAATTGATTTGGGTATGGCTTAAGGATCAGCTTATTTAAGTCAATTTATTTTACATTAAAAAAATGAAAAATTATGGTCTAATGGAATTGGAAATAATTTACTTGATGGAGGAACTCATTTTTACAATATTTATTAATGCAAGGATGCGAAATTTATGAGTGTGGGATGTTTGGAAGAAAAGTTTTATTAAGAATTTGTGAGAGGCTTAATTGCAGGTGGTCTCACTCAATAAAGGTACAATTCATAGAATAAATAAGAGGTTAATTTTTATTGGAAAATCAATTGAATTAAACTGAATGGGAGAATTTGAAATCAGAAATATCAACATTATTTGAAAGTAAAACAAGGGATGAGTGGGAGAAAATCTTTGATTAATTTGATGCTTGTGTATCGCCTGTGGTAGAATTGGAGGAATATGAAACTAAAAAGTATTTGGGAGAAAATGTTTTTATTAAAAGGAATGGGAAAATTGAGGTGAATGGATAACCCATATTCTCAGAATATTAATATTAAATTAAAGATATACCAAAGGTTGGCTAGCACAATAATGAAAAACCAAAGTTATGATTTTAATGATCAAATGTATAAATTTAATCATGAATGTCCAATATTAATTTATTTTAATATCCTGATATTAAGAACATCCCCATTTTCTTAATAAGTATTAGCAAATTCAGTAAAATTTTATTAAGATTTTAGACAAACCCTTTTCAACTTGTTATAAACTAACAGGTAAATAGAGTATTTTTGTTTACTTTTAAATACTATGTATCAGATTTTATGGCATTTGAGTTATAAAACGAATTTTCTTAGTAAAAGAAATTATAAATCATATATAGAATAATGAAAACTTTTGAAATCTAGAACTCAAAATTGCAAATCTCTATAAACTATTTAAGTTGAAATAACTGAAAAGTAATGCGCCCATTAAAATTAACTTTTATTAAACTAATAATTCTTAGAAAAAGTATTTAATAATAATTTTATGATTTGTTCTTTCGATTTATGCAATTCATCCATCAGTTTGGATTCTTTAATCAAAGGAGTTACAATATAATGTCTATGGTGTCCGAACGCCTTTTATTGTTGCGAAGATTGCCGATAATCAGATAGGTAATTGAAAGTAATTAAACCTTTAAGCAAGCACCAATCCAAATGTATAGGGATATAACAAACAGTTCTTGTCGACAAACAAAATATTTTCAAAGAAATGCAGTTATTAGAATAAATAGGTTAAGGGAGTTTTGGAACAGTGCATAAAATATTAATATAAGGTCAATTATATGCTCTAAAGAAGATGAATAAACATTAATGTTCAAAGGAAGTTAGAATTCATAAGCATTTAAATCATAGGAACATAATTTAGTTTCATTACTTTATTGAAGATGATGAATACGTCTATATAATTATGGAATATGCATGTAAGGCATTGTTTATTCTTAGCTTAGGGAACATTAACGTAGAATAGGGACAATTGTGACATATAAAACATATTCGTACAATTATGCGAGGCTACTTTGTATCTTCATGAAAAAGGTATAATTCACAGAGATTTAAAACCTGACAATATTGTATTGGACAGTTTTTGGAATCCCAAAATATGTGATTTTGGATTGGCCACATATGAAAGTGTAATAAGTAGTTTTTCTGGAACATTTGAATTCATGGCCCCAGAAGTCATTAAAAATTTACCTTAAACTCAAAAAATTGATGTTTGGTCTTTAGCTGCTATATTATACTGGTTGCTTGAAGGCAAACCATTAGTATAAGGTTTAATAATAAACAAATTTAGGCAATTAGCTTGAGAAGATGCAGCAAATTCTTGATTTTCAGAAACCTTAGTTTACATTAATATCAAATCCATTTATTCAAGACTTATTAAATCAGATGCTAGTTCCAGATCCAGATTAGAGAATCTCGTTGCAAGGAGTACTAAATCATAAATGGACATAAAGCATAAATATGATAGAAAAAGAAATATATGATAGGTCTACTCAGCCAAGTGTTTAAAAATAGCAGCAAATCGAAATCTAATAATAATTGCATAAGAATGATTCGAGTATGCTGTAAAAATTTATATCACTTTTTGGTTGTGGAGGTAGAGAGAAGCAGTTTTGATACTGATTTTTGATTTTAGATTATAGATTATAGAGTTTTTTAGTTTTTCCCACTTAATAAATTAATAAATCTAACTGATATTCATTACATTATTTGAAAAATGAATTCCGAAGTCTAAGACATTATAGATTTATATTTATAGATAGTTTCCAATTTAGATTTGGATCCATAACACGATGTCACGATGTATTTAATAATTTGATCTCTATAATAGAGAATAACTAAAAAATGAAAGAAATTATTGCACTATATTTAGAATCATGTTTCCATTTTTAGAAAAGGAAATTGATAACATACAAAAGGAAAGAAATCCAACAGGCGAAAAATTATAAGGTCTAATTGAATTCTTGGTAAAACATTTAAATATATAAATAGTCTTACCCAGTTTTAACGATGGATTTATCACACATAAGTGGTCATTCTATTGCTTAAGGAGATTTGAGACATCTTTACAACTTTTTATAAATTTTACTTGAATTATCGAAGCTTTATAAAGACTAGGTTATTCCTTCTAATTCTTCAAGCTAATAAAGTTCAACTCCTCCAGAATAGAAATCGGGTAGCGATTATTTTAATGATAATGCTGATTATGATTAATTATCTTAAGATAGTTCAAAAGTAAAAACCAAATAGATACCAAAATACAAATATGGACAGGATCAGAAAATGAATCCCTCTTAAGATAAAAATGCCACTTCTAAAAAGCAGCCTTAAAACAATCAAAAGGAATCTTCAGATAGAAAGCAGGAGGGGAAAAAGGTACTAAATTCAAAGGAAAATCAGTTAATAGCTATCAGCAATAATTTATTACCTGTAACCTAACAACAATAACGAATTATAACTCAAGATCCAAATATAGCTACAAAATAAAAAAATAAATAAAAAAAAAAGAACTAACCTAAAGATTAAGAAAAATAAGAAGATTAAATAGATATGGATTTCTCAGGTATTAGTGAAATAGATTATGATTTTTTGGAGTAATATGATGAAGAAGAAATTAATTAATTAGAAGACAATGATCCAACAAAAGTTAAATACATTAGAGAACTCTAAAAGGATAACATTAGAAAATTACTATAAGAAAAGATGAAGGAAGGTGAGGACCTCGTGGATAAATCAGAGATTGACGATTTTATAGATGAACAAATTAAAGTCATTAAATTATCTTTAGGTAAATTGAAAATTTAACCTCCAAGTGATGAAAAAGAGACAATGGAATAAATCATCAAAAAGAGAAATTAGTATAAAGAATTTCTAAAGGACTATCTTAAGACCTATCAATAAAAATAAAAGAAGCAAGAATCCTAATAAAATAAATAAATACATACTTAAAAGTAATAAAGTAAAATGAATCAAAAGAAGAAGGATGATTTAAAAAAAGAATTTGAAAACGAGCATTTGTCAATGTACTATAAATTGAGAGATGAAAAACTAAATTATTTAAGAAAAATGTAAATATTTAATTAAATTCTCATAGACATCGAATAATCTTTGAATTAGAAAAAAGGAAGATTATTGACGAGAAAAAGGATCATCTCTAAATGAGAAGATAATAAAACATAATTACTAGGAATGCACTTGCATCCGTCGAAAATGCATATAATGATAAGATTTCCATGTTAAAAGACAAATTGTAAAATGAACGAAAGGAAAGACATGTCGCAGGAGTTGCATAAAAATCAGTAAATTAATTTATGATTTTAAGATCCTATCAAAATTGGAAAAGGAATTGAAGGATGAAAAAATTAAGTAAATTCAAGAACTCAAAGATATTTGGAGATAAGAGAAAGAAAGGTTCGATTATTTAATGAAAGATGATGGAGAACTAGAAAAAAGAATTCTATAAATTTACAAAAAGTATTGAGAAATTATATACAATTATTAATTATATAATTATGCTTATTAAAATTAAATTTTATTTTTAAAATGATTTTTGATATAACAGGGCTAGATATTGCTATTGGATAAATATCCTTAAACATATTGGTTTCTCTATCATATTTAATCAGATCAAAATAAAATTAGAAGAATTTACAAACCTCCAAAAAAATTATTTTAAAAGTATACACTTATTCTATTTAAGAAAAATACGAAAAAACAAACTGAGGAAGTATTTTAATCAAAGTTGACTATCTAAAACTAAACATCCTCAAGTAAGTCTACACCCTATAATAGTAAAAAAAAATGTTAGTGCTTTAAGGTCTTAAAAACCTAATGAATTAGATTAAAATAATTCCAAAAAAAATTAAGCCGATAATTATCCTTAATCATCAGGGCTACTGCTCTCTCCTAGCAACAAAATCTTGGGTATTGATAATAGTAATCACTAGAAAACGACAAACTTATGTCAGATACAAATCGATAGACTCATAGATCGAGTTTAGTGCCCATCCTTTAAACTTAAAAATAGTAAACCTCTAGCAAGTCTAGTAGTTGCACCCAAAATCTTACACCAAATGTAAAACCATCACCCGATTAAAATAAATCAATCATAAATTAGCTAAAAGAGAACCCTAGTTTTGCAGGATCAAAATTAGTTTAATGTTAAGTATTAACAATAGCAAAATTGTTTTTAGTAATGTAAAGCTGACAATTCTGTCGAATAATCTGATGATATTATTACTATTGAAAGAAAAAGGAACATGAGCATACCTTCAGAACTAAAGGAAGATGAGAACTAAGAAAAGATAATGGAAAAAAAGCAATAAGAGGAATAAAGATTAAAAATTTAATAATACAAAGAAACAGAATACACATAATATATTCAACTATAAAATCACTTCCTTTTATTTTCGTGCATGTTTTTTGTGCAATCAATCATACACAAAATCAACTCCAACTTATCATTATATGAAGAAATAAATTTAAACAATGCTTTGGAGATATATTTATTGTAGGCTTGTATTGGAGGATTTTATTATAATGTGTTTTAAGCACTGATAATCATTTTTTTGGAAAAAGTCTTAAAATGCCATTCACTAATAACTAGATTATTATTCTCTGCATATAATATCTCTGCTCCTTTTTACCTATATTCAACAATGTAAGAATAGAATAAACTGATAAATTTAGAATTTATGCTAATGATTGGATGCATCTATTTTATATAGTTCTTCTTTTTTATTTTTTGTAGAATACTGAATTGGAAAAATTACCCTCTGACTTTATTTTTGACAATTTGATATTTTATTAACATATAAATTATATAAAATTACAAATATATAATTGTCTTATCAGACCTTAAAGTAGCTGACATATGTTCTTATATATATTTGGTAAAAATATACTATTATTTCATCAATTTGAAAGTTGACAATACCATAAACAATTTGAAATTTAAGAATAAGAATAAAAGAATTATCCAAGCAGAACTCTCAATTGCAATCCTTTATAGAAATTTAACTAAATGATTTATATTATTGAAAAGAACTAATGATTAAATCAAAATAAAAAGGAATATAATAACACAATTTATATTTTTTCATTTTTAAAGTTTAGAGAAGGGTATAAAAATATATATATAGACATCTTGCAAGATCTCATATTCATAAATTATTGTTTAGTGAAAATTATGATTTTATAATCAACTTAGACTTTTGTAATATGCAATACACTCCTTCCATGAATCTCTAAAAGTTTGGCATTTATCTTCTCCATTATTTTAAATGCATTAATTCATGATTCTTCTTACTGGGGCACATTTGCAACAGGCACCATTTTTGCACTTACACCCTTTTTTTGGTACTTCTGAGTCCATAATTAATTATTAAATTAATAAGGAATATCTTATATATTAATATTAACAAAAAGAAATATCATTTGTTTTATTACTAGTATTCTTTTGACAGTCTTTCATAATATGCCTCTACAATCCAAGGTTGATCATCCTTACCATATTTTAATGGAGGAAATTTGAATGAAAGTTATTCTATTATTTATTATTTCATTTGAGCTGAATTTTTTTTAGGAGGATATAAAACACCTAATTCTGTATTAGATATGAACAATTGGGTTGCATTTTTTTCCATTTTTCCCCAAGCACCTTAACTAAAATTATGACTTCCTATATATATGGATGTCTAATCATTTATATCTTCGTCTAATCCTGTAATAATCATAACCTTTAAATGGGGAATGTTACCAGTATGCCAATAGTAGTGATCTGATCCTTAGTATTTATAAAATAGATGCTTAGGAAATTTAGGACTTTCATATGATTACTATTTTAAGTGCAATGGATTGGCAAAGTCAACTCCTCCATGAGTCTAATTTTCAATATAATCTGCAGTTGGGTATATTAATTTCAATTTTGATTATTCTTCCTCTTATTGATTTAGAATCATCTAGTTTATTTTTTTGTTATTCTACTCATTCGGCAATGGTTATTTATAAACCCTTCCTGTGCAACACTGCAATGCAAAATCAACGTAATTATTATCCATCTATCCTATGCTAGTGGTTTAATATGTGACACAAACTTATTTAGGGATTTCCATTTTGTTGTTACAAAGTTCTTAATAGATGACTGACTGCAGTCTCATCATACCGTATTTAAATAATTAATTGCCTACGAATCTTCCTGGGATGGATGTGATGAGTCTGACATTAACATCTTTGAAATCATAATCATCATATTTGATTTTGAGGAGATCTTCGAATTTATGAGAGGTAGGCAATATTTCATATAAGAATTCTCTGAGCATGCTTTTAAACTCTTAAGAGGTTTGGTCTAACTCACTTTTCCCTATTTTGAAGTCTTAAATCCACATTCCTTAAGACCATATTGTCCAATCTCCAACATGTAAATTTTAACTTCCGATGACAATCCGAATAAATTTAGGAAATTTTAGAATCCATATTTTAGGGTGGAATGCGCCTCCAAACATATTCGAACTTAATTTTGATGGCTTAATTACCATCCAATTTGGATAATTGTTATATCTTTCAATAATTTCAAGCTTCTTGTTTAAATTGTCATTGTCATTCACAATGTAGAGTTGAACCCCTGATTTTACTAGAGGTTCTAATAATTCATCTTCAAATTTAAAGCAAGTCATCAGAGCACTTTCCAATGTCTTTTTTGGCTTTTAAGTTTTGACATCTATGTGTGCATTTTCGTAAAGGATGTTAATAAATGGTAAGTGATGTGGCTGTCTATCATCTGTAGGATATTGTGTTAGACAATTCAAACAAAATGTTCCAATAGGAAAAGATAATTAAACTTCGGTTTCTTCAATTTGCTATTTGATTTCATCATCTTCAATGACTACTATGGGGTTGTTCTCTTTTTGCTTTTCTTTCAGCCTTTTTTGGTTTTCTAAATAGAGTTCCTTCTAAACCTGGTTGATTTCAATGTAAGATTAATTAAGCTGGTCTTGTTCTTCAGACAGATCCTGAAGTGTTCTTTTTTTCATAATGATAATGTTATGAGAAGAATTGAATAAATTATATTCAATTAATTGTTTATATTTCTTTTGTAATAAAATGAGTTTTTTTTTCCCATTCTTTATCAAGATTTTGAGTTTGAATTCGGTCTTTTGGATGAGGCTGAATCAGAAGGTGATCGCTTTGGACTAGCACTTCTTTTTCTGATCCTTTGATCTCTTCTAGGGCTTCTGCTGTGTCTCTTTCTTTTGTTTTGATATCTTCTTCTTCTAGATCTGGATGATGAATAAGAAGAATATGATCTTGATTCAGATCTTCTGTGACGGCGCCTAAATTTAAATATCTTTATACTTAGATCTCGAATCGGATCTTCTTCTACTACGTCTAGGTGATTTGATATTGGGACAATTACGAGCCCTAGAAATTTAATTAAACATTTACCAATGACCACCTTTATTGCATTTGAAACATTTATCTTCTTCATTTGGACCTGTCTTTCTTCCTTTGCGATTGTCAACTACATCCACTTTCAATTTTTAGCCATTGTAAGTTTGTCCGTTGGTACTCTTCAAAGCCTCTTGTGCTTCCTACTCATTACTGAAGGTCTTAATTTCGAAATGAGTTCATACAACAAATGAATAAGATCCCTTGTACGCAACTTCTTTGATCGCTCCGTACTTTTTGAAGATATCTCTCACGTCCTTCTCATCCTATACTTTGCTACGGCTGTACCCAGCAACAAATAGTTAATTAGGGATAATATCACCCATTATTTTTAATTAATAAAATTAAATCCTAATAAAAAATTATATTAGATATATTTTATTCCCTTTTTAATTAAACACAAATTAAGTATCTCTTTAATACCCACTCCTTCCAATCAAATTGTAGATTTGCGATTTCCTCGTACTGGACTTAAAATTGTCAATCAACTTTATCCCACAATTGAGTCACTCATTTCAATATTATTTCAGTCTTTTAATTTGTAATTCAATATTAACTAATAATTTAATAAGTAATATAAAATATAATATAAATTAATTTATTGTTAGATAAAATTAAGTTCAATCACTTTTATATTTCCATATTTAAATCAATTTGGAATAATCCCACGTTATTAAATACTACCCATTCTTTGAAAACTAATAGAAGAAGTTTTATTCAAATTGGATGGTCTAGATTTATTAATACAAATTTTTTGTATCCTTTTTTAATATCTATAGAAGTTTGTTTTTTTTCAATGCACATATTTCCTGACTTTATGAGATTTAAGAATTCATATCAAAAAGCTAATTAAGAGTTTAGGATACTCCCCTCTAATTTTCTTCATACAATTCATTTTCTCTATTAAAATTAAATAATAATTATTCTCCTTTCAATCCCTAGATGACCAATGAATCATTGTCAATATTGTATTATTTCTTGCCTTTTATGGCTTTAAGATTGATCGACTGTCTCTTCTTCCACAAATCCTATTAATTCTTTGCGAGAATTTAAACCTAACTGTTTTATGTGATGATGATTATTTTATAAAACTGCATATCATAACTCACCTAATGAATTTGAGCAAGCTCATTTTGACTAATGGGAATAATCTAGCTATTAACCCATTAGTTTTAAGGTGTTTTCCTCCATATAATTATAAAATTGTAATCCATGACCCCAATTAGTTCATCCTCATTTTCGTTGAGTATCAACTAAACGACTTCAAATTCTCTAGTCTGCCCTTCCTTGTAGATGAGGTATTGTTTATTCCACCTTTCATCCAAGTCTCTGGTCCAAACTATGACATTATCATTCCAACTTCCAGTCGAAACAAACATATCTTCTTTGTTACTATAAAGAATATTAGTAACACAAGATGTGTGTCCTTATAGAATCTAATCGACTCGCAGGGTCTCATTCTCTTTTTAGCAAACCAAAATTTCAAATCCATAACCCAACACCCAAATAGTATTGGATGCATTGAAACCAAAAGCTCTACACTATTATGAGTGTTCAAAACTAGTGATTAAGTTATACATGTTTGAACATTCTCTAAGGGTGGGTTCTGATTTTATTGGAGAAGATTCTGGGTGTTTCTTTATGCCCAAAGACATTTATAAACTGAAATAAGATTATGATATATTAATAATTAATTACGAGATGAATTAATTTAAAATTAAAAAAGGATACTTCCCATTTCACTAAAATAATAACTTGCACTTAATCTCACAATATTGATATTATTTTCAAGTTTAAATTTTATTTTCAATTATAACCTATTACCATAAGATCATAATTTACAATGGAATTCTTAATCTTTAATCTCAATCGTAAATTATTCATCTATAAAATTAACCAAAATAAAACTAAATCCTCAAATCTGTAATTGTTATTTTTAAAAAAATTAAATAATGCTTATTAATTTTGATGGAGAGAAGTCTAATATTGATAATGAAAAAAACAGTCTATTTACATGAATTATAAACTGAAATTTAAAAATAATGAAATACGTAACATATTTTCTTTGAAATGACAATCAAATAAGCCTTTCACTAACTCCCAAGAATTTAAATGATACTAACATTCGCAAAAAATCTAAAAATTATATATATAGATAATAATATAGAGTAATTATTAAGTGATTTCCACTTAAAAAATTTCATGCTTAATATACGTGTAGATATGAACTGAATTAAATATAAGTTAATTTAATTTATTAAAACAATAAAATAAATCAATTAAAATTTTTGGAGCAATTTATTTTACGCTTCCTTGAATATTTCACTCATTTTTCTTAAAATACTGTATTTTGGTCAATATAGAAAATGTAATACACTAATTAATATAATAATAACATATCATATCACAATAATCATCAAAGTGCTTATGAAAGCGAATATTCCTAAAAATGTCCAACCAAATATTTTTGCTTTGTCCTCATAACCATCCTAATTCATTGGTGGAACAATTGCTAATGAAAGGAAAAACCCTGTAATTAAACCTCCAATCTAACCATATTTATCATTGTGATTTGTGTTAATAGCTGATAACGTGATGACTAAGACGAATGTCAATAGAATCCACATAAAACAACATAGAAATGCTCTCATTTCATTCAAGATCTCAAGCGTGCACCAGTTTAAAATTATACACTAATTTAAATAGAATAATACTCCAAAGAATGCCCCTATCAATCCGTAAATAGCAGTATTTGCATGTAAATAAATCAGATCTGTACAACAATTAATGGAACTTCCAAATAATGCTCCCAAAGCCCCACTAAAAATATATAAAGAAATGGCTATAAGAGGACCTGATGCGTATTCAAAACTGGATAATAATAGTAGTAACAAGAAAACAATACAAAAATAGTGATAAAAATCTCTACTCAAAAAGATGCTTGTAAATATTTATTAGAACATGAACTCATTCTTGATTTGATTCGTAACTAAACCCCCATGACTTTAAAGAGTTGCATCGCTGATTTCTAAAAATTATCCTTATTTTTCTATTCCTCCAAAGATACATAGAGTAAATATTAAAGTATAAACAAAAATTGTTAATGTTGTGACAGATTGTATTTTGTATCCCGGAAAATAGTTATTCTATAGCATTTCAAAGTAATGCATTTATCTGGGATTCGTTTTAAGAACTTAAGCTCCTAATTTATTGAATATTGAAATAACCTATAAATGGGAATCGTTTTATACTGTCTCCAAAATAATCGCGTAGTGTTCTTGGCTGCCTTCTCTACTAATAATCAGGTGGATATTCTCCATAGCCATGCAAATTTGCCATTTTAATTATTAATTTTAATTTAATGTCAGAAGTAGAAGAAATTAATTTGGAATCAAATATCAAAAAACCCAGACATTAAAGACAGCCAAATTAATCGAGACGCATTAGAAAGACAAAGAATAACTTTAATAGGCCAAGGGACAATTCGTAGAATAGAAATAGAGACAGATAAAGAAGGAATGATTGGAGATAATAAAATGGAGCCAATTCAAGGGATTTATATGAAATTGATATTTACAATTTTCTAGCCAAGAATTAAATATCTGACCTCATGGTATTTAGATTGCATAAAGTTAGAGTGATATAAGATCTAGATGCGGGAACTTGGTTAAACTTCATATTATTGCGAATAACATACAAGAAAACGAGGCAGAAACAAAAGTAAATATTTACTACATTAAAGGTAGTTTTGAAAGCCTTTTTCAAAGATTAAAAGTCAGCAGAGGAATGTGAATTTCAATACAACGATGCCAAACTCGACGATTTAGCATTAAGAACAGAACGAAAATATTGATATAAAAATTATATATTAAATGAGATAAATATATGAATTTATAGTGATTCATATTGTTTTCTATGTTGTCTCCGTGCATATTGACTTAAAATAATAAGAATTCGTAAATGAAAATCTATATTTTAGAATCCCAAAGACATTTATTAGATGTGGATGCTATTTAACATATTCTTTGCTTCCATCTATATTATAACTAAAAAACTTACTTTGATTCTAGTCTTTTTACTTCAAAGTTACATGTACTTTTACTTAAGCAAATACAATCCTTATTATGTATAAGTAGCAACTGTCTTGATTCCCATAGCCTTAATTGAGAAATCTAACCTTTTTATAATATTGAATTAAATCGGAGCCTTCCTGATATCTGGGCCTTACAATCACAATTAACAAATACTATTCGTTGTTTTAATAATTGCTTTGGCAATATACATTTATGCCAAATAACATGTTGAAGAAATATTAACAAAAGTAATTATTTTAAAGATAAGTAGAAAAAACAAAAAGTTGATTAGGATGAGAAATTCTTATAGGAATTACCATTTCCATTGTTTATAGTAAACATCAAATCTCAAATACACTGGTCAAATAAAATGGCTCGAGAACTGACTGCAAATTGCGGAGTTAAATTGGGAGGATCATTGAAAGAGATATTTTAGGATTAAGACCTATTTTTGCAATACCTAAATTAGGATTCCAAATAATTGATTGTTCAAATGAATACTGTGTTAATATAGTAATCTCTTGAATAGAGCTTAATCATGCAATAAAACAAAAATTAACCGTAATAATAATAGCAATAACAAACGGCTCAAATTATCACTGAAAATAAATTGGCTAAGTTCCAGAGCCAGAAAGAAGACAATCTATAAAAGTCAATTCATAAATATCTAAATGTAGCATGTTTAACATTGAATTCTCTCAAAATAACTGAATAAATTTAAAAAGAAGTAATAATACTTTAATTTACTCTTAGATTTTGACAGTCTTAATTAAACCATTTAAAATCAATTAAATGAGGTTGTTTATGATATGTATAAATGCAAACAAAACATTCTAATAAAATAAAGTCCTTTAAAATCACTTAATCCAACAAATAAAATAGAAGTAAATCATTTTAATTTAACATTTTAGCGGTCAATAGATGCTCGTAAGTTTATAGCAAGACTTTTAGAAATGGGATAACATGAGAAGTTTAGAAATCATAAGAGAATCAGATTTGAAAGTGATTTCCTAGTCAATAGTAGACTTATATAAGATAATTTTTGAATTTGAAACTTACGAGGTATCAACAAGCTTCTTTCCTTAATCAAATCTAATAAATTTTTAATGTAGACTTCATTATTTATTGTAGTTAAAGGATTGGTAACTTATTTAATTGAAGTATTTGCTGGCAGATACCTATAAAAATTTACTAGCATTAATCTATACTTTGACAATAGTATTTAAGATAAAATGAAGGGGAATTCTACTAATTTCTCTTTGATATTTATGAGCATTTTGGAATTAATAGCAAAGTATTCAGGAGATAAAAAACCGTCCTTGAAAATTAATTGTAACTTAGATTAAGTAACTGATTAAAATAAAGCATATCAAATTTAACTGCAATTTTTGTGGAGATAAGATGATGAATTAGACCAAATCTTTAAGGAATTCTTCCATCAGCAAGTCATGCCTATGAATGTCGATCCATAGGTTCAACGTTACTTGATGACAATTAAAAAATTATAGAGTTATTCTGCTATGAAAATATTTTACATAGAATAGTCTGTTGAATCTATTGAGTTATTGAGTGAACTACACATTTTTGTAGATTTTTATATTAGTGATTCTGAAGAATCAAATTAACAAGTATACTAGCCACCTCAATTACAAATTACTTTTAGTAGGGAATTTGTTGGGTAGAACCCAAATGAAATAATGTGGCAGCCTAAGAAATAACCTTAAGTGATTGTCGATAAGAACCATTAAGCCATAATAAGGCCTATTAAACCTATGCCTCCAACTTTCTTTAATAAATAAAATTTACCCATCAATGTTGATGCAAAATAACCTAAAAAACAAGATGAAACTGTCGAAGATGAGGTAGCCATTCAAAAGAAATAAAAAGTTATAAGAGAATTGATTTAAGCCTAATTCACTAAAGTTGCACCACGTCTATCTGAAAAAATTGCTTATTTGATCAAAAAGAAATTAGAAAGCCAAGCAAACAAATTCCAAGATATTCAATTCGTTGGAGATCATGAGGATAAACTTGATAGAGAAGACTATTATTAAGGAAATGAAGAGTAGTCTGATTGTGGAACTAGTGAAGGAAAGGGAAATAGCTATGATGATGAAGGGTAATCACAAACTACTCCTAATCTTGATTCTGTTCCTACAAACAGAAGATTTATGAATGTTCCCTTTTAAAATGAATTTTCTAATATTGATTCTCGAGCTACAAATTAAATGCTTCAAGGTTCTGATTTATCAATAATTACATACAAAAGACTTAAGATTGATTAAATTATTGAAGAAATTAAGTCTAATCAAATTGACACTGCCGATTTCAGTTAAATTACAATGAATGAACACTTTATTCAAAAAATTGCAGATGCCTTAGAAAAGAACAATTCGCTCAAGACTTTGAAATTTGTTAAATGTGATCTTAGTGATTAAATACTCATTAAAATCTTAGATTCCATTACAAAAACTTAGTAAATATTTGTTCTAAATTAGAATCGAAAGCTTGCATTTATAATACAATTTATTATAAGAAAAGGGCTTGAATCATCTAATTAGTTTGAAGTAGAGTTTAAAAGAATATCCTGTGAAAGAATTGCATTTTCACAGTAATCTAGTCAAAGAAATATAAATAAGCAAGGAGAAAGCACAATTATCAAATCTAGGAATAAAAGTATTAATTGGTTGAGTTAATTATATTATATTAATATAATTAATTATATAAAACTGATGGATTCAGATGAAGAAAAGCAGGTTGATCTTCCACCTATTCGAGTTAGAAGTTCAGAATTGAATCAAAAGTTTATGAAAGACATTTTATTAAGTAAGACAACCATTTACCATATCCTTTAGAATTAGATGAGTTATTCAAAAAATATACTTTAGACAAAGATGTGTGTGTGGAATTGATAAAACATGTGAAAACTAATCAAGAATACAAGAAAAGTATAAGCTGTAGGTTATTTAATAGAGGGCGAAGGTGAATGGCAATGCATTATTGGATCTAACTTTGGATGTTCCTTAAGTTATGATTTAGAACTTTTAACATTTTTTGATTTTTTATCAAATGGAAAATCAATACTCCTTTTCAAATCAGGATGAAAAAAAATAGAGTTTAAAAGTTACATATATATATTATTTTATATGTATTTGAATTTAAATTATAGAAGAATAATAAACTCTGTTAATATATTTAATAGTCATTTAATCTAAAACAGTTTTAAGTAATTTATTGAATAAAATTCATTTTATCAAAAGATTGAGGTAACTTATGAACATTCTGTATTAATCAATTGTCAAGTATTATGGAATTCTCTCATAGATACCATTACTCAAATAGTTGATATTTAATGTCTTTTATTTATAATGAGGTCCTCTAAAAACTATTTATTGAAATTTAAAAAGCACTAATATTTTGTGAAATAAATCAGAAAGTTGGCCTGAATGCAGAAATTGTTCTAGAGATAAATTCAAGAGTTTGTCTTTAGGTTGCAAAGGGCAGGTTGAAACAAAATTAATTATATTGACAGAATAAATTTTATTTATCTTAGAAATTGCTATAATATTAGCAAATATTAGAAAATCAACATGAACCTCTAATTTTTGACTATATAAATTTCTTCCGTCTTATGTTTCTCAATGTACCAGAACAAGGAGATATATCAAATATCAAAAACAATTAGTTATAGAACAATTATCATATTATTTTTCAGGAAACAGGTTCTATAAGGCGAGCAGATAAGAAAAGTAGCTTTAGTTTATTATTGACTTTAAATCTATTTTGATTATTTCTTATTATGATTAATGGAGTTGAGAGCCAAAAGCCGTAAAATTACTACCTTTACGTTGGATAGATAAGAGAGTGAGGAGGAGTGGCTTTCTATAAATAAATCAGCAATAAATTAATTTAGTAGTTGTATAAAGGTTCCAAGTAAAATTTATGTCAAACATAAATTTTATTTTTGTTTGTAAATGTCATAGCTAAAACTTCAAGTAATAGGGATATCATATTTTAGCATTGTTCTAGTTCATGCGCTCAGACTTCATAGTCCAAGATTCAGCCTATGATTCATGGGAGGCAACCAGATCCTATTAGTGCTTAGCAATAGGAAAATTTAATCAATTTAGGAAACGCAGATTAGAAGAGAAGAAACAGTTGTGCTGGAGATCGTTTCATCCCTATGATAAAGAAGAAATTCAATATACTATCTGAAACTAAGGCTCCAGCCCAAGACATAGCATCATCCTAGGCTGCCTTGGAAATGCTATATAAACAATAAATTCTTGATTAGGAGCCTGTAATGGAGCCAGAAAATGGTTCATTGAAATTTGTGAACCAAAATAATTTCTAATACAAGAATGAACATCTCCATTATATAGATTCTATAGATCCAAAAAATTACAATAGGTAAACAATATCAAAATAATAAAAGTCCTTTGGTGGATCATAAATACTTTGCTTTGCCAGAAACAATGTCTAGCTATTATGGGAAGTACATAAGAAAAATTCCAAAAGTGCCTTTTAAAGTATTGGATGCCCCATAATTATAAGATGATTTCTATCTAAATTTAATAGATTGGAGTAATCAAAATACCCTTTCTGTAGCACTAAGTAACTGTGTGTATTTGTGGTACAATTCTAATTTAAAAGTAGGAATGCCTAATCATCAAAAGTAACAAAGTTGCTTGATTTGAGTAATGATATAGTCACTAGTGTGGGATGGTCTTTGAGAGGACCATTCTTGGGAGTGGGAACAAACAATGGCGAAGTTTAAATATGGGATGCTTGTAAATTACAAAAAGTAAGAACTTATAAAGGTCATGTTGCCAGAGTAGGAACCCTATGTTTTGCTGAGAGTATGTTAAGTAGTGGTTCAAGAGATAAATCAATACTTTAAAGAGACTTGAGACAAAAGGAGGACTATTTCTTTAAATAGACTGCTCATAAGTAGGAAGTATGTGGATTGAAATGGTCACCAGACAGTCAATTATTAGCATCAGGAGGAAATGATAATAAATTATACATTTGGAGTGCATCATAACATGATAAGCCTATATTCAAATTCACAGAACATTAAGCAGCCGTCAAAGCAATTGCTTGGAGTCCTCATTAACATGGCTTATTAGCAAGTGGTGGAGGAACTGCAGATAAAACTATAAGATTTTGGAATGCTCTAGAAGGAAAACTATTATCAAAAGAAGATACTGGAAGTTAAGTTTGCAATTTAATGTTCAGTAAGATGGAAAATGAACTCATATCTACTCATGGTTACAGTCAGCATTAGATAATTCTGTGGAAATGTAATGGAATGAAAAGAATAGCAACTTTGGTTGGTCACACTAGTCGGTAAGATATCATTTATTAATTTTAAGTGTTCTCTATTTAGCTATGTCTCCTGATGGCTATACCATTGTAACTGGAGCAGGGGATGAGACATTGAGATTTTGGAATATATATCCTTAAAGTCTTGGTGAATCTTAAAACAATAAATGCCAATTGGTTCCACAGAATATCAGTATACGTTGATGTGATTAACTTTATATACTCATTTTTTATTGATTATTGTAATTTTAATTCTATTGCTTTAGAAATCATTATTTTGATCTCTATTATTATTAATTTAAAATAGCTTAATAAATCCAAATAATTGTTGGAAATATTAAAACAATTTTAAAGATAATGAGCATTAGTTCTAAAAAAAATATAATTGATTTTCTTTAATCTTTTCGTAATTGCCTAATCTGATAAAAACGGTCTACTTAATTAAATTAGCATTAGTTATTTTCTAGCAAAGAGTTTATTTTACGTTTATATTAGAATCCAAATTTATATAATAAATGGAATTTAAAAAAATTAGATTAACAATAAAATGCTCTTAAAGAATGTTCAAAGTAAGTTCTTTTTCTTTTGGGTGTAATCAAGTAGAATAATATTTGTTTTGAATCAAAGTTGATAATAACTTCTTATAGATAAATTTTTAATAGTTAATTTAATATATTTACTATAAATTATTAATGGAAAATCGGCCAAAAGAAATAGTAAATTCTATACTCTCGAAATCTCCTCTGACAATTTCAAAACAAGAATTTCAAGAAGCTAGTGATTTGATTTTGGAATATAAGTTAAATGGATATGTTATGGCTCTATTGAGAATGCAAGAATTTTATTTATATTTCGATATACCATTGTCAATCAAACACAATATAGATTTAATTTCATATATGGATGAAGAAAGAATCAATTTTTTTGAACTGATTGGATATATGTATTTCAACAAAGGATCCTACATTAATTTTTATTAAAATCTTGTTTTATTTAAGTATAAATAAATTACTAGATTAAATAAATAAAATTTGTATATTTTGCATTAAGTGATCGGGGATATAATCGCATCTATTTGGTGGCATTATGAATTTTTGAAATAATTAGTTTAGCGATTGTACAGCAATCAATACTCGTAGTTAGTAAAAATGATTTAAAACTAATAAAAAGGAATAGATGAATAAATCCATTTATTAGAATTTTCAAAATATTCAAAATACTTTAAACTTATTATCAATAATTCATTATCTTATAATTTGAGTGGGGATCAACTATCGTCGAACGCCGATGAGTTTATTTAGACCTTATTAAAGAAAGATGAATTAATTTATGAAGATATCCTAAATTATATGAAATAAGCTCCAGCAATTTCAGTAAAGAAAAGAATAATCTACCATAAACTATTGTTTTACTATTGGCTAATCAGTAAATAAAATTAATTGTAGAAGGAACCTCAAAACCAAAAATAATCAGCCCTGTCTTAATCTGTCATTTAATTTAGGCCTACTTAATCTCAATATGCATCATCGAGAATATCTATAATTTAATTTTAATCTGGCATATTTTAATCTAGTATAAATGGTTCTAAATTCTAATCTAAATTATCTAATAGTTCAATACGCTACAGAAAAGCTTCCAATTCCATTGTTTTGTATTTATAGGAAAATGTTATAAACTTAGAAGAATCACTTCAAGATTCTGATTTACTCATGTAATTTGATGCATATAATGAACATTATTAAGGTCTTGCAGAAAGCTTATCTATATATGAAATAAGAGACTGGAATGATTTAAAAGAGTTGTCATAATAAAGCACTTAAATTCTGAAATCAGCATTAGAAAATATTAACATCGAAAAACTCATTGAAACCCATTTAAATAAATATTTTAGCCTGAGATCATATAGTTTAGCAATTGACAGCACTCAAAATTTCAAATACCACATATAATATATAGATGAGTAAGTACAAATACTTTAGTATTATCAATTCCCAAGTGTAACAAGTCAATTTTATAAGTTTTATGATTTTATTAGACCTAAAAGTTAAATCGAATAGATCGAAATAATAAGATTGCTAAGTCTTAGATTATCATTTTCTAAATAATAAGTAAATACTATTTACAGGTGTTTACAATTGGAATTGCCAGATCATTTTATCGTAATGGAGGCAGCCATTAAATTAAAGAGTATTCAAACAACCCATAATTGTTTAAAACATCGAGATTGGCTCTCATAAATTGATTAGGATCATTGGCTTATGCTGAAAGTGATTGTATTCCAATAAACTTTGATTGATATCTTCTATCTAATAGTGTAGTGTTGTTTTGAGCAATAAATATTTTTAAATACTTGGTAGAGAATTTTGAAGAATCTTTTTTAAATTATAACATTAAGCAAAGCAAATGATATTCTTTTACATTTTTTCGAATATGTGATATCTAATGAAAGAGATTTTTAATATTTTCTAAACTTAATTTCTGTCACTGAACCACCAAAATATTCTAATAATTTATATTAAGAAATCTTAGATTTTCTTGAGAGAGTTCTTAACTTAGAAAATCAACAAGAAAAGGTTTACATTTTGAAGGGATTTCAAGTAATATATCCATTTCCAAACATTTTCAAAATAGATTTTCTTATTGGCAACATAAATCAAAAATCTAAGAGTCTTATTTACTACATTAAGATAAAGTAGAATAAGGATGACAATGAAACTTTGACTTAATTATGTTACGAATTATATTCATCTGATTAGCAATTTTATTCAAAATTTATACCTCCTGAAGATACTCCTGGATTTGATTTACATTTTACAGCTGAAGGAGAATCGAGCGAAACCTAAGCTAAACTATTTCATCTAAAAATTGTAGAATAGTTAAATTTACCAAAGAAGGAGGATGTGATCAGCGAAATTCAAAAATATCTAATTCCCTTGAGAGGCTCTTGTAAATCGGTTATTAAGGAATTAGATTAAAATATCTTTGGTCATTAGATTAGAGAGATATCAAATCAAGAAATACTTGAATATGTTCTTAATCATAAGAAATATATAGAAAATCATGTAGATAAAAAAATATCATAAGTGAAATAAAGAATCTAATAAAAACTAAAGAAAATAGAGATTTTGATAGAGAAATATCAGAATACTCGGTAGATTGTTAATTAAATGAATAGAAAGTTTAAGTTCCCATAAAGATCAAAATTCTACATTAAATAAGAATATCATCATTTAATTGAACCTGATTCTCTCATATACAAATGTATATATGAACTTATTTTGCTTTAAAGAAACATTTAAGGTTCAAAGTTGATTAATTCTGATTCTTAAGCTGCATTTGCAATCACTCGATAAAATGAAGATAATAAAAGATAGAATGGCGTATAGATAGAGTAATAAAATATAAGCAAATCAGAATAGGATCTAATATAATATTATTTATAACTAGGAGAAGAAGGGAGAATACCAATTTTAAAAATGTTTTTAGAAAAACTGGAAGTTGAGATGAATACATATATACTCGAATTAAAATAATACTAATACGATTTGATAATAACAGATCTTGATGATCAAATAATCGAATTTAAAAAGATATAAATAGGGTGTTTCGAATCCTGTCCATTTTGTGGAAGAAAATGCGATCAAGATGTGTTAAAGAAACACAGACATAAATGTTCTACTGGACATTAAATTAGAAGTAATAAATAAGAATTATTATAGGCATGAAGGGTATTTTGATTGATAATAAATTATCATTATTGACTTGTGAAGAATTGCAGGATGATTATTATGTTTATGATTAACAGGTGCAAGATCTAAGAAAATGGGCAGATTTGAAATTAAGATATAAAATTTGGAACTTTTGTAATTTCAAAAATGATGAAGAATTAAAATAGCATTAATTGAACTATCAATCTTACTGGAATAACAAGGTTGGTAAAGTCATTTGCAATCATTTGAATTGTAGGTTTTTTTAAAAGGAATTAGATTAATGGAATCAAAGCCATCATTTTATATTAGTAATAGATGAATCTGGATCTATGGCAGGGTAAAAGTGGAAGATCATGATGGAAGCAATTTAGTAATGTTTTATAGAACTGCGGAAGAATCCAAACAATAGAATTTCTCTTATTCAATTTAGTGATGATGCTAGATTTGTAATTGGGAGTAATTAGCCTGAAGAAATCCCTTAATTAGAGCAGATTAAATAATTTTAAATGATGTCTGGAGGGACTAACTTTGAAAATGCATTTCTTTTAGTGTTCTATGCTATTTAAAGATGTATTTTGCAATTTGATTTGTAAATTATAATAAAATATCTAAAATAGTTAGACTGTTGTATTTTATACTGATGGGAATTCTGATTATCCAAATGTATCGATGGATTTGTTTGCATAAATGAATTAAGAACTCAGACAGAAAATAGATATTTTAATTTGCAGTGAAATTTAAGAATCTAAATCTTTACAAAAGGTTTGCTAGGTCTTTCTATAAAAGATGGGTAAGGGAACATTAAAGGAAAATGTAAAAATTGATTAAATTGGACAACTACTGTAAGAAAAGGTGTGTTAAAAGTATTGATGCAGATGATTGTTACTAATTTATGATTATACATATATAATTATATATATATAATGTCACAATAATTTTATAGCAAATACAGGCATTTGTTCGAAGATGAAATGTTTGATTAGGTGAAACTTGGATATGATATGCAAATAGCACCACCATAATAATAGATTCCTTAGTTTAAATTCTCTTAACAACAACCTAAATTTTAACTGCAACATTCTCCTGTAAAGTAGGAATCTCCCTTTAAAATTGGGCAACCTCAATAGTAATATAAGCAGCCTTAAGTTTAATCTTTTTAAGCCTCATCCCAAGAGAGATCGACATTAAGTAGAAAGAATTTTAATGAGGAACGAATACGAAAATAAGTTATGCAAGACAATATATTCAAATAACCAACCTCAGAATAGCGATAGACAGATCGAGTGTATCAATTAAGTTAACCTCAATAAATCCAACACCAAGATCAACCTCTATAGGAGAGGAAATAGTAGCAATAGACCTATAATGTGTTCTAAGATTAGGACATTCTAGATGATTATGCTCCTAAGAAGTAGAGATTATAAGTTTAGACTGCTAATGACAACACTTAAATAAATAATGTTCATAAGGTATATCTCTAGAGACTGTAAATTTAAATGATATTCTTAGAAATGATCTTGATTATATAAGGAAAAAATACCTCGATCCGAAACAGTTGTCTAGAGACATTGACTAAAACAATCCTTATAAAGCTGCTTTAATGCAACGTATTTTGGCATAGATGAATGGAAATCAAAGAAAGAGTAGACTGAAGGATGCATTAAAAAATTGATAATTTATTTTATTGTACTCAGAAAGATTAAATTTATAAATGCTCGTATTAAAGATATAAAATAAATACTGATCTATTAGTTTATAGCTCATTCATTGGCATCATCACTCTTTTATTTTGTAACCTTGGCAGAATTAATAGCTATTGTAATTGGATATATAAATACATAAGACTTTATCTCCTTATTTATCAATGTCAGAATGTTGTTTTGGATCATAGGGCCATTTGTCAATTAATTCCAATGGATTCTCAAGATAGCTACCTTCACCAAAATTGACTTTTAATCCATAGATTTTACCCTGTGAAATTAAAATAATAATTTACCCAAAAAGATGGATGGCCAAGATCATTTACAATTCTTAAATAAAAAGCATTCGGAACAATGTGTTAAGCAATGAAAATCTTCTCAGTTGGTCCTTTAGGACTAAGTACATAGGCTCTGGCATGATGTATCTCATATCCAAAGTACACGAAAGTCCACTGATGCTCTTTAATGTCGAAAGTATGTGACAATGGTTCGAATGATGGATCCTTAATTGTATAAGTACTAGCCATCAACTTATCGGATTTTGTGAAGAATGCTAAAGTCCTATCTCCAATAAACTTATCGTCTGCTGCAAGATCTGGTCCATTGGTGGTTAAACGAACTAAAGAAGTGAAATCATTTTCCATTTCAGGAAGTAACATAGCATTTTGATACCAGAACCCAATACTATAAGATTACATTTCTGCCTTGTCTGTGAATTCAAAATTCAACTTGTCTTTCTTGGAATCAAGGTCATCCTGATTGGTTGTGTCCAACAAAGAGACTGGCCATTTGAAATCCTCAGCTTATTGAGGTGTCACTGGCAATTTTCTGTGTAATTTATGGATCATCTCTACAACCTTTTGGGATTCACTGATGTAACTTCCAGCGCCCAAGAATATTCTTGGATCATAGAACCAACCATGGAATGCTTTATATCCGAATTCATTAGCGCCTAGAACAAAATGAGCATAACCAGTTAAGACTTGATGAGTCACTTCCATATTTAGATGGACAGCCTTTTATTGATCCTTAAATAAGACCATACCATAGAAATTCTTATTCTTATAGGCAGCATAAACATAAGTCCATTCACCTTCAATACTTTCATAAGGCAATTAAGCATCAACTGCAATAGCAGGTTTAGATGCATCATATGTACTGAATTCGTAATTTCCTTTTGTAAGGAAGGCTGACAATACTCTGTTACCTAATTCACTCTTATCCTAATATTGACGAGTGCTTGAGAATCTGAAAATAGTGTGGACATCTGCTCTATCAGTCAGAGTAGTCGGGAATGCTATTAACCATCTAGTCCAAACGCCAACTGCATATTCATCAACTGATTCAGTTTCGGATGTGAATGTCTATTCAACCTTTTCAGGTGTTTAAATAATTCTATCTTCTTTTTCAAACCACAGATATTTTTAATTAATTTGAATATGTCTAAAGTTAGGTAGAGTATCTTCGTAGCCTTTCTTCATTACATCAACAAATGCTCCTTATCCATATTAAGCTACCCATTTCTACAACTCTCCTTAAAATCTTCTACTATGAGGGTCCTTGCCAACGTAGATTCCTATGAAATGTGGAACAAAGTGTTGAACTCCTTTGAAAATAACTGGTTTGTCTTCTTCAAATAGGTGTAATAAAGTGTGAACTTCGCCAACATTTTCATTGTAAGCCATATATAAATATGCCCAAGCCTTCTTTGAGTTTCCAAGTTCAACTTTTTCTTCTAAGAATTTAGCCTCATTCCAATCCTTTAATCCTTTCAAAGTATATGTACTCAATTTAACAGTGTCACTTGTACATATTTAAGCATGTAATGCTCTATCTCCTTATGATTTACGATCACTTAAATGTTCTTTATCATTGTTAGTGATTCTGAATAATATTTAACAAGGGGAATTTATTTCTCCTTCTTTCTTCACTTATGTTTCTGCAATCTTAAACCAACCAGAAATAGCATATTCTCCTACTCCACTCCAAGTGTCACCAGTACTTTCACTACCTTCATTATTATCACTTTCACCAATCAACTATTGTTAACCATGTTTTTGTTTATGAATATAATCAACTGTTAATTCTTAAGGTAAAGCAAAACTAGTATCAATTGATTTCATCAAATCTTCACCTGATGATATGAATGATCCAACTCCAAAATGAGCAGCAACCTCAGTGAATAATCCTTAAAATGGAGCAACATCCTTCTCTCCTCCCAAAATCAAATGAATGTAATCTCCAAGTGGTTTGTGTAATAATTTCTCATTCGAGGCATGCTTAATTTCATCTCCATCAAATACAAAGTAGTTGGCTTGTTGTAATTGTCTCTTATAACCAAGGTATATGTAATGCCATCTTCCTTCCAAATGAGTATAAGGAATGGTGCTGATTTCATTAGGAGCATCATCATTCAAGTCATAAGTACCAAATTAGTAATTGTCTAGGACAACCATGGCATTTAATATTCTATCTCCAATAGCAATTTTACCATGATCGACTTCATCATTATAAGTTAATCTTACGATCTACATTTCAGATGGAGTATGCCATTACCTCTCTGGCCATGCTTACAAGAATCTAGTCCATAAACCAACTGAATATTCCTAAACACTCTCTATCTTTCTATCAGGTTCAGAGAATGTAATCTTCAATCCTTATTTCTCTGGATCACCTGAAACCAATGTTATGGTATCATCAGCTTCCCAATCAAATTTACTGTCAGTACTAAACAATTTAGGGGCTGCCAAATAGACTTGAAGAGTGTTGAAGTTATCTTCTCTATAACTGCCATCTCCAATATTCAAAATAACTTGGGCCAATCTACTATCGAATGGCTTTGTCATGGCATCCTTAACTAAGAATAACCAGTAATTATTAGAAACAACATGTAAAGCTTATTCTAATCCTTTGTGTTCATCATCATCAGCCAATAAATAGTAACTAACCTTCTAGTGATGTTTGGAATAACCAAAATATACAAATGTCCAAACTTCCAATTATTATGAGGGGATTTTAGCTTCGTATGTGTCCTACAAAGATAGAGGATTTAAGTTGTAAGTACTGAATTCTATACCATCTGTATGGAATAGAGCCAGAGTTCTGTCTCCTATTTTTTATGCATCACCCAACGAATCAGGATTTGAAGAAGTGAATCTGTAAATCAACTATTGAGTCTTAACTGGCAATTTGAACCATCTGAACCATAATTGAATTCCATATTCTCTGGCCTCTTCACTTATGTGTGTAATATGTTGATCCTCTTCTATCTTAGTAACATCGTGTTTTCCAATCAAAACCTCATACTTTTTGGTTGGAGCCAAGATATCAGGCATAACATCCTTGTTCTTAATTCTTTAGAGTAAACCTTATTTGTTATCGATATAAGCACCTGGACCAAGATTGAATCTGATTGTGGTTATTTGCCCATTGAAATTTGAATAATATTTGCCTGCATTACCAACAGTCAATTACAAATAGTCATTTAATAATGAGTGCATCACATCCATTTGAATGCCTGATGTAGTGTCTTTGTAATGAGTGAATGCCATGGCATGTCCTTAGGTTTAAGAGATTCTCTTAAAACTGAAATAAATATATGTCCATTCGCTTTCAGAGTCAACTTGATACGGGATATCTCCAGCAACATTGTTTGATTTAGTAATGACATCATAAGTTCCAAAGTGATAGGATTATTTTCCTAATAAAACCAATAGAACTCTGTCTCCAGGATGATCAAAATCTTTGTAATCTTTATTACTGGTGAGTCTACTCAATCCCATTAATTATGGTCTGCTATATATAGTATTCTTGCTTGCAAAATATTGGAATTTAACCCAATAACCATAACCATATTCGCTGACACCATGCAAGTGCAATTTATCACTTTATTCGAATTCAATATGTAAGGGTACTTCATCACTTTATGATGAACATTCTAAAATAGTCTCTTCATGATGTGCTTCTTGTCCAGCCTATTGTAATTTGATATGATCTGTTCCACTGATGAATCCGAAATGAACTTTAATATTTTCATTTTCATCAAATCCTCCCTCTCTGAATGCTCCATCTCCAATATTAATAACCCATGTTTTAATTTGACCAATAAATTGAGTATATTGTTATTTCTCTTAGATCAATACAGAGAACACAGCCAAATAAAAATGATTCACCTTTTCTTATCTGAATTCACTCTCTGTAAATGTAAATTTCAAATAACCATAAGTCTATTGTTTCTATTATGAAAATCCATAATAAATGTATGTCCACTGATCAGCATATTCTCCATAGGCTTCATCTTAAGTAGCTAATTTGTAGTCTCCTTAATTTTGATTATAAGTAATGAAAGTGAAGGCTTGATCTCCTCTGATTATTTGTAAGGTCTCTTCATTCTTATCATCTAAATCTTCCAATCTCTTTTGAGCCATCGTTATGAGATGGGACACTTTACCAGTGACAAGTGGACCACTCCATCTCACCCATCCTGAAATAGCATACTCTTCTGCTCCTTAATACTTGTCGAATTCAAATTAAATTGGTTCCTCCTTAAGTTATTGAGGTGCTCCCACCAATTATAATGTTTATCTGGCTACTGGATGAATCTGAGCCTTTTCTGGTAGAGTATTCTAAGTAAAGATTCTTAATGTATCCATAGTGGATATGAAGGATCCAGGTCCAAATGAAAATGATATTCTTGCCATTTCACCATTGAATAAAGGAGCTGATGTTTTGCCAACAATGAATTCAACATACTCAAGTAAATAATCATGGAAGGTGTCAAAGATAACTTCTTCAACTTCACCATCAACACCAAATTGAACGTATCCTTTGGCCAATCCTTAATCGCCATGTCTAATATATCCAAAGTAAACATAATTCCAATGACCTTCTAATGATGAAAACTCAATGTCATCTTTCAATTCCAATGTCTGGAATTCATATGAATCTGGAGTCAAAGATATTGATAAGGTAGTATCTTTAGGAGTACTTGGTCTGTTGGCATTAGATCTAACTAATTTACCATCAATAGATTCAATAACATAGCCTTGAGTACCCATTCTAGCAATAGTGTGTATTGGTGCTCTCTTATTCAAATATTTAGGCAATGTACTCAACCATCTAGTCCATAATCCAAAACCATATTCACTTTATCCATTAATTTTCATTCCTTCCTCATTATGAATGATAATCTTATCCACAACATTTTCTGGAGCATCATATGCTACATCTCTAGCTTAATTAGCATCTCCAGCTATGTAAGTGATGGGCTTACCCACTTAATACACTCCCATAACTCCTTCGCCATAATTGAATGTCATCTCAAACTCTAAACCTTCTCTGTATGCTCCTGTTCCAAGGTAAATACCAACATATCCAATCATACCGTTGAATGGAGATATGACATCATCACCGCCTAAAGTAACACTCAAACTGTTAACCAATTTGTGTTAGATGCCTTCAAATTTAATTTCTCCTACCAATCCTGGTTTTATCACTGCTCCATAGGCACGTCCTCCATCATTATCATATCCAAAGTAAACATAAGTCCAAATGAACTCAACACTTTCGACTGTCTTTGATAAGTAGGGTTATCCCTTTGCTCTATTACCCTTGATTGTATAAGTATTGAAGTAGACTGAACTCTTAGCACCACCACCATATGTATAATGTACTTCTAATGCTCTATCACCTAAAACTCCTTTTCCTGCAGTTTTGACTTTGTTTGATCTCAAATTAATTAACTAAAATGTATTTGGTTCATCCACTTTTAAGTCATCGATCCATCTAAACCATAAACCGACTGCATATTCCTCTATAATCAATTAAGATTCTTGTGGATCAAAGTGGTACTATTCACCTTTATCATTTCCATTCAAATGTTTAGGTTTTTAAACAACAGTGTCATCTATCATAGCAGGAACACTCTAAGGAGGATTACTCAAAGTGCTGAGAACTTCATTCAAAGCTTCATCTCCATCTACAAATGCTGGAGCATCAATGTCAAAAAAGATATTTGCAAATTGTCCATTTAATCCACTATAGTCCAAATGCTTGCCACCAAATATGATTTTGATATACGAGGGTGGAATGTGAGTAGCCTCTAATTCTACTCTATAGATTCCATTGCCTTCTCCATAACTTGCTATGTAACCCACAGCTCTTCTTAATGGATTACTGTAAGAGAACATAACGAAATACCACATACTGTCCATGTTCTCGTTTAATACTACTGCCTTATCTTTAGTCTTCAATTTCTCGCTTGTATCATAAGTGCTGAATACAAAGGAATTATCAAACAAAAATACTGCCAAAGCTCTGTCTCCATAAAATGAAAAATCTTCATACTACTCATTTATTGTCATTCTTGATAAGAAATAGTATTCACCATCTTCTCTACTATGTTCCTTAACTCCATGTTCTGTGTATCTGACCCAATATCCATATCCATACTCAGAAGAGTCTTGAAGTAAGGATCGATCAGTGAATTCGAATTATTCTGTTGGCTCACCATCGAAATCAGAATTTTAATATTTTGTATTTACTGCTACAACTTTTCTTTCTTAAACACGACCTGAATTAGCTCGATGTTTTGGTGGTTAAAATTAAGTAGGTTCATTTGGATTAGGTTCTTCTCTTAAAGATTAGATCTTTAATGAGCGATCATCACTAGTCTTTTGTTTTTTTATTTTCTTGTCATCATCTTAGTTTTTATGAGAATCTTTGTGATCTTCACTTTATTCATGAGTATGTCCTTCATCTTTCTTTTCACCTTCTTCTTTTTATTCTGTTTCTTCTTATTCTTCTTATTTTTATTCAGTTTCTTCTTATTTTACTTCACCTTCTTCTTATTTAACTTCACTTTCTTCTTATTTAACTTCACTTACTTCTTATTTAACTTCACTTACTTCTTATTTTTAAATATCCTTTTTATGTTCAACCCTTGATGATCCAATTTAAATAACATGCTCATCATCTTAATGTTTAGATTAATTATCAACAACCACATCTGCTTCATTTTCTGTTTGTTAACTATCACTATGTTCAGTTGATTCTTATTCTACTTTTTCATCAGAAGTACTTTCAACCTTAGTTTCTGATTGAGTAGTTGATTCTGATTCATGAGTTGTTTCTGTTACTTAAGATTATTAAGTAGTTTCTCTCTATGTTTATTCTTCTGTTGATTCCTCAGTGGATTCCTATTCTTTACTATCAGTCTCTTTTGTTTCATCACTTTCATTTTCAGTTTATTCAGCCTGATGAACTGTTGTGATTTTAACATCAGTAGATGTATCATCACCATCAGCATTTCCAGTGTTAGTCTCATCAACAGTAACATTTTTAGATTCATCGATAGTAACATTCTCTTTATTTTCAGATTCATCTTATGTTAAGGGTTTATCATGAGTTTCTACTATTATTTACTCCTATTCAGATTCATTATTTTCTCTAGTTTCCTCTCCATTAGTTTATTCTTTTTATTCTTCTTCCCCTTATCCTTTGTCTTTATCATTATCTGTTTTCTCACTATCGTCATCCTCGTTATTCAGACCCTCTATCTTACTTACCTTAGCTGCGGACACTACAAATTCTGCCTCTTCTTATTAATTTTATTATTCATCAACATTATCCTTCATTTCTCCTTCAATCTCATGACCTAAGGCTACATATCTTTTATTTCCTTTGATTTCATCAACTATTTCTTTTGGCACTAACTTCTTAACTTATTTTTTTTATGGTTTTTTGGTCTCATCCTAGTATGTTGGATAGGTGTAATGTTGAGGTTCATGATAGACGTAATCGGAAGGAGTCTCGACATCTTCCTCTTCAAAATAATAATAAATTATTTCTTCTGGCTCCTCGTCAAAGTTTAATACCTCATCATCAGGATCATTATCTATAATTATTGTTGGCTTCTTTATCTCTTGGTCACATACTCTCTTTAATGTTTGAAGCTAACTTATCTTCTATCTCAAGCCTTGAGTACGTTTTGCATATGAGCATTAATCCAAGTATTAGTGAATCTAATCTTAAGTCTACCTCAATTGGGCGATGATTTTATTCGCTAATGCAATCTTCTCCTCAATGGCTAAGTTATAATCAAAAATGAGTACTTTAAGTGCCATTTAATTATGCCACATATTCAAGGGCATCCTCCACTTTACAAGCAGCCCATTTGTTTTATATAAATACACTTTAGAGTGATTTACTCACTTTACTTTATATTTGCAAAAGCATAGAGGAATGAATCACAGATATTGTACCTTTTGCTTTTTCTACGATGCTTATCACTTAATTAATTATTGCAAGATCTTTGATCAATTGATCTCGATTATCTATAATATCAACCCATCTTGCCAACTCCCCAATCGTGTATTCAAAATCAATGTGGCAATTTAAACGAGAAACATCTAGATTTTATGCTTCAGTGTAGGTCATCCCTGATATTTTATATAATTATACCTTGAGTTCTAAGCTCTGATGCTTCTATTTTCGTAGAGATAACCACAACCATCAACAACAAGAATGTTATTAAGGTTTTCTTCATTTATGTTAAATATATATATACTTTAAACCGTTTTTATATTTGCTATTAAATTTTATTCTTCTCCAAATACGCAAATTCATGATCACTACATTTAGATCAACTTAAATTATCCACCTCTAGACTCTGCCATGCACCCCCTCCTCTTTTATAAAAAGTAGACTAATTAATAAAATTGCTATCCTCCTTTATAATATTGCCACAATTATTTATAAATTTATAACCATTTTTTTAATATTCCAGCACCTCTCAGACTCAAAAAAATTAACAATCAAATAAGACAAGGAAATATTATACAAATGTTAAAATTAAGTTTAATAATTAATTTACTAAAAACCAATGAATTTATAATTCTTTCTTATCGAATAGACTGAGTTAAATATTATGAATATGATAATACCTACTAAAATATCTATATAATGAAATGAAGGCTTCTGCTTTATTCATTTAAAATAAGTTACATTAAATCAATCTTCACTTATGACAAGTCATTCCTCTTGTCTAAAGTTCATTTTCATAATTTTGGAATATCAATTTAAATTTATTACATGTTTTGTAGAACCATAAATCTAAAATACTAATCCATAAATTAAGGGAAATTAGGAAAATAGAAATGTTAATTAATTAAAAACATAAATATTAGTTTGAAATCGCTTTTGTACTTAAAGAAATCAATTTTCCTGATCTATTATATTATTTATAGTTTATGAGAGAGAAATGAAATTGAAAATGAACAATTTCTAATATAATAATTATTGTTTAAATTATAAACAATTTTTGATATAACTGCATCTAAAAATTTACCATTTAGTAAAGCTATTATTATAGATTAATCCCGTATAGGATTTAATAATTCATTATTAAATCTTGTAAAATAAATTTTTAAAATGTTATGATGCACATTTCAATAAGAAATTCAATTTTCAGAAATGTGTTTGAATGTAATTATTAGAGTAATTTTCTATTTTTGATTGGCTCTAAATTTATATGAAATTTTGTTTATAATTATTTTCTCTTGAACTTTATTTATGAAAAATGATGGAACTTATGGTCATTAAGAGTTGGGAATAATTATGAAGATGAATTTTTAATTTTAGTAACTTCCAGAGATGGATTAGATTTTAGTTTTGATTATAATATAATTAATTTATAAAATGAGACCAAAAGAGTCAGATGTGTATAAGAGGATTCGTTTGTTAGGATAAGGATCGTTTGGGAAGGCTTATCTTTGTGAATGTTTGAAAGATCACTCTTTGTGCGTGATTAAGCAAATGGACATGAGATACTTAAACGATTAAGAGAAAAAAGTAATTTATTTAGCTAAATAAAACAGGAAACATACAGAGAATTCAGAATAATGTCTGAATTGAAGCATCCAAATATAATAAATTTTAGAGAGGTTTATAAGACAGTAAAGGGGAAATTATGTATAGTGATGGATTATGCTGAAGGTAATCATCTACGAATTAAGAATAGGTGGTGATTTGGCTTAGGTCTTAAAGAATACAGATGGTTATGTAGCCGAGTCTAGGATTTTGGACTGGTTTACTTAAATGTGTCTAGCAATAAAACATTGTCATGATCGTAAAATAATTCATCGAGACATAAAAACTTAAAATATGTTCCTGACAAAAGACATGAGAATACGATTGGGAGATTTTGGAATAGCTCGATTATTGAACAACACAAGAGACAAAGCAAAAACAATGGTGGGTACTCCTTATTACTTGGCTCCTGAATTGTTGGAAAACAAGCCATATAGTTTTAAGGGGGACATATGGTCACTTGGAGTAATTCTCTATGAAGTAATGGAATGAGTATTACAAATTAGATGTGTGCCAAGACTCCGCCCTTTACTGCTGAATCGCTGGCCTAATTAGCTCTAAAAATAGTGCGTGGTCAATTTTAAGCCATTCCAAACATTTACTCCTCCCAATTGAGAACGTAAAACTAATCTTATAATTAAACAAAGATAGCCTTGTGAATTAGCTTCTTACAGTAAATCCTGAAAAACGACCAGCAGTTCATTAAATTCTCAAGATGCCCATTATCACAAATCGAATTAAGAATTTCCTATCAGAGACTATGAAAAGAAGTGAATTCGATCATACAATATTACACAACCAGCAGATTCATTTGTCTGATACAACTATCCCCTTGATTGATGATCAGGATGCAAAAGGGGATGTAACAGAGCAAACCTCAAAAGAGAATCACATGAAGTAATTGCCTGGAATTAGGAGTCCTCCTATTAATTTATAGAAACAAAGAAAGAATAGTGATCTAAAGAAATTGCCTGAAATTAAATTATCCAAACCTGAGAGACCACCAATTACAAGGTAACAAACCAGTAGACAATAACTAAATCAACTTCCAAATTAAAGAGCTTTGCCATCCACTCCAGAATTAGGCATCCACAGTAAACAAAAAAATGGTCGCTTTATTACTAAAGAAAGTCCAGATTCTTATTAGGGTTCTGATTAAGTGATAGAGGACGGAACCAAAAACAGTGAGCAAGAGAGTCCCAAATTCTTTAAGAAACATTTTGAGATTAAACCTCATATCAAAAATTTAAAGGGTCTAACCAAATTAGATTAAATTCAGAAGATCAAATTGGGATTGAAATCAGAGGATGACTGCAAAAAACCTATTTATAGAGTTCATGCATAACCTAAAATGTTTGAATAGAAGAAATAGTAGGAACGCAAGGTTTCTGAAGAAATTGTTTCGAGTCACAAAAAACAAGAGGAACAAATATTAAATTAATAGAGTCATTTAGAAAAAATCTCGGAAACTCCAGAATAAAAATTACTAAATTAATCAACCATTAGTGATTTTCAAAATTCAGAAGAAAACTAGGATAATCACAAAAAATAAAGTATTCTTACACCTGCTTTTGAAATTCATAAGGAATAATAATTTCAAGTACTTGATATTATTTAAAAGAAACCAGTGAAAATAATTAAAGAGTCAATATCTAAAACTGATGAAGAGAAAAATAAGAAAAAGATTTACAAAATCATTTATAAAGATCCTTTTTAAAAAAAGCCTGCCCAGAAACGTAATAGTGAAGAAGACATGAAAGAAATGATAAATGAACTGAAAAATGTTCTTGTAATTAAATTAAATATATCAATTAGTCTGATTAATAAAAAAAATTAGAAGAGCCAAATCTACAAAATGAAATTGATTCTGAAGATTCTAGAATCTATTCAGAGGAATCAAGTGAAGATCTTAGAGATGATGCTGATACCTTACCACCATAAACATAAGTTAATACGTGGATGTAAAGTAATTCAGAGGCAGTCAATATATCCAAATCATAGCCAGAACCAAGAAGAAAAATTAACAGCAATTAAACAAGTCTCAAAGATAAATTGGTTGTTGAATTGGGACAAAATTTTGAATAATTGTTTAGATTAGCTAAATTATGTTCGCATTAAGAGGACTTGGGAAAATAACATATCAAAATGGCTATTATGGATAATCTTAGAATAGATGAAAATAGGGCAGAGATCTGTGCCACTCTCTTGGTTACATTAGCCACAATTGGTTACTGATATTTTTGAACTATGCATAGTTTTTCAAGTTTTGATTTAATTTTGATTCTTCAAAGGAGAGATTATTCTACTTTCTAATTATTAAGAACTATATATATTTTAATAAATAAAATAGAAGCGAAATAATAATCATGATTGACAAAGACTTTATGCAAGATTTAGAGGAAGAGGAGGAACAACAAATTGCAGAGGCAAAATAATAGGTTGAGGATGAACCCACTTGTTCTTTACTTAAAGATAACAAATTTCTTCAGCATTATCAAAGAGTTTTAGAAGTATCTGCTTATCAAATCTAAGATGAAACTATAGATGCCAGTCATGAAGAATATCATCTAATTTTAAGGTCAAATGAATACAGTACAATCATTGATTAGGAGTATTCATTTTGAATAACATAAGGATTTTAAATATTCATAAATAATTGAAGGATGTATACCATAAGAAGTTTCCTGAATTGGAAAAAATAATCATAAATCCTATTGAGTACGTTAAGATTGTCAGATTAATTCGAAATGCTATAGATCTTCAATCAATAGATTTTTCATAACTTTTAAGTGGCTAACAAGTAGTTGCTGTCAATATAGCAGCTAAACAATCCTTAATTGGCTAACTATCAGAGGAAGACATCTCCTTGGTTGATTAGTTGTGCCATAAGATCGAGACATTGGATGGCTACAATTAGAAAAGTACAACTTATATACAACTATTAGTCATATGCTATATTGAATCTAGAATGAAGTACATAGCTCCAAATGTTTCAGCCTTAATAGGTACACAATTGGCATCTAAGTTGATGGCAGCTGCAGGAGGTATTGAAAAGCTTGCCAATATGCCAGCAGGCAATATTTAAGTGATGGGAAGTGTTAAGAAGAATATGTTGGGAATGAGTAGAGCCATGCATAATAGAAACACTGGGTATTTTGGAACATTGGAAATTGTACAGAAAGCATCAGGGAAATTGTAAAATCAAATAGTAAGGATGTTAGCAACAAATGTGGCCAAAGCAGCCAGAGTTGATAATATGAAGACTTGTCCCAAAGGGAATGTAGGAGAGGATCTAAGAACGAAGATGATGAAGAGATATTAGAAGATTTAAGAACCTCCTCCTGCTAAATTAGAAAAGCCATTGCCAATCCCAGATGAGAACAAGAAGAGAAGAAGAGGAGGAAAGAGGTTCAGAAAATAGAAAGAAAGATTGGCTATGACAGAAGTGAGGAAATACGCTAATAGGTTGAAATTTGGATTGGAGGCTGAGGATGAAATCAAGGATACAGGGATTGGATTGGGAATGTTAAGTCAAGGTATTGGTAAAGTAAAGTTACACATCAAGAAGGATAAACCAATAGGTCTCAGTAAGAAATTACAATAGAGACTTGCACAAACGAAGACTCAATCTGGGGGTGGCACTGGTGGATTAACTTCAAGCATTGCTTTTACACCCACTTAAGGAATTGAATTAATAAACCCAGAACCTGGATACTTATCAAAGGTTCCCGATTAATATTTTAATAGAGAGTCTGGGTTTAGAACTGTATTAAAAAAGGAAAGAGAATTTGGAAGATAGCATTGATTAATCTATTTAGTTTAATTTTTAAACACATAAATATATTAATGAAATTTAATTATAGTTTTTAACATTATATACTTAAATAGGTTTGTTTTATTCTCTTAAAGATTGAAAGTGCATAAAGAAAGTAAGTGTACAAGTTATAATGAGTATGATATATTGAGAGTTGCTGAAATTTTTGAAGTTTAGTTCCAAAAAGAGGGAATAGGTTATTTGCATTATAATAATTATTAATTTAAATATGATATAAAGTTCCACTCGTAACCGTTCTGAGCAACTAATCTATTAACGCAGACAACAAGAATAATAAGTGGGCAAGTTAAGCACTAAGCTAAGACAGGAGCATTATGAGAAAACCTTTGCGGCGTGGGAAAATAAGGGAAAGGATATTGCCAATATGTAATACACAAAGAATAGGTTCGCAAAATATTATATTAAAAGACTGCAATAGATTAGAGCTGAGGCGGAAGCACACAAAAGTTAAAGGAAAGAAAAATTGGCTGCTTTGTTAAATGCTGAACATGACTCATATCAACAAGAAATCAAAGCCATGGTGGAGACTCCAGAATAGGTTAAGGAGAGAATGATGAAAGAAGTTGCAGAATTGAAACAAAGAAAGGAGATTGAGAGATCTAAGTAGGCAGAAGCAGCATATGAACGAAGATTTAGAGATAATGCTGATGAACTCAGATTGGTAAACTAGCAATTTAATGAATAATAAGCTGTCGCTTACAGAAACATGTAAATGATGGAAAAATAGAAAATGTTAGAAGATTAATATGAAGGTATTATCCATTTACTATCTGAAACTAGAGGAAATGATTTATGCTGAATTATACAGAAGAGAAATCGTGAAGAAGGAAAGATTGGAAAAGGAAAAAGAGATCTAATAGAAAGCCAAAGTAGATGAAAGAAACAAAGTGTTAGGTATTCAGGCATCAATGAATGTTAATAAGTTTTAAAGAATCAAAGAAGAAATCGAATAAGAGAAATAGATGCTTGTAAGATAATGAGATTTTAACATTTTAGAGAGAAGAATGGAAAAGAGAAGAGGAGAGACATAAATAAAGAGAACTTTAATATTTGAATTATAAAAAGGAAATCAATTAAGAAATTGCGTTAAATAATGAATAATAAAAAGAATATAAAAAATAAATAAAGTAAGAAGAGAGGAAATAAGACAAAGAAATGATCTAGCAAGTTTTAGAGAGAGAGGAAGCTATTGCTAGAATGGAATAGGCTGAAAAACTCAGATAAAAAGAAGAAACTAGATAATTTTTACTGAATTTTAAAAACAGAACTAATGAATATAGTGTAAATGATTAACTGAAGGAAAGATTGATCAATGAGGAGAATACTCGTTAATGGGAAACCAAGGAGGCTAAATGGAAGGCTGAAGATGTAATCATGCAAATAATTTTAGGATGCTAGAGTTAAATTAATGTATGAAGTTTATGCTTAACGAGCAGAAAATGTCGAATTGAAGAAGAAAATAATATAAGATGAAAAAAATATTAAGTAGTAAGATAAGGTGGAATTATTACGATAGTTGGATTTATATTAGAAAGAACTAGAGGAAAAGTAAAGAATAGAATAAGAAGTATTATATCAAATTAATTGAAGAAAATAATGTAAACAAAGCACAATTTGTTAAATCAAATGGATGAGAAGAAACAAAGACAACAACTGTTAAGGGATAAAAAACAGCAGGAGGAGGAAGATCTTCGAAGACAAAAGGAGGAATATGATAAAAAAATAGAAATGGAAAAAGCTAAAGGGCGTGCTTTGCTAGATGAACTTAGAAAATAAAGACCTTATTGAAATATTATAATCAATTCAAGTATATTATTCTAAGAGTCTTTTCTCGATAGTTCGATAATATTATTTCTTTAACAGTTTTAATTCAGCCTATTGGGTTTTCTTATCATTCTTTTTGCATTAGACTATAGCTATGGCTGCTAGCTTATTATAGTAATCGATCTTATCCAATTTGTGTTGCATTGGCAGTTAATATAAAAAATTGATTAAATTAAATTATTTAATTATTGGATATGTCAACTCCTCAAACAAAATCAAAATTGGTTCAAACTTTTGGTAGAAAGAAGAATGCTGTTGCCAGTGCAAGTGTGAGAGAAGGAAAGGGTACTCGATACATGTAATCCAAGGTTTGGTTAGAGTGAATGGTGCTCCAATTGAATTAGTGAACCCAGCTCCCTTGAGACAAAAGGCTCTTGAACCACTTTTGCTTCTTGGTTAAGTCAGAACAGGTAGATTAGACATCAGAGTCACTGTCAGAGGTGGTGGAAGCACTGCATAAATTTATGCCATCAGATAGGTAGAATGGCATTGATATATTGTATAGGCTATTAGCAAAGGCATCGTGGCATACTATTAAAAATATGTAGATGAAACCTAAAAGAGAGAAATCAAAGATCTTTTATTACAATATGATAGAACTCTCTTAGTTGCTGATCCAAGAAGATGCGAACCAAGAAAGTTTGGTGGTAAAGGTGCCAGAGCCAGAAGACAAAAGAGTTATAGATGAAAATTTAATCACAGTACATTAAAAATAATATTAAATAATTAATGGAATTTTAGTGTTGCTAATGCTAGACAGAATTCAATTCGGCAAGTAATTCTCCATATGTCTTGCCAAGTTGTGGACATTCAGTTTGTTATAAATGCGTTGAATAATATATATCTGGCGGTCAATAGTTAAGATGCAAAGAGGATGGGTATCTATGCAAATTATTCAAGAATTGAATGTAATGTTCATAGAGATCAAAAATGTTTCCCCTAAAATTAAAGTATTCTCACCATGCTTAAAAAGCGTTAATCGTCAGCAAAGACTTTAATAAAATATCAAACTCTAGATGATCAACATTCTCAAAATTCTACTAAAGAAATGGCAGAGCATTTTTCTGAAAAATCTACCTCTTAATTTGTATCTATAGAAGCTCCTCCAAAGACATCCATATGCTAATTACATTAGAAAGAACTGGAACTGATATGTCAGGAGGATGGATAATGCATTTGTGTTAATTGTGCTTTATTTGGACCTCATAAATTCCATAATTATCTACCTATCGACTAGTTCTTGAAACAAATAGAGCTGACTATCAATGAGATATCATGTTTATATAAATAGATTCAAAATGAAAGAAATAATAAAGAATAACTTGAATAATTGCTATCATTAGGATTTCATTAACAATTGTGTTGCATAAAGTCAAAGATTGATTTATACTTCAGTGATTTGAACAAATAAATAGATGAAATCAAGATGCAAACTCTTTATAAAATCAATTAGGCATATGAGAATTCATAAGAAATTATCCTTAATAAAATAGATGGCGAGTTTTCACTTCTCTAAATTGAAGCAGACTAATGGCTCAATCAAGCTAGTTATCAATTAAATCAATTGGTAGAGGAGTCATAATAGTTGAAATTTAGGAAATTTGATTAAATCATAATAAACTCTGGATAAACTATTTTGAAGCAATTTAATTTAACCAAAGAATCGATTACGATATTAATTGACTCTACTCAAAAATCTCATGAGATATAAATTCCCATATAAGTAATCACTAATTACATTTCCCAATTAATGGGACTAAATACCAATAAATATGAAACTAACAAGTAAGATACTGTGCTCCTCTTGCCATCTAATCTTTCTGATTAAAGTTAATCTAACGAGTAATCGGATTTCCTATTACCAGATAGATAACCTACAGAAGAAGCAATCAAAGTCATAGAAAAAAAACCTTTGAAAATAGATGTTGGAAAAGTTAAAAGGTACTCAGGAGTTTTTTCGCCATCTTAATACCCTACTTAGCCAACATCACCTGCGTATGATGTAGCGAAATAGATAAACTTCAATTCTGGTTAATCATAATTCTCTAAATAAAAAGATAGAAGTGCCACATTGTCAAATTGCGAACTCCTTGAGACTTCATAGATATTAGTATAAAAGTAGTCAAAATTTAGCAATAATATCTAAAATAGCAATTAAAAATAGCCTAAAAAATTTACTAATAACCAAAAAATGAATGAAAAACTATCTCAAACACTAACTGTAATTCATTAAGACAAAAATGAAATAATAGATTTAAGTTAAATAGGTATATTATATATTAGAATTTAGATTTTAATGATTAAATTATTTAGATCGTCGGAGAATATTTAAAAGGAACTCAAAATATAAAGGTTTTGAAATTAAGCAAATGCTTAATAGTTGATGATTTATTCCATAAATTAATCCTAAATTTAGCAGAATCCAAGTAAATATTCCATAAAACTCTAGAATTCATACTCTGCATCTTCAGTAAAATTTATTAACAGAAAAGTCACTTGATCACATTTTAGCATTTTTTAAATAACATCCTGAGGCATAATTGAGATTATTATATATGAACTAAAATTCTATAATAGCATCTAAAGGGAAGAAAAAAATGGATGAACTTAAAAAATATGGTGTCCAAATTTCATTATGATTTTAATTAGTTTTTATAATATTGATATCCTTTAACATTTTGTTATTATCATAATTAGAAATATTTTAAGTGATTAGATTGAATTCTCAGCTTAAGTACCTTTAAAATTACGATTTTAAAGGAAAAATAGTTTACCTTAAAATTATCGAATTAAGAATTTTAATTATAAGAAATTAGAAAATATTTTTGATTAAGAAGAAGTTATTATTTAAATTATTTATTTAATATTCTTTAAAATAACTGCAAAAATATAAAGTTTTTTACATTTCTGTTAATAATAATAGCAAGTAACCACATATTCTTTAAAATATGTTAGTTAATATTGTTTTCTAGGTTTATATAATAAGGGTAAATTCTTGAAGTGACTAAGGTAAGTTAGAAAATTCGAATAGTTTAAGAACTTAAACTATTGATAAAAAGAGAAATTTATTAGAAGCAAAACATAATAATAGTGAGAGGACAAACTTTAGAATGATTACTTGAGAAAGAGATCTCAATGTAAACAGAACCAATGCTAATAAGTTCTTTGATATAATTATCATTAATTAGATCATTCCCAGTCATTTTTCTAAGCACTAAACATTAAATGTTTATTTGGACTCTTAGTTCTATTAATTGTGAATATAAATTTTACCTATCTGGAGCTGGAAGCATTCTAATTGGGCATTCAGGCTTTTTATAAGTACTGTCATCTAGTCGCTAGTAATCTTTTTGGTAGGATGATAGCTTTTCCATGTTAACTCCTCCAAAGGGAGATTAATTATGATGTTTAATTGGAGCAGGTCTGTTTCCTTTTTGAGCTGTATAATCTTCTTAATATTTCGAATTAGAATTAAATTAAATTTTAGTAGGGGTGAAGGAACTGTCGTGCTATTTAATTTAATGTTAATTTGATATTGGTTGTACTCTAAAATTTTCGCTATATGTAGTACTAGCTTAAATTTTATTTGGGTTTTCTTAATAAAAATACTTAGGCTTGAGTGACATTGGTAATGTTTGATATGGTTGGTACCTTTAATTATATTCGGTTGAGGAGACGAAGGGTCTGTGATAGGGTATCGTTGTTTCTTGGGTTATTCTGGTTTGTCTTTCTGGAGTCTTTTGAGGAGTATAATCTCTTTAATAAGATGAAACAAATGATTGGGTTCCATAATTGATCCTATACTATTCAGGGACGATGGGAGCGGTTTTCTTGACATCCCACTTTACATAGGACTTCCGATTTGTAGTATCGAAATGTGATGGATTCACATGTAATTGTTGGGGAGGACATTTGTCTTTTCCACATGTACAAATCTAGCATACGCATTTCCCATTGTATTGGGATAACTTGGATCCTGATTTATCTGGTGTCTTAAAACCATTGTTAGGAGACTTATTCATTCAATAAATTTTATTTATTATTAAAAATTGCAGTAAAAATGTTCCGCCAAAGTCCATACTACTATGAAGTGAGACAGGAAGTTTTTAAGGAAATAAACAATGACTTAGCTAAGGAACTATCATTAATGAAGATATCTGACTAGCGATTAGATTAAACAGTCCCAATAACAAAAAAAAGTGTTTCGAAACAAGAATTCATTAGTTATTGTATTTCTTATCAATAATGATCAAGTTTATAAAAAACAGAAGTAGAATGAATAGGTTATGGAGACTGAAGAAGAAACCAATTTAGTTTGCAAGAATTGTGATACTAAACCATTGAATGCAAATACAATATGTGTCGAATGTTCTCGATTGGCATGTCAGAGATGCATATATTAATGTTATTATTGTGGATAGTACTGTTGTTCATTTTGTTGCATAAAAATATATCTACATAATGGAGATTTTGTTTCTTGCTTACATTGTAGTTAGAATTAATGAATAATTATTTTATATATATGCTTTTAAATTAAGGCGCTCAAAGTTATTCTAAATCTAATTATTTCTTATTTATTAAATTATAAATCTTCATAATAGCCATTTTGCTATCACCATCTTGCCAAAACAAGTGAATGTAGCAAATCCATAAGAATAGTGTACGATTCCAAAGGATGTTAATAAATTGACAAAGTTGATCAGAATTTTGATTGTTTTAATTATATAAGTAATTAATTTTTGATATTATCAAAGAAAATGAGATTTAAACATTGGAAATTTATTAACATTTATTCCATTTAATAAACTTTAACTTAACTCACATTATTAATAATTGATATTTGTTCTTTCTAAAATTCTTATTGGAAAAGAGGTTGATGCTCGAGAGAAACATGAAATTATTATGTATGATACATCAATTTTAAAGAATTATTATATGAAATTACTGTAGTAATTAATATTTATTAAAAATCAACAATGCTAGCAAAGTCCCAATAATGTATTTATCCGATGAATATTTAGTTTTTAGACAAATTGATCTGTTCGGATAAAATATTTCCTTGAATTTAAATGGAGATGATCAATACAAAACAGGCGGAGGAGGTTTTTTATCCTGCTTGATTGTGGCCATCGTTGCGATATTTTTTTAATCAAACATCATAGATTTCTTAGGAAAAACTAATATCTAAGCAGATACTTAGACAGTATTCGAAGAAAACCCTGATAGGATCAAATTTACCTCAGATAATTTTATGTTTGCTGTTTCAATCGAATAAAGTACAGCTTTCAATACAAATCCATTTTTTAACATTACAATAAAAGCAAGGTAATTTCATTTAACAAATTAAGAACATATGTAAGATTGAGTAATGGAACAACAATTAAATACGAAAATCTAACTAATCTGATTCCATGTACCCTAGATAGATTTCAAAAAATATTCGATAAATATGATCTTAATTTTACAGATCAATACAACCAATTAGGATTGTCCACATGGCTCTGTCCTGAGTAATACCTTCATATAATATATAGTCTTAACTACTCTTTAACAGTTGGCGGAAGATATTCAAGTGAGTATTTAGATTTTGCTAAAATTGAAATATCCGATTGCAAAAACGATACATCGAAAAATGCCAATCTTACTTGGCATCCAACTTGTGCATCCAAAGAAGTTATGGACAAATGGTTATCGAGTGAAGGTTCTTACAGAATAAGAATGTATTTCAATTATTTTCACGTAGATATATGACCAATACAGTTGTGAATCCATCAAAACCAACGGATTACATTTAAGGCTATTTGGATGATGAAGTCTATTTTTAATTTGTTCCTTTTAAATTGTCTCGGTAATCAGATATATTTTTTAAAAAATACCAAATAAACACTGATTAAAGTTTAGTTCCAGTATTTGATGATGAATAAGTTGAAAATGTATTTATGAAAGAACCAGCAGATTTTAGAGATATAACCACTCTGGGATCAGCAACAGACAAATAATATATAGCTTTGTATTTTCGAAGAAGTCCTTACACAAAATATATCACAAGATAATTCTAAAAAGTTGATGACTTGTTGTCATACTTAGGAGGATTTGTGAATATAGTTGTTGTGTTTTTAGGCTTCTTTGTTGCATTCTATAACAAATAACAATGTAAATACTTATTTTTAAATATTTAACAGATCTAATAGAACTTGCAAATAAAGTGTATGACTTCAATTTTGATAATACTAAAAATTCTTAAAAGATTCGGAATGATGACTTGGTTAAGAAAATCACTTAGATCAAGAAAAAGACACAAACGCCTAAACTATTAGAGATACAAGATTCAAATTTGCCCAATAAAAAATCTCTTACTCAACCTTTACAAGACGACGAGATTCGAATACAAGTAGTGAATGAAGAGACTCCCCATAATACGACAAATTAGAAGCAAATGATCAAAAATACGTCATCAGAAATCAAATCCGAATTTCAAAGGCAATAAGAGGAAATCGTATCCAAACTTGGCTTTAAGAGTCGTAAAGAATACTTAACATCTCAAATATCTTAAGTTCTTACTAGAGCACAACCCATTCAGTTTACTTTCAAATTCCTGTGCCATCAAATAACAGGAGGAAGATGTTTTAAAGACAAAACGTCCATACTTCTCATGAAGGCAGTGTAAGTTTACTTATTTAATTAATAGAGATAGGATTAATTCTGATATTGATATCTATGTAATTTTGGAAAAGGTTAAGGAAATCAATCTATTAAAAGACTTAATTTTAGATAAAAATTAGTAAATTCTATTCAATTTTGCCCCCAAACAGATAATTACTCTCAATGAATAGAAAAAACTACCAAGTAGAGTTGAAGTCTATACGTAACTTAATTCATTTAATTGTTAGATAAAAATTGACAGAAAATTCGAATTCCTCTATGTCAGTTGGTCAAGTTGCTTAATTGGCCATGAAACAATACTCTGAGGCTAAAAAGGCAAACCTTCCTGCTTCTATCAAAGCGTATCAAAAACTCTACAAAGTATATAGATGTTATTGAGTTAGGCTTATGATAAAGTGAATGATCCTCAGAAGGAATTGGGGAGAATGAATGAAATACTTATTGAAAAGTTAGGGAAGGAAATACGGGATATTTTCGAAGTTTCTTAATTTATAGACTTCGATCTCGTGGAATAAAAACTGAGTCACAGAATTAAATATATTCTTAGAAGAAAGGTAAAATAGATGAGACAGAGCAAATCAAGATCTTAACTGAAAAAAGAGTTTGATGATGAATCCTCAGAGAATTTTGGGCTTTTTAGTTAAGAGAGAAATAATAAAGCGGATAATAGTGGAATTTTGCAAAGAGAAATATTATTTCCTCATAGAAATTTTTGAATTACTGAGATAACATTGCAAATTAATGCATAATTATAAATATTTGATTATTTGACTATTCTTCAAATCAATTCGACTGAGTCCAAAATGACTTTGCTTTCTTTATTAGCCACACTAAGGAAATGACTTAAATCACTTACATATGCTTTTGCCATTCTCGACACGTCTTTTTGAATGACAATATAACCTATTTTTAATTTTAATCACTTTACTTTATGTTGGAATATTGTTTTCGACATATTCAACAGCTTATCTTCCCTTAAGAGTTCTGCTCAAAGCTTGCTTAGCACAATACCAATTAATATCGTGAATCTCGGCTCCAGCCAAATTCATTGCCCAAGTTTATTTATTTTCTTATTTTAATCTAATGCGTACATCTAACTGGATAGGCTTTGAAAATTCTTTAATAGTATGGGACTGGCCATTAGGATGTTGACATAACTCTATCGACGATGGGTCTTTCATGTATAGGTCCCCACAAGGCTCCAGAAAAGCAGGCCACTGATTTATTGTGTGTGAGACGAATCATTTTAATTATTTTTAATATACATATATATAAATTATATGAAGCTTCAGAATTTTTCATTGGTCTTATTATCAAAATAGGAATTATAATCAAGCCTTGTTAGCAATTAAAATAGAGCAGTTTAATTAGTACTTTTGGTCAACAACTAGATCAGATTGAATAGAGCAATAAATTAAGTATCAAATTCTACCATCAGTTTGTAACATTCTTTATTTATTAAAGAGTGATGCTACAATTCAATTCTATTAACTAACTCAATGTATTTGTGCACAAATTTGATTATTTGAAAAATGTTCTTGACAATCTATTACAGATTGAGAAATAGTTAATTAGAAACAGATTATTCAAATTCATCCATAATTTTTCTCATCAATTCAAAGTTGATTTCATTTTGCATCCTTGATATCATTTTAGACCATTAAACAGCTATGATATCCATCTAAAAGTAATGATAAAAGGCATTGACAACATGCATCAATTAGGTATGCATTCCCAATATGTATTTGCAATCCTTTTTTTTGAATTTTTTTGTGAGTTTAATCCACACCTATTGCAATTCAAATTAAGCGTGTCGAATAGGGAATAAATACCTGAAGAATAATTAGAATTTCTCTTATAAGGATGGAGTGATAAGTAGAGACAATGGATAGTCTACTTAATACTTCAATGTTAGACCACTCCAAGAAGCATCATTCAAAAAGTTGCTTCCTATCATCTTCCATGTATATAAATCAACAATTTAACCATATTATTTAATTCCTACCATACATCGTCCTAATTCCAACTAAAAATATTTTTAAAATTTAAAAGCCACCTTTTTCCATTAAGAAGGAGGCAATATGTCAGTCTTACATTATGTATCACTTTAAGTATCATCTATAATTAATGATAATTCATCATTTTAATAATTAATTTTTAAACTATGTAAATCTCCTTCTGAAAAATCTATTTTGTCCAATTTCCATTTGTAAATAATTTCTTCTTTAAATTTAATTTTAGATTCCACTGATAAAGAAGAAACTTTCTATTAATCCAATTTCAATCTAATAAACACTCCATTTTCTTCGTCCTAACAAAATAGCAATACTAAACTTGTACTCAAATCCTATGGAACCTATAGAATTGAATATCCCCCCAATGGCTTTGATAATTATTATTTGAATTTAAAAACAATTTGCAATGTAAATCCATTTTCAATAGATTGTTTGACATCTCTAAAAACTCCACTCCAATCTTCAGGGCCTCGAGCAGGTCCCATTCTCAATATATTAATTGTCTAAATCACATTATTTTTAATCTATAAATTATTTAAGGATTGAAAGGTCTTATATTCAAATCCATTATTGTAAATAAACATTTCCATTTTCTCTGTCTAATCGTAGTCCATCTTGTGAAGATTAAAGTTTAATTCTTATAAGGCTTGTTATGTCTAAGGTAATTGCAGGATTGATTAGCAATCAGATAAGAATTGCTATATAAAGTTGCCATTATTAAGCAGTATAAATAAATAAAAGTTTTTCAAATGAATAAACAATTCTTGTTTATCAACTATGACTTAAACTAATTATTCTCCAACTTGTTTCTGCAATTGATCAATAATTCGGTTAAATGTAAAGGAATCATATACTTCAATTTCTCTTATCAATTATTAATGCTCATTAATGAATAACTCTTGTTGACCTTTCAAAACTTTCACCGCCTTTCCAATGAATAATATTTTATCGGCCATCTGCAATGAAATAAAATGTAATGGTAGCATCTATATATTTAATGTAAATGAAGTATCCCAATTGTATTCATGCTGATCAGTTTTCTTTTTCTCATCGATTCTTTAAATAAAAAATTCATCTGAAGTGTCCAAAATTTAACCATACTACAACCAAGAGGATAATTATTAAAATAGCACTTCGTAACAGGCTGACAAAATGTTTTGATAAATTAGTTAGAGTTTGTCATTTCCTGTCAGTGTTCTTTCATAAAGGTAATCTAGTATTTATCCCCCGCGCATATTGTGTTACTGTATTATGTTGATGGATGTGTGCAAATTCAATAGAATTTAATAATATGCTTATAGTCTGACATTTAGTTAGGATACTATGAACATTTTTTCATTCAGATACTCTTATTCCAAAGTCAATATTGTTTATCTATAATCATTCAAACTGTTGTCTATTCCAAACACCAAAGCCTAGGATATTTATTTATGGTTTTACTTTAATGTAGCTGCTTTTCTCTTCTTGATTTTACAAGAAATTGTCTATTTGCTAATAATGATATCCCAAATTCACAATTTGATTCAATTAAACTATTTCGGGTTTTGAAAAAAGATTCAAAGATTCATCAATATAAAAGGGCGAGTTATCAAATTATTTGACAAATGAGCCTGGTTTACCTAACAACGAAAATAATAAGTCGTGTAGCATAATTTAATTTTCAATTTTAATAATTTATTGATAATCAATATATATTAGATTAGGATGTGCTATATTAATATATAAAATTCATCAAATAAGGGATATAAATTTGAATTTATTAGCAATTTCAAGAAAATCAATGCTTTTTAGAGATTCAAATTTTATAATTCTTATTTTGTTTTGTTTATATATTTATAATCAATCTAAAATAAAATTATGCTATCAGAATTTAAGTAATTTTTGTGTTTGTACTATTTGTAAAAGTTTAGATTAATATTTTAAATAATGAGTGTTTGTAACAAAAATTACTTATAGGAAACCTTCCCTCAATATGTTCATGATTAACTAAATAAGGTAGCTGAAGAAAACGTAAACACGGATAAGTAGATTTGATATCTTAATAGAGATCATAGAGAATTTTCAAAATTATTGACAATTTGAGTGAACTTAAGATTTTATCCTTTGGTTTAGCCTCTAAGTTAAAAACCTAGGAAGGGTTTATGCTATTTCCAGAAATAATTTCTGAAAAGTACATTATTGAATTTAAAGAAATCAAATCGTGCAATTTGAGAAAAAATGAATCCTCTTATTTTTAAGCTTGGGCATTTGCTAATTTAGACCTAGTACTTAGTCAATATTTAATTAGATCGATATGTATAAACTACAAACATTTTTGCGCATTTTATGTATTTTAGCGTATTTTGAGTGCAAAAAATATTTTGAAGTATTACAAATAGATTACAAGTCTAAATATGAGACAGATCTTTTTAAAGTGTTTCTATTGTTATAAACCCAAAAACAAGAGTATTAGATTGAAGCAGACAGTTTCTTTCTTCAATTGATTGAGAAGTGTGAATGTAAAAACAACCAATTCATTTCATATATGTCCAAATTCTGCAAAGAGAAGAATATGCTAAAATGCTTGGGATACTTGGAATCTATAAAATCAACAAACAAGGTTTCGTCAGAGAAACGCAAGGGATTTCAAAAATTTAAGGAGCAGGATTAATTGAAGAAAGAGTCACTGCAAGAGTCACAATAGGTCTCTCAATAAATATTGATCTAAACATAGAATCCAACTTAAATCATAAGGAGACAGTCATCAATATTCCCTAGAAAATCACTAGATTAACAATCTTAAATGATTTAATTTTAGGAGTCAACAAAAGACTTGATTAAACCAACTGGAATGAATCGACCCTCATTAACAATGAGAACCATAAAGGATGGAATAAATCATAAATATAAGGTAATTGAGTGTTATTTATGTGAGTGAAGCGTGAAAATGACAATAGACAATAAAGATATTTGTAGAGTGAAACCAATTAACAAAGATAATTTCATGAAGAGGTCTGTCGAAAATTGGAGAAAGTGCAAAGGAGGAGGATTACGTGTTGGAATTCTGATTGTTTGGCTCCTGAAACTCCTGAAATTTACAGTGATTGATTGTTTGGGATTGATAATTATATAAAGTCGTTTTTATTTAATTAATATTAAAATCATGAAATCCTTAATCTTGATTGCCCTCATTGCTGTAGCCTTTACAGCCCGAGTTTAAGAGAGAAACATGGCTAAAGTCTAGGCTGATTTAGCTAAAAGCACATACGGAAAGGCATTACTTCATTTGGTTGAGTTACACTCAATGGCAGGTGGACCAGTCTAAGAGTTAATCGATGCTATCGAAGAACTCATAAATGACTTAGAGGAGGAATTGGAAACATTAGAATTCAATTTCTAAGTGAGAACAAACGAACATAATGCACTTGTTGTCTCTCTTGAGTAAGACATCCAAGATGCAGTTATTGGTATTTCGAAAATCTATGTATAGACGTCAACAACACATAAGACACTCTTGATAATTTACTTTACCCAAGAAGAAATCAAATCTAAAGCAAAATTGATACCGTTATTGGATACTAAGAGGAAAACAGAAAGAACTATGATGAAGCAGTCCTTGTAAGAGAATAAGAGCATGAAGCATTCGAAGCCTAAGTTGCTGAATTAAACGATGCAACAGCTTCAGTTGACGATGCCCTTGCCCTTCTTGCCTCATTGACCAATCCATCATTATTGTAAATCAAGAGATTCTAAAATACTTTGAAAAACATTGAAAATAAATTGAGATCAAGATCCAGAATGGCTCCCATGATCAAGGCTCTCATCAGCTTAGCTTCCAACCAAAACTTTTCAAATCAAGATGTCTTGAAATCTATTGTCGATGCTCTTAATGACTTCAGAAACGCTGTTGTTGATTAAATCAACGATTTAACAGCCTAAGAAGCTCAAGATGTCCTTGACCATGAAGCTTACCTTGAGTAATTGGATGACGAATTCGCAGACTTCGGAAGACAAATTGACAGAGCAACCGTAGATTTGACTGCTACCAATGGTACTAAATATCAAATAGCTTTTAGAAAAGATCGACTCAATGGTTGAATTCAGAGACTAAAGAGCTGCTGATTAAAAGCAATACACTGCTGAATTAGAATTGGAAAACAACACCTATGCTGAAGAAACTGATATTTACACCAATACCAAGAATGAATTCACCAGAGAATTGGGAGTCAGTGAATAAGCTTTATCCCTCGTTTAAAGTGTTGATTTCTCAAACATCAAGGTTTGATATTAATAAAATATACACATAAATTATTACAATCATATTCAAATTAATTGTATACTGTCATTTATAAAGTATAAATATATTTTATGGATTGATATGTAGTGGTTATCAATATCAGCACTATTCTTTTTTAATTATTTCTTAGTATTAAGATTGAATTACAAATTGATTATACATCTAATGAGCAGATCAAGTCTTATTTGAGTGATTTAATATAAAGTGAAATATAATAATTTAAAGTAGAAGATATAAAATAAATGGCTTAAACTAAAGGTAGACTGAGTTTTCATTAAAAATGTTTCATATCTTTCATTTTTCTGTCTTTCTTTAGATTTTATTCAGGATCAAATATTTATTATTATTTTATCCTTCCTTTGTCATTTTTTTATTATACTGGAATAACATTTTCAGAATTTCATTATATTATCTGAAGAAAGCTGGAAATTAAATTTTACTTCTCTAAAAACTATTTGTTGTTGATATAGTATTCCTTTAAGCCTTGATATAGCCTTGATACATATATCTCATTTTAATATTTTGACGATGCTATCTAAATTAGTGAATGAGTTAATTCTATTTGCAGTGTTAAATGCTTGTTATAATGCAGAGAGCAGGTTTCAACAATATTTTAATCTAATTATTTGGAGGAATTATGGGATTGATCAAATTACTTATTGAGAGTAGAGTCAAACATCAACTATTCCTCTGAATTAATATTACTTAGGCCTGATGTTCATTAAGCAATTATTTATAAATATGAATGCATTAATAAGAATAAGTTAAAATGGATCCAGTTAATTCCACTAATAAAGACGATGCATCAGTATAAGCAAGAGCAAGGAGGAGAAGGAATGATCAAAGTAGCAGGGATTACACATGCGGGTGTGGGAAGAGCTATTTGAGTTATCCCGCACTATATACACATTTGAAGTATTGCAACTTGTATATGGAGGCAAAAACATCAAGGAAGTCCTCCTTAAGGTACAACCTAACCTAATAATATGAATCCAAAAGCAAATAGGGGCAGACCTAAGAGAGTATGATTTATTTGTATTTATCCAAGTTGGACGAAAACGACTTGAAGGAAGGAAAATCAGACGACGAAAGATCAATCAGCAATAATGAACCAGATGAAACTATAGAATAAGTCCTCCTCTTTTTAGATAGTGTTGGCAATTTTAGATCTGTAAGGCTTTATTCCAAAAATTCAAGGGCATTAAGTATGAGAAAGAGGAAGAAAAGCAAGTCTATTTATTGAATAGCTTTCCAAAAGATTACTTTATTAATAATCAGGATTATTAGACCATCTATAATTATATCAAGGAAATTACAAATGAAAGAGTAAAATTTGCTGTATAATTTTGAATAGGTAAAAAATCCAGATCAGGATCCTCTGATGAAAGAGGAAATAGATAAAGACAAAAACATCAAGAAAACTTAAATAAGTAAAATATTGGCCTATTTTCTTGTGGCTATTGGGCCTTTATTGAATGAAGATGCTTACAAGGAAGTAAATTTAAATTATCATCAAGATGGCTACCTTCATTGTTTTATTCTCTATTGCACTAAATGAAACGGGTTATCAGGCTCTCTAAAATTATGAATAGGAATAATATCAGCAGGGAGATACTGATAAAAAAACGTAATCACTAGTTAAACAAGGTATGGATACATTTAGTATCAAGACTAAAATATGAATGCAGTATATTGCGAGGAATAAAATGGTGAACACATTTTATTAATAACAAATGAATTTATATTGTCATTTTTGCCTTAGAACTTTCCTAAATTGGGGAATATTGAAAAAACTTTTAGGATATTCGGTAGTCCAGATGAAAAACTAAAAAATGCTGTTTATGTTACTTAACATTTATCTTATTGGTTGTATGCTATGAAATTTACTAACTCAAGATTAGCTCTATACACGGATGATGATTAATGATAAATAATCAAAATTGTTAATTTATAATTTTAAATTTATTAGTTATTTTTTTCATTAACTCTACTTTTTAAGGTATTTTCACTTAAATTAAGTTAATCTTACTTATGTCTTATAATGAATATGATGATATAATAGTACTGAACTCATTCAATTGAGTTTATTTCAAAAATCCAAATAAATTTAAATATTTGATATAATGATATTAAAATTGAGAATGAATCAATTAAAAACACTGAGTAATTCATTGTAATGATAATATTTCACTCTGTCCCCATTTTATAGGCTATCCATTCTCCCAAACTCCTTTTCGAACTTTGTTATTATATGTAAACATTCCTTCTCCATGTTACCTCCCATTTTTCCAACATCCTTTATAAATCCTTCCATCTGACCAATCTAATTCTCCGTATCCATGTCTTTGATCCTTTTCAAACTTAAAATCAAATAATTTACTTACATTTCCTTTATAAGTCTTTCCATCAGGCCAAGTATAAACTCCCTCACCATTCATTTGATTTAACATCCATTCTCCTTTATACTATAAATTAACATTGAACTTACTTTTTTACCATCCTTCCAACAATATTCTCCGTTTCCATGTGGCATACCATCCAGTAATTCTCCTTCATATTTGGAACCATCAGACCATTCAAAGATACCATAACCTGTCTTTTATCCATATTAGTAGGTGCCTTCATACCTTTATCCATTATTCCAATATTCAATTCCTTTCTCAATATCATGTAATTCATTACTCCATGTTATTTATCCTCAACCCAATCGCCATTATAGGTCGTTCCATCAAGAGTTACATACTTTCCTATTCCCCAAGCCTTATCACTTATCCATGAGCCTTCATAACTTAAGTTGGTATTGAAATTATACTAATCTCCATTTGGTAAAACTAATCTTCCAAATCCATGTTATTAATCATTATTCCATTCCCCCTCATAAATTGATCCAAAAGAATAGAGTTGTTTCCCGAATCCATGTCTCCTGCCATCCAACCATTCCCCTTAGTAAATCATTCTTATTACTATGATATATATACCCTTCTTCGATTTAAACTGGACCAACATAAGTAAGAGTTTGATCTTTAACAACTAGAAATGGAAATGGACCTTAAATTGCCCAGAATAAATACCTAAGGAGTTGAATATCTTTATAGCAAGTGAAGTTTATTCATCAAAAATCTATCCTATTAAAGGAATGTATATATACATTAGCATTATGAATCATCACTCCTCTATAACTCTTAATGCTTCCATAGTTCTCATCCTGTGCTAGATTTTAATGCTAAACCATACATCGATTTTCTCTGATCTGATAGGTGAACTTGGAGTTTCATTTGATTCTTTGATTTTAGTTTGTATTCCAACCTCCAAATTTTCATTATTTATGTATATTGGAGCTGTTATTGCAGTAAAAGCATCCTTATCTTGTGTATTGTTTGTACAACAAGTTCCCATCTTAATATTTAATTTATATATATAGTAAAAAATTGACTAAAAGATTTCAATCTTTCGTAAGAATTTTACATGAAGAATGGATATTCAATCTAAGTTAAAATAAGTAAATTTTTAAGAAAATTAAAAGCCTCCAAAAGTTGAATTTCATTGATTAAAAGCATATACTATAATTAAATAAAGAAAACTTGAGAATAACTTTTTTCTTAAATTTTCCCTAATTTCTTGAACCACTCTAATTACTCAAATGTTTCAACGTTAATAGATTAATTAAATAATTTAAAATCAACTGTTTTTATTAATTGAATTTTAAAATATTATTGAAATACATCCTTCAACATTTGACTTCGTTTAACTGTTATTATTTATGTTAATTTTGATATTCATATTACAATACAATTCTTTATAATATTGAATAATTGGAGAAAAAAAATTCAATCAATTTTATCTGTTTGAATTGCCAAATATTATCAAATAAGAATAATTTCATTACATAATGTTATAAATCAACAGGAAATTTAGACTTTTAATCCAAATACTTTAACAAAAAATTTAAAATTTCCTTCAACATTATCCAAATCCAGATATTCCTATTTAATTTATAATTTATACTTCTGTCTTCCCATTAATGAAATATAGCATTCTTTCTTTTGCTGAATAAGAGATGAGATAATCTTAATGTAAGGATATTTTTAACTTTCCTTTATAAACCTTTTTATCTTAAACAAGATCTAATTGTAATAATCAGGTTATACCGCCGATTTCATTCATAGAATAAATTTGACTCCCTTTCATCCTCCCATTCTTATCAACATTTTAGATCCCTATTTCAGCTTGCTTAGATAAATATGAAAGTTTACAAAATTTTTAATTTGAATACCTGTAAATTTGAATCTAACTTCAGCATCTATTTTTAAGGTCATGATTCCTTCAACCAAGCCAATTCCTTGTTAAGGACAAACAAATGCTTGTTGATTGGATGAAAATTTAAGATGCTTATGTGAATTGCTTACATCAAACTTCTTCCCAATAAAAATACTTTTAGAAGGAGATTATTTTATATTTCTGTCCTAAATACACCTAAGATTGAATACCTGTCTTTTTACTATTTTTTATTATTATCTACTTCATCATAATCATCATAATCATCAAATTTGTCTTTTGGTACATAGATATATTCTTTATTAGATTATTTATTTGTATTTTTTGGAATAGTTACTGTTTATGATGGTAGTTTAAATTGCAATCTGTCTTAATCTGTAGAAGAAGTCTTTTCAGTATAATAAGAATAATTTAACGTTGATTATTATAATTATGATGATTGCTATTGCTATTGCTATTGCTATTGCTATTGCTATTGCTATTGCTATTGCTATTGCTATTGTTCTTGTTATTATAATTATAGTTATTATTATTATTATTATTATTATTATTATTATTATTATTATGGTTATTGCTATTATTACTATTGTTGTTGTTATTATTATAATTGCAGCTACTTATATCCTTTCAAAGGAATATTATTCTAATCATCTTCTTCGATTTATTGTTTTGAATTTATAATAGGCTATTATTGTGAAATACTTTAACTATATTCGATTTGATTATGTTAAATTTATTGTATTTCATTCATCATTTACCTTGGCTCCTCTGATTTGAATTAAGTCTGATAATGATTTTCCTATATTCCAAAATGTTTCATCAAATTTGGTTCAGGATCTATTTAATCATTAAATTCTTTTGCTCCTTAGTTGTAAATATTATTGTTATATTGGTTTCCCGTGGCAAAATTCTTTTCTAATAAATTCAGGCAATCACCTTCAAATATATTTAATCTAGCCTAAATTTCGTCAAGAAGGAGATCAACTTACATTTAATGTGGGGATTGGATTTATCCATAAAATATTTCAATATACTTTTAGATATCAGCCTCTATAGAGAGTGAATTTGATAGAATTTATAAATAATCATCAAAGTAAATTTATTCTTAAACAATATTTAGATACATTCTAGAAAATTAAATTGTTATTTATACTTCTTAAAAAATTCAAATAGTTCTTAAATTTTAAATATAATTCTCTCCTCTTGATATTGAATTAATTGATAAATATCTTCTTATACTGAAATCCTATGTTATTGGTTAAACTGATTTAATTTAAAAACAACTTTGCTTTCAAACTTTTATTTTGAGATAACTTTGTGATTGAATTAATTATGTTACTACAATTAATCCCAGTTTGTGATGAATCGATATAAGTGACATTACTTTTCAACACATATGAAAGTGTTCTTGTGAGAATATTAATCCATCATCATTTAATATTAAATAATAATAACAAAAATTTTATATTCCGAAATAAAATATTTATACAGCTGCAATTTTCTTCCTCATTATTAGTTATTTTATTATCAATATTATTGTTAAACTTTTTACTTAGAATACATTTTCAATTAATTAATTCTTTTTTTGATTAAATATCTCTTTTCTATTTCTTGATATATATTTCATTTAGAGTTTTTAAAATTAAATGGAGTAAAAGAATTGTTATAAAACAAACTTGTATGTAAAATAAAGTAGTACACACTTTAAATAGAAGGATAAATTCAATAAATACATTCAAATTAGAAAAAGAAAAAGATTCTTTTCTCAAGTTATTTTACAATTCTTTTCATTAAAAGATTGAAAATAATTAAAACTCTATCCATCTCTGATAAAAAGTTGGTTTAGTTTTCAATCAGCATTTCGTTCATGATTCTGATTTAATATTCAATTTTTATATCCAAGTACAAGTTTTTAATATTAGCCAGATTATAAATTTGAAGTTTTTCTTCTCTGAATTAATACACTATCAAGTTCTCTCAAAATTACTAGAAGACTATTTAGGTCTGCAGCTTAAATTTTAGTGAAAATCAAGTTCTTAATAGTCTAAGATAGAAATTTTATTCGTTTATAAATTTTAATTTTTAAGTGAATGATGACTTTGAGGAAAATTAAAATAGATTCATGATAATTAGTAAATACATAATTTAAACATTACAATTAAGTTATTGAGATTTACAAAGTATGCTTTCACACTTTTAGATTCTGCTCTCTATTGGTATATACTATATCAATAAGAGTTAATTTTTATTCAAATATTTATTTTAATTTTAATGGATAATCGTTTGGAAAAAAATGTTAACAAATTGATTGAGCGCTACAAGAAAACTAGTCTATAAATAGATTAAATGATATAACCAGAGTCGCAAAGTTCTCCTCCAATCATGGTTTATCATACTCGGTCAAGATAAAGCAAGGCAAATATTAATGAAGAGTAATACTTGCATTCCTAAAAGATAATAGAGAAAGCTCTTCAAGAGAAAAAAAAAATCATTCAATTGAACAAATTAGCAGACTTAGAGAAACCTTAAATGCAAAGGAGAATTAGGAAAAAGAAAAATAAGAAAGACTATTGATACTTAATAAAGAATTGAAAGTACTCTTTTAAATTGAAAATTAGATGACTTTAAAGGATTATATTTAAGCAAATAAGGAATTAGAGGGAAAGCTAGGTTAAAGGGAGAGAAATATTAAACAATTGGAATTTGAATTAAAATCTTTTCAAGATAGTTTAGCAAAGACTGATAACAATCAAAAGGAGATGCGATTAAAGTGTGAAAGTCAAGAAAAAATAATTGAGGAAATAAAATAATAACTTCATGCTTCCCGTTAATAATTATAATCAAAAAAGGATAAAATTTAATTATTGAAAAAGCAGATTAAATAATAGGAAAAATAATATGATGAATAGAGTTTAAATTTTGGGAGGGAATTAGAAAGGGTTCAAAAATTGTGTGAAGAGTTTTCAGCTGAAATGTATATTTGAGTGTTATTGAATAGCAACAATTAAGCAGAGCAAAACAGAGATTTGGAAGATGAAATTAGCGAGTTAAAGAATGAGTCAATTTAAAAAGATGAATAAATTAGATACTTTGATTAATTAGTATAAGATATAAGATTTAGAGATGAAGATAATTAAAAGTAAATAGAGTATTTATCTAAATTATTGCAATCTCAAAAAGATTAAACATTACAATATTAAACCAAATTTGAAGAGTCTTCATCTTATTTAAGTAAACTCTAATAAAATCAATAAAACCTGGCTATCAATTTTGAATAAGAAATTATTAAAATTAATAATTAAAATAAAGATCTTTTTGAGAAAAAAAAATAAAAAATTAATGAATATAGATAAAAAGTAGAATAATTATAAAATAAGAATTCTGATCTTTAAAGATAATTGGACATTTCAGATAAAAAATGCTAAATTCAGGAACATGAATTAAAGAAACTATCTTAAATTTCTTAAGAATTAAAGTCTATTAATGATCAGAGTAATTAAAAATCAAATCATAATGAATAGAAAATGAATTCACTACTCTTGGAAATATCAGAGTAGAAGTAAGTTAATTTTAATTAAAAAGAGTTAATTGTAGACCTTGAATAGAAGGTATCATAATAGAGAACCATTATTCACTAGGTATAAATAATTAAATAAATTTAGCTAACTTAAGAAAATTAAAATCTTTCTGACTCTTTGATTTAGCTACAAAATTATTCTAAAAATTTAGAATTTGAGTTTTAAGAGGAAAAGTAGTAAAAAGAAAAATAAATGGATGAAATTGAATAAAAGATCGACATATTATTTGAATAACTTCAATCCGCTAAGGATGAATTAAAAGATTCTAAGTAAAAAGAATAAGACTTAAAGTCTAAATTAAAGTAATCAGAACTAGAGGTTGAAAATTAAGTGTAGAAGTCTTTGAAGTATAAGCAATAGACAGATGTGCTTAGATAAACTATTAAAAATGTAATTATATCTTAATTTTAAAGTTAGAAGATAAATTTAAGATTTATGATACTTAAACATAGTAAGTGTAAGTTTAATAATAAAAATAAGAAGAATAATAAAATTAATAAAAATTAAAAGTCTTAGAAGATATTTAATCATTAATCAAATAACATAGAAAAATATGATATTATATTAGATTTCAAATAAATAAGTATTTTTACTCTTTAATATAAATTGAGTTTTTTTATATTAATTTAAAGTGAATTAGGCCAATATGTTATATATTAGCCAAACAAGTATATAAATAAGCTTGATTGAAAATCTTTTAATGATATTAATTTAATCAATTAATTTCTCTTTATTTGGCTATAAGTGCTTTAATTTATTTGATGTCAATGCTCCATTATCCAAATGGAATGATATATTTCAAGTACGCATAGAGAGATGGTTTTAATGATTATTCAGTAATTCCTATTAAATAAGTCTATTAATATTTTGGATATTATTAAATTAAATCCTGTTCATTCTTTTGTACAATATCAGCAAAGTCAGCAATTTCTTAAGGCTTTTTGACAAATAACATAATGTAATAGAATTGTTTACCTTATTATAAATACTATTTATAAATTCTTATCAGATCAGCTATATCCAATACGATAATTGGTTCTTTTATTTCGATTTTATCATAAGTTGAATTTCCAAAATTTTTGATTAAGTCCTTTGATAATTTAATTTCTGGAATGTAACATAAGATTTGATGCACTGTTTTTGGAGGTTAAGATATATTGCATCTATGAGACCATTTGATAAAGGCCCTATTGCTTCTGTTGTTCAAGATTGAGTTATGGAAATTAACTTTGCATGGTCCACATTGAAGATCACAAGTGGTATCGTTTTTTCTTGGAAATACTACTTTGCAGTCTCTTTTAGAGAGTCTCTTCTTTTTTTTAGGTTTGAGAGCTTCCTTCAAGAGATTTTTAAATTTCTCTTTTGCCAGATCTTACAATTTTCTCCTCTGAACTTAAGGTGTAATGAATGAGGGAGGTGAATTAGCTATGCTATCTGCATATTCCTAAATGTATGTATTCAAATATTTACACTGACAGCGCATTTGAAATTATTATCTTAATAATCAAAATGAAATTAATCTAAGAGACCTTTTTCTTTAGCATCTTGTAGAGCAGTTTCTAAAATAAAGACTACTTCATCCCTGATTTCAGGAAAATTTATCGACACTTTGGAAAAAGGTGAGGTTGTCTGTTATTTTTTAGTTGCAGGTAGACTCTTTCTAGATTTTGAATCTAAAATGAATTTAGTGGGTAGAATTTGTATTTTTTCTTTCCATTAATAATGACAATCATCCAAGACACTTCTTGTGAATGTGAGATCAGTGAACTGAGATATTTGTTCTAGTTTATTACTGGATATCAAACTCAAGAAGGTAAATGTTATTATAACATTGTCACCATCAGTTTAGAAATTAAATTCATTTTAATTTTGTTTCATCATTTATTTGCATCTCTTTAAACAATGTATAAGCCATTCTTCATTAGGAGTCAATTTATTCTCATTAACACCAAAGACTTATGAATACAATTTAATTACAGATGGTGTACATGTGAAATTAAAAGTAAATTCAAGATCATATCCTGATTTTTCTGAATTGATTTACTAAATGATACATTTGATAGATAATTAACCTTTCTATTTATCACAAAATTAAGTAGATGTTAGAAGAGTCTATATTATGAATAATAATAATTTCTTATCTCCTGCCACTATTTCTGGAATTCCACTTTCAAAGTTTAAATTAATAATATTAAAATGCTCATACAATTTCAAAACCATTGATTCTATTATATTGCAAATGGACACCTTGAGGTAAAACTAAGAAATTTCAGGCTAATAGCTTTTCATTGTGGATCTGACTTAATGTTCTAAGTGCAAACATTCCGATAAGCAATATCCTAAAACACTTAAGTCAGATTCTTTAATCATTCTAAAGGCTCTCAAATTATTCCATTTTGTATAATCTTAATTTAATTGCACATATAACTTATTAATCTATTCATACATTTATTCATAAAAAGTATTTTCTTCGCTATGGAAGTGTGATTAAATTAAGATAAAATTTCCTTACCAAGGCTTAATGTAATAATCTATCACTTCCTTTTCTTAATTCTCCAATTAAATTATACCATAGAATTTTCTTTTCATATAATTGCTTAATATTTCTTAGGATTCTTGAGTGAATTTTATTGACTTATTTGTAAATAATTCATTAAAATTCTCATCAAAGTACAGAATATGATGAGGTAAATTAAGCAGAATGCTATCCTATTCATATTTGTGGGAGTTGATATTACAGATTTTAGAATAAAGAAATCTCTTTAAGATTTCAATCGCTCTCATTAGGGCAACAAAAAAACAAAGTATATAAATCTGATTCAACTATCTGATAATTCCAATTTAAAATAGCACTTGCATTGGCCAATAAGGCACTAAAACCAAATTAGTGATACAAGTATATATATGCTAATAAATGCAATTATTGTTCATCTGAACTAACTATGCCAGATATAATATAGCTTAGATTAAGAATCTCCATTTGTGCTTGTTTCTATAATAAAAATATGTTGCTATTATAACACTGCCAATAGTGACATAGTTACAATAAAAAATGATCTTCATAAGAATAATTCCTGGATATAAATAGAGACCACTGAATTTAGAAAGTCTGAAATTTTGCTCATGTTTTTCATACATAAATCTTCCTGTGGAGGATATTTAGTATTTATCCATTATTTAATTTTATAATCTAATTTTACTCACTTAAATAAACTCATTTAATTTCTTATATCAAACAAATTAAATGAAATTATGCTAATTTGTACATTCATAAATGAACTATACAAAGTAAATCAGTTATTAATAAAACTATGCGTAATATTAGATAGGAAATGATAACATGATTAATTCAGCTTAAATATGCTGAGTATATGGTATTAATTAGTGATCTATATTGAATAAAATAAAAATAAGATAGTAAATAGAACCGAATTTTACTTCTCCATTATTATTATTGAAGTGTTTTACATATGAATTATTAATAGCTGTAGCAAATGTTATTTTCAACAAATTATTAAAACTTGTAAAGGATTGCAACGATTTTCATGTATGTTAATAAAATATATTTGATTTTACTTATTAAGTTCACTAAAATGAGTATCTTTTCTTAAAGAATGCTATTGGAACTTCAACTTTTTCAAAATTCTGGTCTCCCATTCGCTTTATTATTAAATATAATGGTATATAACTGGTATTCTAAAAATAAAAATTTCATTTAAAAATCAATAAAAATTCATGAATGGCTTTTTGAAAACTATTTCAAAATTTGATGGATTCTTCGTTTCTTTCAACCCTTCGTTTGGATTGACAGAATAAAGAATATTTTATAAAACTGTCTGGGGTGGCATGGCTACAATAATAATTTTAACATTTGTATTCGTATACTCAATAAATTAACTGATATTATGGGGATCAGGTGATATGATATATAAAGTTTCATCTCAATAAAAAACTATTACCGAGGGAAGCTACTTAGAATAGCTATTTGTAAGAAATGATCCAATTTAATCTCTTAGCATAGAATTTATGAGCTCAATTAATCCATTTGATAACAAATAAATGATAATAATCCCATTGCTTTATAAACTTAATGAAGATGAATTGTATTCAATAGAATCTGAGGGTGGTGATGAAAATACTGTATACGTGGATTTGAATAATATACTTTATAATGCTTTCAATATAATTTTTGTGAAATGCATAGGGAATGAAGATTACTTATCTGAGTTTTAAGAATGCGCTAGTTAGGAATACAGTGATGAATTCTTCGATTAAATAGGTCTATTATCAACAATAGCAGTTTATAACGAAGAATTCGATATTTCAAAAAAAACTTATGATCAGTATGAAACATATGTTAATTTACCCTTTGATACAATCTTAAGTAATGAAGTACAGATTTTAACAAATTATGAAGTTGTTGAAGCAAATTAAGGATATCTATTCCAATCATCCGAATAATATATTGTAAACAAAGGATGCACATCTTAGGTTTACACATTCACTAAGGATTATCATCAAAAGTTGTATGAGGAAGAAATCGGTGTTCAGGAAGTCATAGGCTCGATATAAATACAAATGAACTCTACAATATTTTATGTGAGAAATCAATATCCCACAATAAGTGAGGTTTTGGCTAGCATTGGTTCAATCATCTAAACAATATTGCTAATTAGATACATTTTTTATGCTCTGAATAGGAAATAATTGATCTCGTTTATGAAATCTACTTTATTGATTAATTATTATCCTGAATGGAAGGAAATTAAAAATGTGAAAGAAAACAAAATAAATTCAACTGTCTTAGAAGACAAGAAGTTAAATAAGACAAGCATTGAGAAATTTGATAAAGATGTTCATGAAATGTTAAACCATAAATTTGACTACATAAACCTAATTTATGAAATGCATCAAATGTAAAAGATATTATAATTGATTACACCACCAGATCTGTTGTTGAATATTCATTCGAATGAATCCAAATTATAAATTTAACAAGATGAAAATTCAAATCAGTTTAGTGTTTAAAATCCATGGTCTTCATTTGAGGATTATTCAGACTCTATTCATAAGAACCATTTGGATCCATTTTTATTTAGTTATTATTGGAAATCCAAGAAAAAGAATGGTAGTTTATATAAAATACCTTCAAGTGAAAATGAATAAATACCAAAATAATTTAAACCGACTTAAATATAGGAAAATGCAGATTAAGTTGTTGATGAATTAAGAAACTAGGATTGTAAAATCAACATTGAAAATAATGATTAAAATATTTAAGATTGAAATATAAAATAATATCAATTATTAATTATTATTATTTAAGAAAAGGAAATAAGTGTATGAATTCATGAATTTCTTGTAAATATAAGTATAATATTAAAACTCATAGATTTTAGAAAATGCTCATTCTCATATGTTGGGATTGTTAGATATTAATTTTAAAGAATAAATCTTGTCTAAAACAGTCGATTTTGGTATTTGTAATGCGTATAAGCCTATCAACATTATTCTCATTAAAAGTTATTTTCTAAAAAATAATCCATATCATATTGTATCATAATTTAGTATTTATCTTCAAACCATTATTGAATTAAAAACTTTATCCTTTATTATTTAATATATTTAAAATGTTGAAAATTTTTTAATTTTGTTTTGATTATTTAATAAAATCACAATTTTTGAGTTCATAAGGATAATAATTATTAAAATACTCATATATCTTTTCATGTTTAATATTTGTCTATTCAATTAACTAATTAAAATTCTTAGTCTGTCCAAATTTATAAATATTAAATAGTGTATATATTTCATTATTGAAATCAAAACCTTAATAAGCTAATCTTAAAATTCTGAGAAAATTAATTATCCATACTGTCTATTTTATCTAGATACCCTTTTGATTTTATAAATTCAAACTCCAATTATCTATATGTTATTTTGAATGAATTCTCCAATAACTAAGCTTGAGAGACTTTAGAGTTAAGAATAAATAATTATTATTCTTATTTGATAAATGAAACATGAAGATTATTTGAATAATTATATATATCAAATTAATGACTCATATGTTTAAGTTCTTGGCCCTTAACTTGTTTTAAGTTCTAATAAATTAAGATGACTTACTTCTAGAGGAAGATTGACTTGTAAGATTTCGTTTGACATGTTCTTGAGCTGCTAATAAATTAAAATCATCGTTTGTTCCTGAATTATAGATGATAGTACTTGTTCTTCTTTGTAAATTCTCTCGATATTTTTTAACTCTTTCAATGTCATTGACCCATGTTTTCTTGGAGTATGCCGAACTTGCTGATTATAACCGCTTTAGAATGGTTTAATTCTCTGAACTTATTTTGACTTGTTCTCTTCTTCTTAATGCTTCTAATGACCCATGTGTCGGAGGTTACTTCAATGTATTATTCCTCTATTGAATTTCCATCATTTTTCTAAGCAATTTGCTGTTTTTGTCCATGACTTCCTAATCATTGGCTAAGTTATATTCTCTGGAATTTACTGTTAGTGTATTTGTTGACTAATCTTGATATTGAATGCCCTGGTCTCCATGGTTAAGAGTTATTTACAAGAGGTTTAGAATTTTAGATATTATTCAAATGCATAAGTTGCTCCTTGACATAATAGATTGAAAACTGATACCTAAGCTATTTTTTTCTTGAAACATATAGGATTAGAATAAATGAGGTTCCACATTATAAATAAATTAAAATGACTGAAGTAGAAAAACAAAAATTTAGAAATGACACAGAGTTTTATGAAATTGTACGAACTTTTCATGAATTGGTGACTGAGATCAATAAAAGTTAGTAATCATTATATTAGGTTTTCACAAAGGAAAAAAGCAATATCATAAAAAGAATAATCATCATATGAAATAAGGTTAAATTCAGAAAAAAACGAAACGAATATAAAAATAACCTATAAAACTGGAATTCGGAAGGAATCAATATCACATCAAAATAGCATACAAGATTTTTTATTTGAACTCTACATCAGAAAACTCCTTAATCTCAATGGACAAATGGAATCCTCTTCAACAATCAATGAAAATAGTTAAACAACCGGAGGATATTGACATCAAGAAAAAGTATGTTTAAATTGTTGAGCAATAATCAGGAAAAAGAGAAGCAGCTTGAAATTAATATTTATATATTATCTAAGAAACAGAAACTAAACAATCTATAATGGCAATTTTTAATATTGTAATTATTAATGCAATGTAAATTGTCATAAATCTTTAGAACTTTCTATGAACCCCCCAATTTCCTTAGTTTCTAAATCAAAATCCTCTATTTTATTTTCCTTAAGTTAATTGATATGTTCGATTAATTTTCGTTGCATATTTTAGAATCTTTTTTTTGCATTGTTTTTGGGAGAGCCTGTTGGAGAAACGTGCTTAGACAATTATTTCTCTGATTCCAACTTGAACTTTAGAGCATACACCTTGCACATTTCTTCAGGAGTGTGTTGATCAATCAAGAGTTCCTCTATATATCCTGTTTCGACCCTGAATAACCATCCATGGACCATTACAGCTAGGAATGTTAATTATTTAATTTACGATTCCCCTTTTGCCAAGCCTTTTGGATTATTGGATTCTTCCAAATGTTCATAACTTGAGCTCTGACATTCAACTAACTTAGGCAAGTAATTTTGTCATTTTCGTCGACAAAGGACTCTATTAAGTCTGCATGTTTCTCGTAAACCAACTTTATTTAATTCAACCAGAGGTCTAACAATCCCCCAACAGAATCTTAGGTCATAGCTGCCTTTACACCACCACAACAAGTATGTCCCATGACCACAATATTATGAATATGTAAATGCTCTACTGCATATTGAATAACACAATTAAGCTTTAAGAATCAAAGAGACTCTTACATTTAAATCCGTAGGTATAACTAAGTTGGCAATATTTCTATGAATAAAAATTTCTCCAGGATCTGTCTCTGTCAGTTCATTAGGAGGGGCTCTTGAATCAGAACAGCCAATAAGTAAATATTTTGGACTTTATCCTTTCGATAAGGTCTTAAAGTATAAGGGGTCTTCTTCCATCTTTTTTGCCACATATCTTTTATTTCCCTCTAAAACTCGATTGTAGTGGTTGATTTCCTAAATACTGTGACTCACTATTTATTGATTCATTGCAAGATAAATTATTATTATTATTCTGTTGGATAAAATGATGAATATAAATTACACTAAACTACGTTAATCCAAATTTTGAATATCTAAAATTTTAAAACTGATTATAATTAAAATATATATTGAGATCAGTTTGTATATTTATTAAATACAAATTAATGTGAGAGAATAACTCAAAATGCTTAATATAATAAGACAAGTTGCAGTCAAATATTGTCTGATTTATTGATCTTACCAAGAAATTTGTATCCACCCTAGCTTGAATTTCAATCTTATCTAGTATTTATAGATAAATATAGAATTTCTTTATAACTGAATTTATATTGGATAATAAATTTTAATTTCAGTTGACATTATTAATACTAATTAGGAGCACATCAATTAATAAAACACTCAAAAACGAGAAATAATATCATAAAAGGAAATGAATAATTTAATTTCTTATTGATATTTTATTCAATCTTTTTTAGCATACTTTAATAATGGATTGTTTTGAGTTTGCTTCGAAAATTTAGATGGTTTTAATTGGGGTGATGGTGAAAATACACTACTTTTTTTGGTTGGAGTTCCTATAGTCTTTGCACTATCAACAGACTCAATTTTTCTTTTTATTAAAGGCGAATCGGCGACTACAGCCTTTTACGAATCGATTTGTTTTTATTGTTTAATCTACTTCTACAACACTAATCCAGGAGATTAGACTAATCCCGGTGATTAGGAAGGAGAGTAAACACTTTTCGTTAAATCAAACTACGAATTACTAGAATAATAATAAATGATACTTATCATTCATTGATTAAATATGAATTTTTTCGTCAATCTCATCCAAACTGTCCTCTTGGTTTTCATCTTCAATCATTTATCTAGCTGTATCATACAAACATATATGATTCAGACATCTTTCAACATTGACTCTCTTTTTTGGATCTTTCTCAAGCATTTATTTAAGTAAATCTATAACATATCCAGGTGCATTCTATAACTATTTGATATCGAAATTGATATTAGCTTCTCTATTCTATTTTACTACTGTAGAATAGCTTTTTCCATTAAAAGCAGATTTTCCAGTAAGCAATAGATAAAATACTAATCCAAGACTATAAATGTCACAGACAGAAGAATATTTAGATTTCATATCTTTAAGATTGATTACCTCTGGGGCCACAAACCCTGGAGTTCCACATCTGCAATATAGATACTCTGGCTCGTTTACATAGGTTGCCAATCCAAAATCAGCTATTACAACTGATTCCATCTTACTTGATAGAATAGTTAAACATATACTTTGGCTTTTTGAATAGTATATTCTCTAGTTTCAAATCTCTATGCATAATCTCTTTGTGATGCATCTCTTGTAGGCCTAACAGAATTCCCACGATTATCTGTTAAATTTACTTCAGATTGATTGGAACCTTATCTTTGATTAAATCATATAATGATCCTCCCTCTAAGAGTTCCAGAGCTAAATATAAAGAATTATTAGTTTCATAGACTTCATATAATTTCATTAAATGCGTATTATTTAATTACCTCATTATCTTCAATTCATTTATAATTGCATTTTTCCCATTTTCTTCTCTATAAGTTGTCGATTTGGCAAATGCTTTTATTGCCATAGATTAATTATCTTCGATTCTCTCCGCTTAATAAACCTATAATAAGTTAGAAGTTTTTACAGATGCAAAATTTCCCTTCCCAATTTTTTTATAGACTCTGAACATGTTATGAAATTACCATTAGTTGATTCTTCCTCCTAGATAGTATCTCCATTCAATGATTTGCTGAGCTTCTGCATTAAGTCTCAATTTAACCATATTCTCATTGTAGTCTCTTAACAATTGCAATCCTATTATGGGACCTAAGCTATCGTCTTCCTTGTCCTTTTTTGGAATAGGCCTTCTCAATATTTCAAATTTGACATCGAATTCAAGTTTTAAGCATTTTTTAGGTTGGGAGGCTCTCTATTATAACTCATTAATTAATTACTTTAGAAGAGAGAATGTATTAATCATAGCCATAGAGGACTCTAACCTTCCCATTTTCTTTTGTAAACTCCCCCTAGATGTAAGCCTTTTCATTTTAAATGTTTAAATCGTGTGGAATGGGTATCCACAGTTTTTATTACATCAAAATTTTGAATATTAATGAATAAAGTATCTAAATATAAATCTCGATTTGAATGCGATAAATATAATTTCTAATAATTAAAATCAAATTTAAAGAAGTTAATTTCATTTACAGATTATTCTTTCTGGAATCAATTATATAAAACTAATTCGGGTTTTTAAAGATTAAAATTAAAAATATTTAAAAATTATCTAAAAATAAAATTAATTCAAAACTTTCTAAAACTTTATTATTATCCTTTAATATGATGGGACATTGCAGGAATATTTCTTACATTCATTGACTATTTCATCTAATCCATCTCATGAAAGTATTGAGTTTGTCTAAATTCTTTTATTATATACTCGTCTCTTGTAGTTTCTTAGACTAAATTTTATTAAAACTGTCCTAAAATTTATCCCATCTCATAATACGATTTCCCTTGTAATTATCTGACCAAAAATATATATACAAGACTTTTCGTGAAATCTTGAGAATTTCGGACATGCTAACTAAAATTAAATATTATTTAACTTAAAAAGGTCCACAAAAACTACATTCGGATATTCATCAATTAATTATTCAACACACTGATAATCATCCAGTACTAATCCACCTAACAGGGGAACAGGCACATTCAATAGTTCTATATTTTTTGGAGGAATCGAAGCTACCATCTAATGAATCCATTTCACATGTTTTAGAAAAAGCATAAGGATTGCTCCTAATTATTATACATTTGGTGCTACAAATATCACTGATCTCTCTAAAATGATATTTATTGCAACCAACCCTAGACTAAGGGCATTGTTTAGTATTTTTAATTGTTTCACATGGTAATCATGAAACTCATAATAAGATTATGGTATTTATTGACTTGGAACTTAAATAGGCAGAGTTTCAAAAAGAGGGCATTTTTGAATGTATTACGTGAATGTCAAATTATTAAATCTCTCCTCTTTGGCACAATCTAATTAATACAGTGTTCATACTCATGACTTCAATCAAGAAATCTATAAAATATTTTATCAAAGGCAAATATGAAACTATGCAGAGTACTCTTTCGCACTTCAAATAACTATTCTTTGATGGACAAATATCTTGTATTGATAAACAAATACAATAAGCTAATTAATTACTATTATACTCTATAATAAATTAAGTTATTACATGCTTTTTCAAATGACTCTGAAGTTTTGATTGGTAAAATAAAGCAATTTGGATTGTTTTCCGAGACATGTCTCTTATAAAGGATTTCATTGATTTCGCTTTGAGAGTCTGATAACTTTTTCTAGACATCCTTTGCTCCATAGGGAAATACAAGATCAGGCAACAATTATTCAAGATGACATCCTCCATATTAATAGAGTATCTCTGTTTTGCCAAGAGTTGCATTTCCAATTAAATAAATGCCCTCATAAAATTTACAAATTAGATGTCTATTCTATTATGAAAATTTCTCCATCTTATTATTAATGTTTTGATAACTCTAAATTTTTTTAACTCCTCCGCCTTCATCCGTATCAACATGAACACTGAATGAGTTTTTTGTTGATAATGGAGCTCTATTATAGTAAGATGTTTTGCGTTGACTATTCTGAGAATTTGAAATTGATGTGCTCACTTTTGTCTCTACTCCTTGAATATTTCTACATTAATCTTACTGGTATGTGTTCTGGATGCTTTAGACCCGACTAAGTGATCTACATTAGTTTTTTTTGTTAGCATATATAATGGGATTGGATCGTTATTTTACATTAATTTAATTTTGTAATAAATTACTTAGAAAATTAACAAATTATTGATTTTTAAGTATTCATCAAAATGAATTACATTATGAATTTGAGGATCTATCATAGAATATATTTTAAAGAACTAAAAAAGGAATTAAGAAATCTATTCTTAAGAGAAACATTTCATTAAATAAATCGATACATAAATCTTTTACTTTTGAAATAGCTTAATTTAACTATAAATATGGTAATAATACCATTCCTTACGTATTAATAATCTATATAAAAAGAAGAATAAAGATTAATTAAAATTAGAATAATTTATCTTGAACTTTATTATAAATAATCCATATTTTCATTCATAGCATTAATACTATTCCATAAAAATCTTTGGGATATCCTTCTGTTTTAACTTATTTAGCAACTTAGATTAAAAATTATAAAACATATATTAATAATTATTTTCAATTAGAGGTTTCTAGGAATTTATTAAATTTATTGTAATGACTAATATATATATTAGTATATGTACTCGAATGCTTAATTTTAGATTATGCTTTCGTATTTCTAATTCAAAGGAATCTCAAAATTGTTTTCGTCCATCAAATCTTAATATTAAGATTCTTATTATTTATCGGTTTTATTCCAATTTGGAAAAAATGTGGGTTTTTCTATTTCAATTTGAGAGGGCAAATATTTAAGAACCATTGAACTAAAGGTTCCAACATTTGAATTAGATGAGGAATTAGATAAATGTCTTAGATCTGTCCTTTATCCAGGCTTTCTATTTGGATCAGGGGGTAACAAAAGGTGATGCTGAGAGGACGGACTAGATTTAATTAAAATATACGCAACTTGTGGATGCTATAATTGATCATTGACTGTCCAAATAATCTATTGGGATAGTTTTGAAGAGCTTTTCATTAGATTTCCAGGAGATAGTTCTTTAATTTTATTGAATTCAAATGACTTTTTAGATTCTAAAGAGCTAAACTTTTTGGTTGACTTTATTAAACCTTCAGTCCAATCATAAATTCCATCTAATAGAAATTGGTTATTTTCTGCAATTTAATTAAGAAGTTATAGGATATATTAATAGTTAGGTTGATCTAAGAATTTCAAGGATTTCAAATATGAAAGTATTTCGACCAATTCATGTGGTTAATTAACGCATAATTCATTTAGGTCTATGTTTGATTTGATTTCTCCAACAGCCTTTGTTCTTTCATTTTCTGAGACCGGCAAATTTTACCATGGTAGACTGCCACGAAGAAAATATAAAATTACATAAAAAAGAGATTCCAAATCATCCTTCCTTGAGATTTCATGGCCCAAGTGAGCAGCTACAGATGCATATCTAGGTGTGCCCATAAAGGTTTTATCATTTCTGAATGGCCTATAATACAAATAGAATTGAAAAATTACATATGTTCTCCCTAAATGCTATAAATTTTACTAATGCCAAAATCAACTATGTAAATACCCTCGTTATCTTTTGACATTAGTATATTTTCTGGTTTGAGATCTCGATGAACTACATTCTTATTGTGGATATTTTTGAGGATGACAACGCAATCATGAGCAATTTGAATCGTACATTTCAAACTGAACTTCTTTTACTATCTAAAATAATATGCCAAATCTCTTCCTAACAATTGTATAACCATGATGTTGAATTCACTTTCATTTCCATACCAAATCAACTTAGGAGTACCTTCAGCATCATTTAATTATTTCAAGATTTCAACTTCTCTTTCCAGAGATCTCATCTCCTCATTATCCTCCTTCTCCAATTTTAATGCTGCATCCTGATTTGTTTATTTATCAAACACCAAATAGACGACTCCAAACGCCCCGGATGAAATCTTCTTTTTAACAACAAATCTATTCATAAATACTCTTTGCTAACTACTTTGGCTCATAAAGAAAAATTTATTTATAATTTGGATTTTTATATAAGACTCTAGCCAATCAATAATAATAGGGATATCCATAAGCTGGTCTCACTGTGGAATATGTCAAGGGAGTTGTATATTAAGCAACAGGTTGGGTGACAACTGATTGAACTGGCTATACAACTGAATAAGTCAAAGGAGCAGGAGCATATTGAACAGGGGCGGCAGGCTAATATTTCACAAATACTTCTTACAACTCTTTAGACCTCTCTCTCGACTGCTTCATATTCAACTCTAGGAACTGTTTTTTACACAGGTACATATTCTGTTTATGTTTCGTAGACTGTTCTTGGAATGTAGTCTGTTTGATATTCTACAGGGTAATAATCTGTAACATATTTTGTCACTGGCTTCTTAACCTCAATGGTCTCAGTCTCATACTCAACGACTGGTCTTTGATACTCTCTATACTCAACTCTGGATTCTCCTTTGATTGCTGGTTAAGCTGCAACGACTGGTTGCACGACTGATTAAACCACTGGTTAGACTACAGATTGAGTGACAACTGGGGCAGGAGCGGTGTAAATAGGGGCGGGAGCTGTATAAATTGGAGTGGTTGCAACAGGTCTAACAATTGAGGCTTAAGGATAAGCAAGAGGGGCTGCAAAGGATGCTGCAAGGGGTTGTGTGTATGATGGGTAGAATCCTGGGTAGAATGACATTTGGAATAATTTTATTTATATGCATTTTATTTTAGGATTTATTTCGTTAAATAAATGTTCTAGAATAATAATTTTAATAATTCTACACTGTTTAAAGTAATATTTCCTGATTTCCCAATTCTGAATATATTTCCTATACATCGATTGTGGCATCATAATCAAAGTGTTTGTATCTTTCTCAAAAAAGGCGACATGCCTTGTCTACTTATTTTTTAGGTCTATCATTTAGACCATAAATTATAAAATACCTTTCCATCTATTATTAAATCTAATTTGTCAGCGTTCTTTCTTAAATAACCAATTTATCTTTAATGCATCCAACCAAACATTTAGAATTATTTTATTATTCTTTTCTTTATTTAGTTTCAGAGCTATTTGTTTAAATTATTTGCATTATTGTAGTCTTTCGAAACAATTGGTATTTCGAAATTTATTGATTACCAGTATATAGTTGAAAATTTAGATGATATTTATGTATCTATTGGTCATAATATTTAATTTTCTTAATTTTTATCACTCTCTTACGGTTGTAGCTAATAAAATTCAAATTTCTCTATTGTTTACTAATTATATCCTAAAATGCCAGAATGCCAGAATATCAAATAATATTTATTCTATATAACCTTATTTTTATTAGTTTCCTCCTAAATAGACAATCTAGAATATTGTATTTATATAAACAATTTAAGAATCTGATTAATGAATAAGACGATAATGAATTTCTCAAGAAATTCGGAAATTAAAAAAAAATATTTAATCTTAAAATATTAACTCAAAAATTTTATTTATTTTTATTTTTATATAAATTAATAAATTGATATTAATGAGTGAGGCTATGACTTAAAGTTTCTTAGTAAAACAATATTGCTTAAATCACCCTAATGAATAGTTGACTAACTTTTGTCAGACTGCAGATTGTTTAAAGGCATTATGTGCATAATGTATTGAATCGCACAAACAATATCATAATTAAATGTCTACTGATGCGGATATTGAAAGCTTTGGAAATGTGAAATTGTAATGCTAAAAAAAAATAAAATCAGGTTTGGTTGAAATGTAAAAGATTTAAACCATGGTTAACTAATATGGGCAAACTGAATACGAAGATTAGACAATAAAAGATATAAAAAAGGCCAAAGAAAATGTAATAAATTTAGTTAATCAATACTTTACATTATTGGAGGATCAATATAAGCAATACTTAGAATCTCAGACGAACTAGTAATAAATTTTCATTCAGCAATAAGAGAATGTTTAAAATTTTATAAACGAATTAGAGAATTTATACGTTGGATTGGAAAGTTCGAATCAAATAAATATGATAAAGAATGTTTGCAGTTTGGATATAAAAAGAAATTAGCTTAAATTTAAGAAGGTTATGAAAAATTTATAAAATTTGCAATAAAACAATCCATCGATGATTAAGCTAAATTAAAATAATTTACAACACATTTAATAAGCTTTGTATAATTATGTATAGGTTGATTTTATTCCTTTGTAGACTAATTTGTTATTGAATACTAGTTAGATATCATAAACCTTTTAAGAAACATATTTATAACAAAATGAATTTTTTAGAAATAAATATAAATTATTGCACTTTTTTGAGACAGGAAAATCAGTGCTTTGGTTATTTGATTTGAGTTTACCTGACTAAGTATGGAGACCTGTTTAAATATCAAATTATGTTGAAGTGTTACCATTTTCAAAGTCATTAATAACTCCAGATGGACAGATTTACTTAGCAGGAGGGTCATTGCCAAATAAGAAGAAGAGCAATACAATTTATCAATTCAATTTTTCTAATTATCAATTATAAGAAATCGGATAAATGAATAGTGGTAGAAGTTCACATGGCTTAATTTGGAAAGATAATCAACTTTTTATTATTGGTGGATATTTAGATAATTTGTAGATAACAAATTAATGTGAATCATTTGATTGTCTAAACAAAAGAGTAATAAAATTACCGAATTTAAGCAATGCTCTAGGATCTCCTAGTGTTAGCATATTTAATGATACTATTGCAGTCGTTGGTGGAATAAGTATTACGCTATAATTATATTAGTGCAAAACATGTAGATTAACTAATAGATAGAATTTTTACAGAAAGAAACTTGGGTATCTTGTAGTGTAACATCATAATTGACTTCTATGGCTTCGATGATGTGTTCAATTCAAATAGAATAAAATTAATTAATGATATTTGGTGGATATTTAGAAAATAATAAAGGCTCAAAAGAATGCACTATTCTAGAGATTAATGACAGGACAGCAAAGGTAGTTCAAACCAAATAGCTTCCTTAAGCTGAAGGATTCTGGAATAATGTGCCAATCATTCATCAAGGGAGGGTTTTGGCATTATAGAATGTGGTGTTGGACAATTAAGGCAATTGCGCTTATGATCAAAGAAGAATCATAATTTTTGATGGTACATTTTGGAAGTATAATGATTTAAAATGACATCATATATTATATTCAATCTTAGTTTAAGCTCTTATTGGCTATCTTCCCTTATGACATAATCCAGAGCCTTGGGTTCTCTTGAGTAGTGTTTAGGTTTATGCTAGCATTTGAGTTTTGGCCATAGGAAAATGATTGGAGAAAGTCTTGCAGAATGAAGATGCAGATTTGAACCCATTGATTGCAGTTTCAGCTAATTTTTTAGTATTGTTTCCAAAGTAGTTTGATTATCTTAGGACAGCGCTGTCTAAATTTTGTGCACTTTTTATAATTTATTTAATTTCCACTGAATTATTTGGTTTAACGGCAGGTGTAAAATTAAAATAATTTTATGTTTCGCTTTTTTTGGGAGTCAAAAATAATGATTTAGTTGACATAGCTTTTTGGTTGACTCTTTTTAATGGACTTTAATTTGGAAATTATCTTGTTGATCTTACTTCCATAGATTCTCTTCTATCTCTGTCATTGTAGGTTCTACCATACTGAGTACTAGCAGGTCTTTGTTATCTTCTTCTGTTTAATTCGAAATCGAATTATTATAATTGTTGCATAAACCCTGGATTTGGGTTGATTTAAGGTCTCCTGCTAATGAGGAATGTAAGTGCAGCATGTAATGAGTAATTGTACATTTGCATTAGATATGCTATCACCAATGTAGCACTTCTGCTAACTCCTACATAGCAGTGGACTAAAACATTCTTTGTTTTTCGTTATTCATCAATAAAATGAATGGCCTCCTCGAAATGTCTTCTGATAGGATCATAAGCAGTATCATGTAACATAATCAACTAAAGATGGTCAGCATAACTACTTTTTATTCACAATCGAATTTGAGGTTAGCCAATTCTGTACCCACTGTTAGCACTGCTCCGATCTAGTTTTATTGCAATAATTATGGATTCAAAGCAGCCTCAATTCCACTTAGAAATAATGCTCCGTAGGTTTCAGTCTTTCCTAAAATCAAATCCATCTGTCCTGATGGAAAAGGGGGTCTTGGTTATAACATTCTTCTCTAAAATAATTAATTAATAATAATATTGATGATAAAAAACAGTAGAGCTGTTTTGATCAATACCAATTTTATTATTGGATTAGATGCTTTGTTTATCATTTAAGAATTTCAGACCCTAATAGAATGTATTTTGTAGAGATTTATTATAGATAAATAAGATAATATATAAGTGAGTACCGATTCCCAATATAAAATTAAAACTGTGGTTTAGATAATTGATATTTTTTATTAATGTATATATAATTAATGTTCAATCAAATCATTCTCTTGACAAGATCATTGATGAGATCTTCTCTGTTTCCCCAATCACCTTAGTTGATGAATGATCTTCTCTTAGCAATAAAGCCACCTCTTGGTCCTCTCAATTTGAATGCCCTTTAAAATTTAATTAATGAATTTATTACCACAAGAATCTGTTTGCTTCCTTGAAATGAGCTCCTACTGTAACAATCTCGTGGACGAGATCTTCAATGCTGTGAATTCCAACCTTTCCTAATTATTATTCAATAATGTTGTTGTTTGTGAGTGGGATTCTTTGACCATTAATTTTGGCATATCCTCTCTTGTAAATCAGATTCTTGATGACAGCTCTTGATGGATATCCATAGGTCACATATGGCTCGACCTTTCTGATCATTTCAATTGTAGCCTTGTTGACTCTGACAAAGGCTGCATTGTGAAGTTATCTCAATTTCAAAAGTCTCAAAGTTTATCTGACTTGTGGATTCAAGGTGTTGATACTGTAATATATATCATAATTCAATACCCTCTGATTCTTACCACCAAGATCAATTTAGATTCTGCTGGTACATAGAATCCACCTTCGCTCTTTGCCTTACGTAAGCTATCAACTAGGCTCTTATCTGCTGCTTTGTATTCGTTATCATAAGCTTAAGCATTCTTTTCCCATTAAGCTCTTCTTGTTTTGTTTGCAGCTAATCTCTCTGTTCTTCTCTTAGCAACAGCTTCTCTCAATTTGGTATCTCTTGCATTCTTCTTCACTATGTTTTCTGGAACCTTTTATCTACACCATCTAATCCAAAAACTTACTCAACTTGCATTTGTGGCTTCTTTTAAGACATTTTAAAGCAAAATAAAATCTTAAATTTTAAAATCAAATCAACTAAAACTTCTTATTCATATTCTATCCCCTATTTCTCTTATAAAATGCAATTTTGCTATCTCCCAGAAATATCGGTCCAGTAGGCTGGCTCAACAAATCCATGTCCGTTCCCCTTAGAACAATTGGATCATCTATCTCATTTAACTCTATCGTAGTTGTTTCATTTTGAATTTCCTGTTGCAAATTTAATTTGATTCCCAGAGTGTGAGCATTCATTATCGTGTCTCTATCCTATAAG